>OY728159.1:184410046-184810046 GCA_963277665.1 Viscum album
TGCTACCACGCCCTTGAGAAGCCCTATAATAAGGGACAGAAGAAAGACATGCCAATTCCCCAGTGTCAAGACACTCCAGTAATGCCTCAGCGTGACCACTCCCCTAACCGAAGGTTGCTTCCCCGACCGGACCCCTTGGATCATCTCGACGAAAGCATCATAATTAACTGGTTTCCATGAAGATATGGCACTGGTAAGAGTTTCATGAACACGTCTTAAATCTATAAGGGAGACCCAAACTAGGTGATGAGTTCCAAGGAGGAATCCACAGAAGGAAGAACCAACATCCCATCATCCCGGTTTGGATCAAGGAGCAGACGTACCTGAACAAGGAGTGAATGTCATCCGCCTTCGGAAAGAGGGAATGCTGGGAAAAAAGTCGTGCGTCCTCTACGTGACAGATGCGTGCACGCGCGCCCCAATGGAAAGCGTCGGAAATAGAAAATGGTGAACCAAACTTGAATCTCTTCTCCTCAATATGAAGACTGGTAGTGTTTGGGGCATTAGAATATTAGTATTTCACCAAGTCTGGGCACCCAACACTAGGACGTGAAACCCACCAGGGGTTGGGGCAGTCAGGATGCTGTGCACTCCATTTTGCGACGTTCTCAATGTGGAACCTTCTTACCGACCGTGGAAGATAGAATGGCGCTAGGCTACTGGTTTTCAATTTCTTTTCTTATCAGTGTTAATGGGTTCATCTCTCTGCTTTGAAGAATTAAGTTGCTGCATCCGGAGCTCGATCGCCACCTTCCCACCAGCGCAGGGGCAGGGGCAGTACCAACAAGGCCACCTTGCGTGGTTCCACCTCTTCTAGAGCTGCTTAGACCGCCACGACTGCTGGGCGCTCACGCCACCTCTCCCCATCAGAGATTATCCAACGAAGGGTGATCAACGACCTTGTACGTAGGTACGAGGAGGAGGGGGTCATTACCACCAGGGACATGTCCCATTTGGACCTCGAGGAAGCTATGCCTCACCACCAACGCCGCCCTCGAGGGCCATGCAGGGAGACACTACTCCCCACCCTGACATTCAACTATTTTGGGAGCTTATCCCCGGAAGGCCTTGATACCTCCCTCCCCTATGCTGACGAGGTAGGGGATGTCTTGGTTGGCCCAATCAGAGACCCGCTTCATGGGTTCACAAAAAGGGCCCCCGCCAGGTCGCGTCGGCGCCCTGCCCGACTCCCCAAGCAGAGGAGCATGCAATCCATGTGCCCGCACTGCCAGCTCCAACCCATCTGACCTGACGCCAGCGTCGGGAACAAGCGGAAGAGGATGCTCACCCCGGGGCAACAACGTCAGTGACCACTGTGGCCCGAGCCACCACTGACTCCTATCATCAAACCCCCACACAAGTTGAGCAGGGGAAGTTATATACCCGATTCGAATCGAGGCCCCAACCGCCCCACGAGCATGTTTGGTCAACTCTCCCGGTCGCTGGCACATGCAATGGCCGCTGCGGACCAAGTCATGGTAGTGCCATCCAGCATGAAGGGCTACTCCATGCCACCATTATAGAAGGTGTGGGACCACCTTGCTTCCATCCTCGGCCCGGAGACCTACCTAGAGCCACCCTCACTATAGGTAAGGGGCTTCCCCATGACAGAAACACTCAGAGTGGGGCTCTCTCTAGTGCTGACTACACTGGGTACGGGGTCACTTCCCCTACCGCAGACTGCACGAATGGAGTCGTTGTATATCCAGTCACTCAACCACATGGAGGTCATCCCCGTGGCCCTTTCGACATTTACCTCGGTGCTCTCTGAACCCCGACCTTCAATCCTCTCTGCCCCGGTACCAGTGCTCCCAGAGGACTCCGTGACGGGAATCAACCCTGCCCTGAGGAGCCACCCAGGGGCATCATCGCCATAAGAGAAATTCCCGGGAGGGCCGGACGGAAATCAGACCATTTTGTTTCTCAGACTTCGAGGTGGAGTACGACTTGGCGATAGAGCCCTCTCCTCAGTTCTCTGAGTCACGGGCTGGGGTAGGGATGCAGCGCGTCAGCCTCATACTCCCCGAATGCGAGATCCATATGATTCTCACCTCCCTCCGAAGGTATATCCAAGAGGATGATCACTTGGATTACCCCCAGGGATCAAACTTGTAGTCACCATCGACCTCTCCGAAAGCACTTTCCACCTCATCCAAGGATGGAAGAGAGATTTTTTTGGGGTCGATGGCAGAAGAGTTGTGACATAGTACACCCCTGGAAAGCACTGACACTGTGATGGGAGGCATGTTCTCCAGTCCATCCTATCCTGACATGGCAGCCAGGTCACTACAACCCTTGGAGGATGACCTAGGATTCGGCGCCCAATCAGTCTGCTCGCCATATTCTCCACCTGTCAGCCACCGGCCCAGCGGCCTGCCTCAACACCGCTGCCAGTTTCCCAGCCACTCCCAGTTGATGAGCAGGTCCATCAGGGGATGGATCCTCAACCTAAGTCATGGATCTTCTGGACCATCCTCGCAGCAGGCCACTTCCCCAAGAAGTTTTGGCCGGTCACATGGTCGGATTTTGATACACCAGAATCGCTCACCTTAGGAGAGTTTGAATTTTTCTTCCAGACCCTTCGGGCGACTCAGTCCCATCTTTTCCCCCAGCAAGTGCATTATCCTGGGATCCAAGAACACCTTGAAGATATTGGCAAGCAATGTCGTCGGGTCGACTTGGCCGTACTCCCCGCGTTTCGGCACCCCGAGTCACTTGGCCACCACAGGGCCCTCCAACAACAATGCGTTCAGAGTTTTCAAGTACTCGATAAAGTTGTCGAGGAGGCCACCCCCCATGCGCATGTCTGTGGATGGGGGAAGTACGCTGCCCTTCTCTTCAGTGGGATTCACTGGCAGCTCGACTCACTGGGCGGCTTTGAAGACATTCCCCCAAGGTCAGCGGCGGTCAACATGGACGATCTTTCGGGAGAGGGGAACAATCTGGAACTTCTTAATGGGGGACTTACCCCTTGAGGACAAGACACCACTGGACCCATAAAGAAGGATTACTCATCAGCAGAGGAACCTCCAAGGTCTCCCCGCACCCACTGAGGCATTAATACAGAGCCGGAATATCGACAAGTGTAAAGAGCAAGTTGGGGCTGTCAAGCTCTCCGACCCGTCTGTCTCAGTGCAGAAGGCAGAGGAAGATCCTGAGAAGGACATGCTGTGCCAAAAACTTGCTGATAAGAAAAGGTTGTTCGATGAGCTTCTGGCTGAATTCATTACAGAGCGGCTACCCAATTACGGTGATCCTAGGTCGGGGCAGCAGAGGTAGGAACAACTAACCCTCGGCGAGATTCTCCCAGGAAACCTCGATCATACCGTTCGCTGATAGAGGAGAGGCCGAAGATCATGGAAAGAGGGTGCGATATGTTTCTCCAAACCCTCCTGAGCCGCATGACCACCAAAGAGACCCCGCTCGGGTTCCTCCAACCGCCCCAAGGGTCGCTCCACCTGCCTCCCCACGAGCTGCTGAGTTTGTCTACCAAATTGAAGATCCCGAAAATGCGCTTGTGGTTCATGATCCCTTTCAAGAAAAGAATCGGAATCTAGATGATCTGATGGTGGCACTCATCGCCTGCTTAGAGTCTTTGGAAACTCGGCAGGTGGTGATGTCACCAGAAAGGAAGCCATACCTAGCATGGGTGGATGATATGCCAGCACCTCCGGGATTTGGGAACCCCGCTTTCACCCCCTTTAATGGGACAGGAGACCCGCCACAGCACCTGGCCCACTTCAACTCAATGTGTGAGCCTATGTTAGGGACTCTGGAGCAGCAAGAGGCCGCCAAGCTCTGTTGCTTTGTTCAGACACTAGAGGGGCCAACGTTCGTTTGGTACAGCCAACTCCCTGTCAGATCCGTGAATAGCTGGGAGGACCTTTGTAGGAAATTCCTATACCAGTTCAGTTCCACAACCCAAAAGATGAACATCTCATACCTCTTCAGGTGCAAGAAAAGGCCAGATGAGCAAGTCGCGGACTTCATCGTCCGGTGGAAGGGGATCACATACTCCCTTGACATGCCACTAAATCAGGAGAAATTACTGACAATGTGCATAGGAAATTTTAGGGCGGAGCTGGTTCCTTCTATGATCACTCAGAATTACCCCGGAGGGTTCTAGGACTTCTTAGACAAGGCCCAGTGCCTTGAAAAATCCCTGCAACAGGCTAGTTACGCACGCCCGCTGCCTCCTATAATCCCAGCAAGGAGATCTTCCAGAGCCTAGCCCACTGCTGTGGCCCAGATAGAGGCCCCCAGGCAGCTAGAATTGCTACCAGTGGCAACAGATACACAACCCCATAGGGGTCCGCCCCCACAGACACAGCTTCCAGCCCAGTAGTGACTCCCTCAAAATCGGCAAGCGCCTCTGCGTAACGTGATGCCACCACCTAGGAGAGATAATCAAGTTCCAACTCCTCAGTATGCTCCTCCAGCCCCCCATCAGGGTCTGTCTCCTAGATCCCCCCTTCTGGACAGAAGGAATTATACCTACTCATTTGATGAGGCGCAGGTCACAGGTTACTTCCGCAGTGCCTTAGTGTTGAGAATTGTGCGGCTTCTTGAGTGCCGGAAGCCATAAGAGGCGTATATCACTGATCACCCCAACTGCTTCCCTTATCACCAAATCATGGGGAACACCATCAAGCGATGCTATGTATTCAAGGACTAGCTCTAAGAATAGATTGAAAACAATATAGTCAGGTTGGGCCTAGCCCCGGCACAAGTGGCAGGTATATTTGTGAGATCAGATGGCAGTAACGGTGATGAAGGTGAATGGTAGAAGGTTTTTGACCATGGGTCCTAGAAGTATAATGATTGGATGGCCCGCAAGATGGTCTCCCGCGCCCCTAGAATCATTCTTGCATTCCTGAATCATCCAGAGCCCTCAGAATTTGTGGTTACTACTTCAACGTTTCAGCATTTCCCTTGGAATCCAATCGTTGCGACCCCTCACCGATCCAATTCCAAGGGGGGAATTTTTAGATGCCAAAAGTCTGTAATTACTGAAGGGAGTTTGAAAATGATAAAGCGAAGTCATATTCGGACCCGGAGGCTCAGTCCGGAGGGCCCAGAAGGGTTGCGCGGAAAAAGGGGAATGCACGCGAAAAAATTGTTCCGCGCGGAAGGGGTCCGGGATTCGCAAAGGTTCCCGGCACAGGCGCACAATAATTGTGCGCCTACACCCACACGGTTAACATTTCATGCCACCATCTCTAGCGCGCAAATTTTTCATGCCACCCTGAATTCCGTACCACCAGATTCCTATAAATAGAAGGATATACCTTTCATTTCAGGGTTGAGTAATTTGAACCATCTCTCATGCGCGAAATCAGACTTCCAAGCGCACAAGATGGCCTTCAGGTAATGATCATTTTCATGCCACCTCACCCCAGAATCTTCCTTTGTGCTCAATCCCTCTGGCTTAAATAGAATTTCAAACCCTTCAGGGTTCCTCCCTTGCATGCAATTCCTTTTGTTGCATGCAAAATGATCTAATTGCGCGCAATCCCTTTCGCTGGGTGCGGCCTTCTCCACTCGCTCGCAATTCATATCCCTTACGAGTGATCCTACTAGCCGTGCGCATGCCCTCTACCCCGATTACGCGCCATCCCGACATTTTGCATGCCAACCATTTCTTTGCACGCAACCCCCGAGACCCCAAACCATGATGCTCCCCGGGTACCTCCCTACGTACACACCCGATGTGCTCTTTCTGGATGACCCAGGCACACACATCGGACATACACACCATGCGCTGTTTTTCCGTACGGCCTTCCAGGCTTGCATGAAGTAACCTCAAGGTCCCTTGGGTGGGTTTTCCTGTTATTTTTCTTTTCCTCATGCTTCTTCGCATAGGCATTCTAATGGATATTTCTTCTTCGCATAGCCACGATAATGTGGACCCCTCGATGGTTTGCTCTATGAACCCCCTTTAGTACGGCCTTGATGATACCTTCCCTTCCAAAAGGAGAAGAGGGTACCGGTCATGTATATCCTAGGGGTGTGGAGTAAACCCACATCTTCTGTGCTGCAGGTTGTTAAACTGCCAAGCATATCACCCTCAACACATGGCGTTAAACTGTGATCTGGCCCCATGCCTCGCACGCAGGGTCCCCATGGCTCGAGCATTCTTTACGCCCATTGGTCTCCACGGGGATGGGATCACCCCTCACAGGGGATGATATCCACCTTGTTAGGGAGACATTTGTCCATGGGGGAAGGGAATCCGCCTTGGTGTAAGCCCCTAGCCCCTCTTGCGGAAGGTAGCACCCATGCACCTCCGTACTTTCCCGGCGCTAGGGCCAGTGGGGAGAATGATGGGAAGTGGGAATACTCTTTTCTTCAGTCCCAAATCCCTCTCCCTCTGTGCTTTTTCACCCTAAACCCTCCATCCTGGAGTAAGTCCTGGCACCAAGGACCGCCCAACGCGTAATCCCCTCTTTGCTTCCCACAGATACACCCTTCGCGACGTGATCGTCATATCTCTATCACCTCTTGTTTCTCACACCGAGCATGAATCAAGGGGGATTAGGGTAGGCATAGAACATGACAATTCCCCATCCAACATGATGTTAAACTGTATTCCCCTATCCAACATGATGTTAAACTGTATGCCCTCATCCAACATGACGTTAAACTGTATGCCCCCGTCCAACATGACGTTAAACTATATTCCCTCATCCCACATGATGTTAAACTGCACCACTAAAACTATGTGGACTTTGATTCCCAGCTACGGGGATGCGTAGGAAGCCTCCATGAGGTTCAAGCCCACCACCCGGTCGTTCCGACCTCTTCACGTTGGTTCACCAACCACCATGGGCCACCTCAGAGCGTAAGCCCCATATATCCAACCAACATTGCGGGCCGCCTCAGAGTGTAAGCCCCATCCATCCATCACCATGGGCCACCTTAGAGTTTTAGCCCCATCCATCCTAAATTACAGGGATTTTGATCCATGCTAAGGCATGGTACGTAGGAAGGCTCCACAAGGTTCAAGCCCACCACCCGGTCATTCTAACCTCTTAACGTCAGTTCATCAACCATTGTGGGCCACATCAAAGAGTAAGCCCTATCCATTCACCAACATGGGACACCTCAGAGCGTATGCCCCATCCATCCATCACCATGGCCCGCCTCAGAGTGTAAGCCCCATTCATCCCGAACTATGGGGACTTTGATCCGTGATTAGGAATGGTACATAGGAAGCCTTCACGAGGTTCAAGCCCCACCAATATGGGCCATCTCAGAGCATAAGCCCCATCCATCTGGACCCCAGGTCCCTCTTCATGTTGGTTTGCAGACCCCATATCCTTGGGTCGTCTCAGAACGTAAGCCCCAAATGCCCCATCCCGCACGACATTAAACCGTATTTCATTGAACTACGTGGACTTTGATTCCCCACCATGGGGATATGTATGAATCCTCTACGAGGTCTAAGCCCAACACCCATGTCTCATCCTAACCTATCCCTTGAGCCCACATTCCTCGGGAAGCTCATGCCCTAAGCTAGAGGTCTTACTCCCTCTAGGTCCCATCCATGCGTTCATTCTCACGGGTCACCCTTTCAGGTGTCCCACCATATCATCCCGAACTATGTGGACTTTGATTCCCTGCCACGGGGATATATAGGAAGCCTCTACAAGGTTCAAGCCCCTTCACTTTATCACCCATCCTGATTCTTACCCAGGTCACCACATCCCTGTGGATCATGCCACCTCATTCCACTCCAAAACATTCGGGAATCCACCCACGTGTCGGCCCCAACACTGATGTTCCCTCCAGGGGGTTCTTCAATATGATCCACTCTAGCTAGTGTTCTGATCAGTCTGATCCGTCTCTGCTGGACGTTAAACTCACGGCATACCCTGTGTTAAACATGGGAAGCTGAGGAAAAACTCAAATACATGCCTATGACATACAATTCCCCACGTTCCATGTGGGATTCCTCGAGCTTCCGTGCCATTGAGAAGCCCTATAATAAGGGACAGAAGATAGACATGCCAATTCCCTAGTGTCAAAACATGGCAGTGATGCCTCAGCGTGACCAATCCCCTAACCGAAGGTTGCTGCCCTGACTAGACCCCTTGGAGTGTCTCTATGGAAGCAGCATAATTTACGGGTGTCCATGAAGATATGTCACCAGGAAGAGTTTCACAAACACGTCTTAAATCTATGAGGGAGACCCGGACTAGGTGATGAGTTCCGAGGAGGAATCCATGGAAGGAAGAACTGACATCCCATCATCCCAATTTCGATCAAGGATCAGACGTCCCAAAATAAGGAGCGAATGCCGCCCGCCTTTGGAAAGCTGGAATGTGGGGAAACAAGCTGCGCATCCTTTGCGTGACGGGCGCGCGTACGGACGCGACCTATTGGAAATCATAAAAAACAATCTCACTAGATATAATCTCATGGAATATGGAACCACCTCCTTTCCTTGAACCAAAAATAATCCAAACCGATCCAAATCCCAACCTCAGAAGGATATAATTTCTTTTAACAACTAAAAATTTTCCCACATTCAAGATCAAGTTCCTAATTAGTCATAACTCATTCTACAAATTAGGATGTTAATAAAAAGTTTAAACAAACTCCTACCACTCAATACATAGCTAATACCATTGACCAATCATCAAAAAAAATACATGAGATTCTACACTGCATCTAACATTTACTCCACAAAATCTTATGTTTTTATAATAAACACATATATAAGAACATTACCATTCCCAATATACTGATCCATCTTGAAGGAAAGAATATGTATGTACTCTGTCCAACACCACTACTAAATATTCATTTCATTATAGGATAATATATGTAGCATACACTTATGGTTTATATACATGTAAATCTTCTCACTGAAGAGATAGTTTCACCAATAGTTTAGTTTATGGACCACTAATTTTATATCCAATTCATTATTAGGGAACTTCTACTCATTAGGGCATAGTTTATGGGACTTGTATGTGGATACCTTGTTACACAAAATCATAACATCTTCAAATATAATGTTAGATGCATGACAGTACACAACATAACTGATTCAAGGCTTAGGGAGGGTTATGATTAGATTTTTATGTAAAACTTTTCTCTATCTCTAAGAAAATTTAGTCATGTTGATATATCCATTCACACATGGATATCTATTTTGTATGCATGTTCATGTGTTCTTCTAGGAGAGAAAAGTCCTAAATGAATCTCTTGTAGTACCCAAAAAATTTGAGAAAAATGTGAATCTAAAATACATTCTTCGATCATTCCAAATAAATAGGTACATAAAATTTCTCTATATCAATTGATATTACCTTTTGAGAAACCACATTTTCATGTAAGAACAACTCCTATATCCCAAAGTGACACTTCAAATATGTTTTGTAAAGTTAATGTTCTTAAATCTTACTCAACAGGATATCTTGGTCTCTATTATGTGATTCTAATGTCATAGAATATATAATTATGTAACCAATGAAAACAATGACTAAGGAATTTAAGTATTGGTGAAAGATATTTTACATAAAATACACAAAAACATCCAAATAATTTTTCATCCCAAAAATAACAATATAGTCATATTACCCACACCTAATATTGAATGCTATCTTGTGGATGTCTTCCTCTTTGACCAAAATGTGATGGAATCCCGAATGTAGAACAATATTAGAAAAATTACATGATCATATCAACTGATCAAACATGTCATATAATATTGAAAATCAGGGCATATTCTTTACAGTGACCTAGTTTAACTTCTAGTAGTCCACAAAAAGACTAAATCTATTGTCTACATTTTTAAATAACAACACTGAAGCACCCCAAGGAGAACTTCTCTATCTGATGAATCTTTTTTGAATCAAGATCACCCAACAATACCATGATCTCTTTAAACATGGATTATTCCATGAGATGTGGTGGAATTGATATAGTTTATCCTCCAGACACCGTCTAAATCTAAAATTCAACTCCAATGTATAGATGTAATATTGATAAATACTTTAGAAAGAAATATTGGTATAGGTTTACCACCAGCAGAAAAGAGGATGGATTCAACATCTAATCCTTTATAAGGATCATGCCTTCCACCCATGCTAAAGTATTTCTCTCTAATAGGGACCGTGTACCACTCTAACTACTATGATACCTCATTCACTATTTTGAACAAAAACTACCTCATTATGAAAATAGAAAGTCCCCCATCTCTAATAAAAATATACATGTTCATGGAAACTAGTCAACCATTCCATGCCAATGATTATGTAAAATCATGTCATCTACATAATTTTTAAAATCTAAACATGATCAAATCTAGAAACCACCATAGGACAGTCTAGATAGATATAAATTTTCTCCACTTTATTTTCATGGATTTTATTGATAGATTAAAACATAGTGGAATATTTAACGAGTAAATCTAACCAAAAAACAACTAGAGAAAATATAAATGAGTGGGGTGGTTCTACGTTGAATAAAGAAATAGATAGAGTAGAAGAGATCAAGGATTTACCTCAAAATATGAAATTTCCCTCTAAACTATTATCTTAATCCTCATAAACTATATAATCTCTTATATACACTAATCCATGATGCCCAAAACACTCATGATTCACCTAGTTTTCCATCATTTATGGGGTTTGCACCTACTGATGAGTCCCTATTTCTTCACAATCTACTGATTTAGCTATGTGAATAATGAAACCATGGAACACAACCACTTCATATGGACATTATTTTTATTCTAGTGAGAAACCAAGAGTGAAATAGGAAAATCGTAAAGAAATTTTCCTTTACTCCCATAATTATAGAACCTAGAGTACTCTCTCCACATGGAAGTAGTTGAAGAAAATTGTCTCTTATCTAAATCCCAACCACCACCTTGTCGTCCATCCTCTGGATTCCTCTTCATTATCTAAGAATTAGTGACTATGACTTCACTAAATAAAGAACCTATCATCCAACTAATATTAGGAAGAAGACCAATAGACTAGTCTTCCTCAATGCTTATCTCTATCGTCAATTCTTTATCAATCACTTCCACATAGGTTTTCAGATTGAAGTTCATGACCAACAATTGTAGATCTAAGTGAAGGAAAATATCTAAATTTCTAGATTTTTGTGCCTCATTTCCAAAATAAAATGGAGAAAAGTGGGTCAAATATTTAAATAATGCTTATTAGAGAGAAATAACCGTATTTCCCTACTATAGATTCATAAAATCCTAAGCACGATCCATATTTAGTGTGTCATTGAAGAACTCCTCGACGAATACTTCCTTAAAGGTCACTCATGTAAGCCCTTTTTATCTAATTGCCTACAAAATGAAATCCCACCATAATCTAGTTGTTCCTTGAAGAATAAAGGTTCCAAAATCAACCCTATAATTATATGGGAACTCTAATAAGAAAAAAAAAACTCTTTATGATTCATATCCCGTCCTCTACACCCAAGGGATTTCAGTTCCTTGAAAGAATGGGGGTGTCAGAGATGGAAGTCATATATATATTTGACCATTATCGGAAATCCTATGTTGGATCCTCCAACGTAAAAAAGTACCAACAAAAATAGTCTCAGTTGGAAAAAATCCATTTGTTGACCCATAATATCAATTAAGAGTGCGTGATTTTTTGCATCCTTATACACAAAATGTGGTACAACTAACTAAAAAACACTTATGGGGTGGAATCTCTTGAAATTATAGACTAATATAGAAAAATACAATATATTAATTAAAAGTACTATAAAAAGAAAAACAATAATTTTTTATAGTAACACAAAAGGTCTTAGAAAAAAGTTCAACCTCAGAGCCTACCCACATGAACATTTCATAACTACATAATAACTACCAAAACCCAAGTCCAAACTCTAGAACTTGTAAATTAGTGACATCCACAAAAATAAAAATAAACATATAATATAATAGGATCAAATAAAAAATGGAATAAATAATTTTACAAAGAACATATCACAATTTTAATAGGAATTTAAGAATTTGGGCTCTATCTAATGATAGAAATTGGTATATATAAAATTTGAACCTAAATTCCTAACATGATTCATGGACACACAAAAAATACCAAAAAAACGTATCATTATCTTTTTCATCTCCAAAGATGAACTTAATAATTTATAAATAGAAAAAACATAAATTACCGCTTTATAGAATCTTCGAGGTATACTTTACAATGATGGACATGAACTAACATTTCCCCCCTTCCCAATTCCAATCCATCCTATTTTATATTAACCCTATCCCAAATCAAGGAAAAGATAGAAACAAGATATATTACATGGTGCTATGATATCATTTTGTAAAACCTTGATCCAAACCACATAGTTTGAGATAGAGCACCACATGATCTCATTCGCATCTCCCCATACACAATAGGTTGTTGACTAGATGGGAGGAGCTATGGAATGATGTGGGAGAGACTATACACTTGATACTAGCCAACATCAAATTTTAAAAAATTAAATGATAAAAATAATTCAAAAAATATTGGATAAATAAATAATCATTAGAGTAGTAGAAACATAAAAAACAACCCATGTGGTACCAATATGTAATGTCAGGTTAATAAACCAAAACTAGACTAAATATCCAATCTACAAGTAATGAAATAAATAAAATTATCATCATCCAGCCTGAGGTATATCCAACACCATCTGTATCATCATACTAAACTTATAAAAAATCAACCATATGGCCATTTAACTCCAATATACCCCTGAACATGAAATCTACATGCACATAAAAAATCATGAGTAGGGTACAAGTATAATACTCTTTAGGACACCACCAATAGACCTATACATTAGTTTATAAGATATAAAAGTTAATGCAATGAAAGTAAACATGGTACATATATAAACAATATTATATCACACACGTACAAATATATGTTAGATACTTAGTTACCAAACCTACCTGATTCGACACCATTCGAAATGGAATTATCGTCATCCTCCTAACACATCTCCCTAAATGGGATCACACAGAAACAACACTGATATATCCCTCTTGAAGGGATTGACAAAAAAATAATGACAATTCATCTAGTACATCCCCCTTAGGGGAATATTCAATGAGGATCAACGTAAATTATCAACTACATGATAAAATATTAGTACAATTCCATATAAGATACAAATGGTAGATCAACATCACATCAAATAAACAATCATCACAACTAGAACAATCCACACGAAATAAAAACAAGAAAATGATAGGGCTACACATTCACACAATAACTTATAAAACATAAACTATAGTCCTCTCAGGCCTACACCTAAACAAAAAAATTATTCTAATAAATCATAAAATATATTTTCTAAATTCAAGGGATTCTTACATATGGTTCAACAGTGATGATCAAAGGTAGGGTCACCGTATAAGTCTAAAATCACCACTGGATCTGATAACCGTTACCATTATGAAATGTTTTGAACTATAGGATTAAAGTATAATATAAACCACATATAAAAATGTTAAGATATAACAAAATCACCAAATAATATCTACTACCAATAATTTTATTTATCCAATCATTGAGGAGAATCCTAATCCTTGAATTTGGATGCTGATTCTTCCAACGATCATAAAAACCATAATTAGATCATTCAAAAACCCTTATATCCAACCAATAAATCAAATATCTAATTTATTTTGCTCAAAAATAATAATATATAATTGATCATAATGAAATAATAACTTTTTATTTTGGATGTTCATGATCTAATGGGTATTCAAGTCATCGAAGAGTGGTGCTGAAACAAGATCAGGGATTCTAAAATCATAATAAAGGAGAGAATATGGAATTTTGTATCAAATTAGGATTGGTATAATTAATAAAATTTAGTGGTGGTATCATTTTAAAAAACACCTTTAAAATCAGTATCCCAAATGGGTGTTATGGAATGCCACCGTGGAGCCTGTGACCGCTAGCCAGAATCAATTTTCCTAGAAACCCCACCGAATGGATGGTAGGATTTATAATTTTATATATATCTAGTATGAATACACATGATATCTAGTGTATCCCATTGTCTATTTTTTAGATCTATTGTATCTTCTCAATCTTTATAAATCCACCCCGTCCTGCACCTTTTTGATTTTAGCTTCCCAGACAACTTTTTCCAGTCTCAAAAATCCTAAAAACATTCTCAAATGTAATGTCAAAGATAAAGAAAGGGATTAATACCCGATGTTGATGTGTCAATTTTTTTCCCATATTTGAAATAATAATATTTTAATTTGGAAAAATTCTCAATCTAATTTTTTTCCACAATGAATAGTAAAAACATTAATTTTTTTCTCAATGTTAGGGTTAACACAATTTTAGAAGGGTTTAAACAAAGATATACGGGTAAAAATTACTCATAAACATGTCAAAATATTATTAGTTAAATATATATAGAAATTATATTATATTAGAATCATGTTATTTTCCATTTGGTACCATATTCACAATAATGTAACTTTATATTATTTAATTCTTGTAAGTAATTCCATATGTGTCCCTCCCTTCACTTAAAAAAAGGGAACATCATCTCTTCCCTTATTCGTAAATTTAAATCACTATATATAATCCAAGACATGACAAGAAAACCTTCTTATATTCTTTATATTAATTCTGATCATCTAGTTATACCCTATGACCTTCCTAACAAGGCTTAAGGTGTAAGCCAAAATATCTCTCTCAAAGAAGAGGTAATCGTCTTACCCGACACTTTCAAAGATTATTTATTCTTATAATTCATATAAATATATTATATAAATCATAAAATAATTAATATAAAAACATCAATATACTAATTTTTTATTATGATTACGGTAAAACCATTTTTCCTCACATTTCTCATCTAATTGGAAATGAAAGCACTACCTGTACATATATACGAACTACTAGCTTCACAAAGAAATATATTTAATTTTACATTGTATCATTTAATGGTTGGTCATTATAATGTATTTAATATTTATATATTATATGTTTCAAATTTTTTTGACTGTGTAATTATAATATCTTATATACCTTCTTACCTTCTCCTCTATTAGAAAACAATAATGTTAGTAATGCATATGTGTGGACTACCCCTCCATGAAGTACTGTGATTTTATTTCATTTATGATTTACGTGGATGATAATCATTGAAAATTGGTCCATAAAGGAAAGACATTATAAATTTATTGAGATACAAGCCTTGAAAATATTACTAGAGATTATGTGACAAAGTACATTATATACTATAATATCATGAATATTATTTGTTGTGATATTAGTAAAAAAATTAGTCATGTATCTACATGTAAAAATACTCATGAAAATTTTCTACTTTTTCATGATAGTCATTATAGTATATAGAAAAGAAGATAAATAAGCTAGTAAAGTTTGGGATGGAATATCAAGACTTCAAAATGGAATAATGTGAGATTTTTAACCAATTGTTACATAGATTAATAAGCATTTTGAATTGGATGAGTGTTCTCAGAGAATCATTAAAGAATACTGCTATTGTAACTCCTCAGTCTCATAGACACTCCATAGTTTTCCATCTTAGTATGCTATGTAGCCTCAGGAGTGGCTCCCAATAATATTGATGATTCCAATTATTGGAGGGGTCCTAATCCACACAATGGGGAGACTATGGCCTCAAATATGTTTCAAAAACATTGTGGGTATAATAAAAAGATAACTATTACAACATAAAACTATGTAGAATAAAATAAACCAAAATTTATATCACTATGATTTATTCATTCAAAAAATAAAATTGATCCCCCACTATCTTGAAACCATATAAAAAATAAATAAAAGGATAATAACACACACTAAACCAACTTTAATCCCCTAATCACACTACACACTCAGTATCCTAGTACACTCAAGCTACTCCAACCTAATCCAATACACCTCCCAAGACCAACATGGAAGACAAAACAAGGGATGCATATGAACCAAGGCGACTTTATAGTCTGTAATATATTACTTAAAGGGGTATCACAAGTCACCCATAATATACATCATCTTGTGAATTCATATTCATGAGGAAAATAAATAATGAAATAATAAGACTTCCTAGACATCAAGTGAAAAATTGGACACCAAAAATCCTGACAAATTACATATGCATGTTAGGTCTTTATGTGCTAACCATGACACCGTGACAATTGAAAATACCTAATTTAGTGTCATTCTTGAATCCTATCATCACCTAATCTTTTTTTATCAAATCAATGTCCAAGTACATACCTAAAGACTCAGGGTAGTAATTGTCTAAGCCTTCAACCCACCACTCGAAGGTATAGGGTATAGTCTTATGACCAAATGTCAAACAACTACCTTATTAATAAAGGTAGTATATATTATCAACATTTCTAATCACATTAAAATCCATCCCTCTCACTCGAGGTGGTCAACTATGACACCCAAATCCTTATCACTCATGGAAATTTTCAATATCAAGACTCATGAAAACTCAATGGAAGGTCCTACATCATACAAATGAGGAATAATTCTAACCAACTTTAGTATATATAGTTTCATATCACTCATGGAGGGTCCTTAAATTATGATCTTATCCCCAATTGGGTCAATCACCCGTCATAAACACGTTAAAGTACACTAATATAGAAGCACACATGTCCTATAACCCATCACATAGACTGTATACTCATCAACATAGTTTTAATCACTTAGTAAAAAACCTCTAACCTTAAATAATATGTAATCTCATTAAACAATTTTTCCACTAGGTCCCTGAGACCCATCACTATCTATAACTATTGATACCATCTCTTATTTTTCACCCACTAGTGACATTATAGCACATAGGCTCTATCTAACCTTGTAATCAATATGAGAACTACAATTCCTCTCCAATACTCTCTATGATTCATAAATCCAAGACCCTAAGAAAAATCTACGACCCTCACCTAGGTCTCATATCACATATCCTGAGGGATATCTCTTAGCATTTCACCTAAGATAAGAAAATCTCTATAACATATGCCACGTCTTAGAGGATGTATATTACTCTCCCTATACCCAACACTCTCCTATAATATTAAGAGATATTTCCACATTAAATTCAAGAAAAACAACCATATCTACCATCATCACTCATCCTTATGCCTATTAGGACTTCCCATTATCTCTTGGAATATAACCTAATTCATTATTTATCGCACTCTCACCATGAGACATATCCAATCCCTCAAGTCAAATAAACCAACACTATCTCCCCATAGTAACATATTTAATAGGTTATCCTAGCTACCTAACTGCTAAATAGAACTTATTCTGAGAATATGAGGCTTAAAAAAATCCAAAATTGTTTACCCCTGGAACTCTCAGTCCCAAATCCCAACACTCAAACCCATGAATTTGTGCTTGAATTCTCTCTCATGGATATAAAAACATATGAATTTGTTCCATAGGGGACACATACCTACGAAACATTATTACAACATATGCCATACTCTGCGTATCCCTGACTAGGACTTTACATACCACATCCATGAACTTCCATGATCTGTAGAACCTATGTTAATCCACACGATGTAAATAAATCAATTCATAAAATTATAAATAATTATTGAAATTAATTTAAATAGTTTTCTCCCAAAATATCACTACACATACATACCTCATTGAAACCACCTCTTGTATCATGTGATAATCCTTATGGAATCTCATATAGCCATAAAAATGATATCCCAATTGTTTTTTCCCGAATACACTCTGATTAGAACTAAATTCATTTCCCAAATCAATCCAAAATGAATTTTCTACGATGGGAGAACCAAAATAGGGGAATAATGTAAGATATTACGTAAAATCATTATATGGATTCAATTAAAAAGTACCACCATCATGGGGGGATATATGAGGAATGAGGTAGGGGGAGAGTTGGCCAAATGGAATCTCCCCAACACCCCCTTTTAACTAAAACCCCATGGGGGCTGACCGTAAAAATAGGGGTTTCTTATGATTAAAAAAATATAACCATTCCTTTCTTGTGGTGAAAATAGGGATGGTCATGACATGAAGTGAATCTTTGACTGACATCTTACTGGAATGACTAGGGGCCATATAATTAATTCCTCCCAGTATGAAGTCCCTTTTATGTATGAATCCTCACACTTAGTTCCATACATGGAATGGTGGCCATATGGAAGAGGTACCACCCTTGAACAACATACTTTATGGTGAAACTTCCTTCAATATGAGATTATACTCCACCTACCATGAAGTTCCATAACATGACCAACTTAAGTCGCATTGCAATATAATTCAGGATACTAGAATTCAATAGTTGATCACCACGAACCTACTATAAAATCAATTAAAGAACCTAAATAATGAACCATGACTTGTTACTCTTCTAATAACACTACCTTGATATGTTCCAATGCTTGAAGTCCAAATTATAATCCAAATTTTTAGAATGACCCCAAAGCTGGGAAAAAAATTATGACTCCCCCCAAAAAGGTTACAACTATAGAATTCAGTGGTCAAAGTAAACATCCCACCATCCCACTTCTCATCCTCATAAGCTATGGTTTTCCTTAAGAAATCAATCCGGACCTACCTCGATTGTAAATTTCCCAAGGAATCACTATGTTCTATCTTGAAATTATGAACTATTTTGCACTACATGACTCAAAAAACTAAGCTCATTATCCACCATAATCTGATCCATGTGCTTACAACTGAATCCAACACCAAAAAAACACACACTTCACCCATCTATCCTGAGATACAATAGTGTATTTAACTAATTCATTTTATATCTTAGGGTGTTATCCAATATAAGTCTTCGGTAAAAATAATACGATTCTAAATTGTTGTTTTCCCCATGATAAGATTTGCCAAACAAAATGGTCTTCTAATAGTCTAATGACATGATAATTCAAATTTCAACCTAACCATAACAAAAAATATGAAAAAATCTGACCATTATTCTTTAAGATGACATTCTAAAAATATATTAACCACTCACACAAATATCCTACCACAAAAATTCATATAGTCACAAAGAATTTACTTTTGATAGTATTATGTGATCATCCAACACCCACATCGATTTCCTAGCCCATCTTTTAGTTTAATTCCCTAGTTAAATTATAAAACACCAAATTCATCCATCATGCTCTCACCATGAGCACTAGAACACCACTAATCTTACACACTCTTAGATCACTCCAAATCAATATGGAGCCTCAGGCCAACACACCAACTCCATCCAACACCACACCCAAAGAGTGGATCTTACCACACATTCTAATCATGGTTCCAACTTAACCCATCCAACACGAGGTTCTTTCCTTCATGATTGACATGATTCTACCCATCATAATAATATCATTATAGTCTCCCCACTAACCTGAACACCAAATACACACAACCCATGCTATATCTATTATCACATTATAGGACTATAAATGACCATCTATATATAATATAATTCCTAAAATGAAATACAAATCACTACCCATTTGTGGATAAATGGGAAGGAAACCCTTAAAAATCTATGTCAAGGAACACACCTGGGTCAATCATGACAGGAAACCCCAATCCCCTTTTAATGTTACCTCCCAACACAAAGGGAAATTTACCAATCACTAAACCCCAGTACATTGTTCCCAAAAATGTATCACCACCACAAAACATAAAAAACACAGCTTAGGTTCATATGTGACTTAAATAATTCTCAATAGATTGGTACATGACTCATTCATCAATCTGGAAAAAAACTTGCAGCTTTCCTACCTAGTGTGCACCTTCCCCCACACACCAAGAAAATTCCTAGAAAATAATTCCAATTATCACTCTCTTAGTCTAGTTGAGTGATCCCTAAAGAATACTCTCACTTGTTATTTGTAGAAATTCAACTCAAACTCACCTATATGAAATATGAATATGCTACGATACAACCTGTTTATGCAATCAAATCATGTTCCCATGAGTCATATAATATCTAACCTAGGTTTAAATGTTGAAGAAAATAACTATGACCCACTCCATTCCCTCCCCATTCAACAGTACCATTTCATCACAATCTTATTAATGTAAAATCAAAAATAACCCATCACTTGGTTAGTGTTCCAAAACCATGAGCATCTACCCATGCTCTCAAAATGCCATTAAAGATCATCTAAAACTAGTAAGGATAAGAATATGATAGATCAAACACTTTATAAACCTAAAATCAATAATAGAATCATTTAGAGTACTTAAAATCCCCAAACCCAAGGATGTTACATGCCTTTCCTCATCTATGCAGTTTAGTTAAGTACAATACTATCACAACCCATCCCAGTGGGCCCTGTACTTTGACTCCCCAAGCCCGCCTCTGTTAGGCCAGGGGTTGGTGACTAGAAACGAGTAGGTATATCACTAACATGGGAGGAATTTTCTAAGCACTTGTACACACACCAACACACACATCTCAAATCCCACAAAATGTTGAAATGTAAAAAAAACTAAATAACCAATGTATGAATGAATATATATCTCACAACTAGAGTACGACAAGAAGTAAAGAATGTAAATAGGGCCAAACACAAGGCCACCAAAAATCAGTATGTAACACAACTCCAACCTAAAAATAAAGGTACTATAACTACTATTTTAAATCTACCAGAACACACTTCAGTCTGTCATGTCTCACAAGGAACTGTCTGGCCATGGTCTACCAAGAACTCTGTTAAAAGATCGATCATTTTTACAAGATACATCACATGTGGGAAAATCCCATGTAGCGGTGAGTATAACAACACACAATAGGAAAACAAAAAACCAAATGCGTATAAAAATGAAAAGAAAAGTTATTTATACATAGGTATATGTCTACAATACATATAACAAGAATATCCAGATATAATCAATCCAAGGAACACTGTTTAGAGGTAATCCACACCAATAGTACACCCATCTAGTATTCTAGATCATATATTCCATAAAGTACTAATCTGGGAGAAAATAGTCTTATGTATGATAGAAACAATGATGTCCTTATGATAGGTACTTATCCTCGGGTCTCATCATGAAAAATAATACACGTTGAAAGATCTTAAAAGAAATATGATACATAGATGAGGATCATAGATAGGGCTGTGGGGTGATAGAAACCACTCAATCTTGATTAAACCTTCCATGTAGAGGATCTTCACCCAGGTAGTGTGGGTCACATCAATACCTTGAACTCCACCTATGTAATGAATATGAATAGAGGATCCCACTTTAGGCCTCTCGAGGGGGGGGGGGGGGGGCTTCAGCAACTCTATCCACAATGTCATACTGAAGGGATCAGAATATTAGGAGTAGGAAATGATTCATACCTACCATTAGGGATAATATAAGGGAAACGAACCCTAATAAAACATTTCCAAGATAAGAAGGAAAATAGATCTAATACATGTATAAAGGAGTATACAATATGTAGTAGGGGTACACACTGTGTCCCTTGACCCTGGGTCTTGCCCATGTAAAAAAGCCTGTGTCATTCTAACTATGTCTGTGTGGTGGAGTACACACCTTGTAGTCCACCCTGTGTCCATGTAATTCATGAGGTACACATCTAGTAGTAGGGGATTAAACAAACATAGTCTTATAGGGGTCACACATAGTGTGAGACTTGAATTTCACACAAAACCCTATCTTCCAATAATTGGGCCCCACATTCCATGTAATCCCGAATTACACACTATTTATACCGGGATCTTCTAAAAACCGTGGTTCTTTATCCCACTCACACCTACACCACCATTTTCTTGAAATTTGTCTCTAATATCATAATGGTTCAAGGATCTTCCTCAGCCAAGCATCACCATCGCCTTTCATTGGATTCCACCCATTTGATTCGCCTAGAGAATAGAACCGTTCATCTGAATTGTCTTCCACGCATCTCTCTTGTAAATCAAGGGTTTCCAAACAAGTCCAATCTATTCACTTCTATATTTTTCAAACCTCCACCATATCAATATATGAATAGTTCTTTAATATCATATTGTTTTGCTAGTATTCTTATCTGCATTGAGCGATTCGTCAGATTTTGTCGAACCACGACCTAAGGGGTCACCCACGAGGAACAATAAAGGAGGCAGATAATAGAAAATAACATCCAAGAGGAATAAACCATATCAAATGTTTTTTTCGGCCTCAATTCACTTCTATTATAATTATAAATGAAGTGTATTTTAAAAAAATCTCTCAAATAAACCCTGAAATTATACCCATCACACAAGATGATCGAACTGCGAATCAATATGTTCATTTATTGTTCCGTGTTCATCATATAAATAAAAAACAGGGAATAAAAATTAAAAAAACACCATAACTTGGTCTAGTTCAATCAATTATGATGAACTATGTGTCATCACCATCTTTAGAAATATCCATCAAATATAATGTTCTTTGATATTTGATTAACAAATCCATCATTGTTTAGCTGGGGGGATTCTCTAAGACTCTCTCCAATGATCCTCCAAAGGCTATAGGGTTATGCAAATATCCCTTGGGATTATCCATAATATTTTATCTAAATAAATAAAAATCACTATGTAAAAATAAAAAAATAATTTTATTTAATAATTTTATTTGTTTCCACACATTTGAAGACTCTTACACAAAATACCCATGTTAACCAATTTTATGTTGTGCCTAGGGTAAACCTCAAAATATGAGTTCCTATGGTTTTCTAATATTTATGATCCAGACACCCGTTTTGATATTATTGATGATTTTTATGAAACTGCACAGACGTTCTATTTTATATATTTAAAATATTTCAAAAATTTAATCCGATCATGTTGGGCCTCATAATTGCATGTTATCTCATCACCTAGTCTAAAAAATAATCTATATAATATTAAAAAATAATTCAAGGAAAATCTAGGATATTACATTTTCCCCACCTTGGGGATTTACATCCCAAAAAAACCAAAACTAAGGCTACTCAAAAAGATGAGGATACTGAGTATGAATTTGAGCCTCCTGCACCCAAGTGAAATTTTGGAGATTCTCATGATGCCACCAGACACACACAAAAGTAATCAATCATCCATAAAGGATCCTCTCCTGGAGATCCTTGATCTCCACTAGATACTCAACAAAGGTCTCTCCATCTGTAATTTCCAGCTCACCCAAATCGATAACGTGTGATTGGTCATGCAGATAACACATCAGCTGTGCCATGTGGAAGACATCCTTTACCTGGTATAACTATGGAGGTTGAACTAAGCATTACACCATCTCACCAAATCTATGTAGTATCTAGAAATATCTAAATAATTTTAGAGATAATTTTATGCACTGGCTAAATCTCTATAATCCATGTCAATTTGAAACCCATAGGAACACAAGGTCTCCTTCCTCAAACTCCAAGGGCCTTCATCGCTTGTCATCGTAATACTTACGATGGATCTGTACAGTTTTCATCCACTCTTGGATGATTTGTACCTTCTCTATTGTAGCTTGTACCAACTTTAGTCCCATGAGTGATAACTCTTTTGGGATAGTCCAACAAAGTGGTGAACTAAAGGGTAGCTCATACAAAGCCTCAAATAGTTCCAAAATAGTGGTGAAATGGTAGCTTTTATTTTATGAAAACTCCACTAGTGGTAGGTGATCCTCCAGACTATGGACAATGTCCAACATACTATCTCGTAGCATGTCCTCTAGAACTAGAATGGTTGGGTCATTTTGGATATCAGTTTGGGGGTGAAACATTATGATCAAGCATAACTGGGTCCCATACACCTCTTATAATCCACTCCATAACCATTCTGTAAATAAATTATCACAATAAAAAAATATTTCAATGGAAATCTAATGAGTTGAACTATCTCCTTCATGTATAGGCATCCCATGCTATCTACTGAACTCTTCCCTCATATAAATATGATGTGGGATGACAAGGTGAGTTGATCTATGATAACTTAGATGGAATCATATCCCCTGAACATATATGGTAATTCTATCCCTATGTCAGTAGATATCCCATCCCACTTCCATTATGGAACCTCAAGGGGTTAATCTAAACACATCGAAACTTGGTGCTCAAACTTCAATTGTTGACCAGTAGGACCTCAAGAGAAAAAAATTTGAAACTCCTTTCTTCATCCCTAGGAACCAAAACTAACATCTGATGTACCAATACTTTTTTTCCACTCTTGGATGTACTTCCAAAGGAGATGTGTGAAACTCCCTTATATTTTTGTAACATCACTAATACCATCATGCATCCTTTGAAAAAAAGATGTTCTCTCTACCTTTTTCAAATCCATCAGGAGCATGCCCTAAAAATATCTGAGCACAAATGATTTTGTAGTCTGTATCCCCAAGCTATGCCTCCCTATAATTCTATAAGAGTGGTGGGGTGAAATCTATCGACTGGAGGTAATATTATCTATCTCTATCCAAAAAGGATAACTGTAACGAGAAAAACTACTCTGACACATATTTTAGAAACTGAGAATAAGATCTTCTACTAAGAGCATCTTCTACCACGTCCTCTACCCAAGAGTATAGAAAATATCGAAGTCATAATCCTAGAGGAACCCTATCCATTGCCTCTATCTCAAGATTAGATCCTTTCAAGAGAAGATATACATGAGACTATTTTTATTGAAATTGATGATAAACCACTCACCCATTAGGAAGTGTTTCCACATCTTCTAAATAAATACTACAACTTTAAACTCAATATCATGGGCCATGTAGTTCTTATTATGTGGTCTCAACTGGCATGAACTATAAACAATCAACTCCTACCTCTAGATCAAAATATACCCAAGCCCAATTCCTGAATCATCACATAACACTACATACTTGACACCCTCCCCTAGAAATCTCAATATTAGAGCACTTGTTAAACTCTACCTCAACTACTGGAAAGCCTACTAGTACTTTTCTATCCACACGAAAGGCTACCCAGTTTGAGTCAAAGCTATCATGGGTGCTGATATACTAGAAAAATCAAATATTAATCTCTAATATTTTCTAACCTAAGGATGTTCTGCACCTTCATCACACTCTTGGGTGGCTCTAAAGCTAACAATACCTCGACCTTGGCTAGGTCCACTGTTATTCCATCCACTAACATAACATGTTTGAGAAAGTGGACCACTTGAATCTAGAAATGGAACTTCAAGAGATTTCCATATAGATGGATCTCTCAGAGTATATCCAGAACTATCCTTAAGTGTCTCACATTCTCCTCCTTAGATGATGAGTACACAAAGACATCATTAATGTAGAATACCATGAAATAATCTAATAAAGACTGGAAGATCTTGTTCTTGATTCCCATGAACACTGTTGGGGTGTTCGTTATGCCAAAGGGAATCACTATGTACTCATAGTGACTACAGTGACATCTGAATTTTGTCTTTGGTATATCCTCATCCCGTACTCATATCCGGTGATAAAATGACAAGAGTTCAACCTTTGAGAACCGTCTATCCCCTATAAAATGATCAAAGAGTTCATCGATACTCATTAATGGATAATTATTATTCATGATCACCTAGTTCAAGCACCAGTAGTCTACACACAACCTAAAACTCTCATATGCCGTTTTTGGAAAACAATACCAGGGCTTCACAAGGTGAAATAATCGTTCTAACAAAGCCCTTTTTCTACAAGTCCTATAACTACAACATCTATGAGAACTATCCGATATTCTAGCATAGATATCAGTGTCGTCTTTGGGTGTAGATCTATACAAAATTCTATCTCTCGGTGCAGAGGTAAGCCTAGAACATCCCTAGGAAATATTTCCTCATACTCAACCACCACTGTAGGAAACTGGAAACTCATATAATCCACTACACTAAGGGTCATGATTTTTAACTGTTGACTAATCAGATAAACCCTCCTATACACGAGTCCATCTTGCACTACCTGGGATTCCTTTTCACTGAAAAAGGAGAACCAAGTTCCTTTAATGTGTACAAACCACAACCTTCTCCTAAAAAATTCAATCTGTACATAAATTGTGGATAAAACTTCCATACCAAGAATGGAATCCTAAGGTCTCGATGACACTACCAAGAGATTAAAACCGAAACTCTCACCTCTAAGGGTTAGGTCACACTATTGTGACAAGTGTGTGATCACTCAGTATTCTACCATAGGATTCACCAAGCATAAGGGTCAAGTTGATGGTTCAACATAAATCTCCATGTCTCAAACAAGATACATGGTGATAATAGAATGACTATCACCCATGTCTATTAGTACATCAACTAAGGTATAAATTTCATAGATCTTACCTTGAATCATCCCTGGATCTTCTAGGTTGTAATTTTAGACCTCTTGCAGCTATCCCTACCCCTATCTTCCAGCTCCCTAAGCCTTTATTTGACCACCTAGGGTGGCCATGGTAACATGTCAAATCATCGACCAACTCTTGATGCTATCCCAGCTCCTCTTCCATTTACGTCACCCTGTATACCCACTTGTTCCTACTGTTTCCTCTACCTCAACATCCCCTCTATGATATCTCTATCAGCTGTATGGTAGGTCAGACAATCTTATGTGATATGTGCCCTTCCATCAGATGAGTAGCATCGAATCTCTCTATAATTACTAGACCAACCATATGGTCCATGTTCTACAAATCCTCTATCTTGAGATCTCCTCCTGAAACGTATCCCATGACTAGATCTCTGAGACTGATGTTGGCTTCATACTGCCAAAGTCCCTACACCTACTTTCCCACTATTGACAACCACTAGTTGTATCTTCTCAAAAAAGAAAATATTTACCACCAAATATATCTCTAGAACCCTAGAATAGGTAGGAATGAAAAGAAGAATATTGTTGGCTCGAATATTACTACATGGACCTCTCTTGATGGTTCAATCCCAGAGGAACCGATCTTGAACTATATCCATCGAGTACCTAGAGAGGCTGGTAAACCTCAATGAATACCCAAATACTATCTTGCTACCCTAATGGAGCTGCATAAGCTCCTAGATATGTACCTCCATCAACATAACAAGTGAGAACATCTCTGTGAATATATTCTCAAACTCTGTCCACAAAAGAGTAAAATCATCATAAGACATGGTAAATAAACCCCACAATCACCCAATGGAGAAGTGAAGAATGATCACTGCCAGGAACAATATCTAATATGATGGAATCCTAACGAGAATAAAATCTCATTTCATCTCCTTATGATAGTCCTCAACCTCTTATGGATTATGAAAACATCAGAACCTGAGGGATCACTACCACTGAAACTCACAAAGTGTGCTCATCTTGCACACCTCATCCACTGGTAATGTTGGTACCAAATGTTTCTCTACAGGTTGTATGGATGGTGCACCACCTAGAGGTAAGAACTATGGAACTGTTCCCTAGATCTAATACTCATCACTGGGGGGATCATCCTCATGATCATTATTCTGAATCCTATCTCATATATTTCACATAGTAATCCCGAATAAAAAAAGATGTACCATGACCAATGATTTTATCTGGAGAGATGAATCAAGTAGGGAATGGACCCATAACCCATTACTATATGATTCATGTAATATTATTTTATCTTCAACTAGTTTTCTCATGTACTGAGTTGAAAATAATGTTATTAGTGTTTTGGTGTATGGATAGGTTGTTTACTGCACCAACACTGGAGTCCATATCCTGAAATCTGAAATTGAAACACCTAACACTATTTCCCAAAAAAATCACAAAAACATCTAGTCCTAATGTGGAAACAACCAATATGATACCACTATGTCAGGACCATCCTTGTGGGGCCTATGTTGTGACTTTCAAAGACCACCTCTAATAGGGTAGGGGTTTATGACTTACACCGAGTAGGCCTATCACTAATGTGTGATCATATCCTAAGAACCTGTACACACACACACACATCAAATCCTATAAAATGACGAAATATAGAAACAAATGATAACCAATTCATGTAAACATATATATCCCATAACTAGAGTATTAAAGGGTGTAAATAATGTCAACAGGGCCAAATACTACCCACTACCAAGCATGTAACACAAGTCAAAATTGAAAGTAAAGGTAATATAACTACTATATAAAAGCTGAAAAAACACACCTCAGTCTATCTAGTCTCCCAAAGCACCATATGGTCCTAGACCACCTCAGAATCCATAAAATGGTCCATTATCTTCACAAGACATGACATGTGTGGGAAAAACCCGTGTAGTGGTGAGTATAACAATACTTAGTAGGACACCATGAAAGAAGAAATCAAATAAAAAAGTAAAGAACAATCATTACTACATATTTATATCTATAAAACTCATATAACTATAATATGTAGATATAACCAATCCAAGGAACACTATTTAGAGGTAAGCCACACCCACCGTACAACCACCTTGGATTCTAGCTCATGGATTCAAAAAAGAATTCATCCTAGAGAACACAATCCTGAGTCTGGTAGAACTAATTATGTATGACTAAGAGGTAGTAATCATCAATTCTCATCATGAGAAAGAATACACACTAAAATATTTAAAGGTAAATAGGGTACACAAATTAGTATCACAGCCAGAGGGCAAGTGGTGATACCAACAACTCTATCTGGATTAACCCTTCTATGTAGGAGATCAATACCTGAGTAGTTTTGGTCCCATAGATACCAAGAACTCCGCATAGGGGATAAATATTAATAGAGGATCCCACTATATGATTCTCGAGGGGATTCCAAAAACTATATTTAGAAATTCTTACTGAAGAGATTATAGTCCTAGGAGTAGGACGTGATTCATACCCACATTTTGGGAAAGGATAAGGGGAATGAACTCTAAATTTTTTCTAAGGTATATAGGATAAGATATTTAAGTAATTTATAAAGTAGTACATGCTGTGTAGTAGGGGTACAAACTGTGTCCCTTAACAATGGGTATTTCCAGTATAAATGACCTGTGTCCTTCAAACTGTGTGAATGTGGGGGAGTACATGTTGTATAGGGTGGATGTGTCGTACACTCCATGTCCCTGTACTTCCTGAGGTACATGTCGATTATCAAGGGAGGGTTCACACACCATGTGATGGTTGAATTTCTCCCTAAATCCTAGCTGCTGTCAAGGGGGACCCACACGCCATCTATATCAGGAATTTCCAAAAACTCGAGGGCATCCTCTTGCTTGAACTCAAACCATAGTCTCCTTGAAATTTGGCTCCAATCACATCAGGGCTCATGGATATACCTCACACAAGAATCACCATCATATTCTAATAGAATTAGGCCATTAGATTCACCCATAGATCAAACTTTTTCATCTAAATCATCTTCCATGCACATCACATTTAAGTCAAGGGTTTACAAACCAATTTGATTCATTCCCCACTAATTTTCTAAAAACTCCACCACATTGAGCTAATATGGGATTTATAATATTTGATTGTTTCACCAATAATCATATGAAAAAGGATCGATTCATCTGTGTTCTTCAGACCACCAGCAAAGGGATCAACCATAATGAATGAGAAAGGAAGGAAAAAATAAAAAATAAAATACTTGAGGAATGAACCTCAGAATATGTTAATGCCAATAAAAATTCACTTATGTTATATTGATAAATTAATAGGAATCAATAAAACCAAATAAATCTCTAAATAAACCCTATAGTTATACCCATCCCGCAAGATGATCTAACTGCACATCAATATGTTAATTGATTGGTTTGAGTTCATCATAACAATAAAAAATGGGGAATAAAATTAACAAAAAACTTTCCCAACCTCAATTCATTTTAATGGATGATGAAGAAATATGCGTCTTCATCGGAAAGATCCACCAAATCTGAGGTTTGTTGATTTTTGATTAAAAAATCCATCATCAGTAACCTAAGAGGATTCTCCAAGGCTCTCTCCAAGGATCCTACAAAGGCTCCAAGGTTATGTGGATATCCCAATAGATTCTACTTAATCATATACTTAAACACATAACAATAATTTCATCAAAAAATAAAAATAAAAATAATTTTATTTAATTATTTTATTCATTTACACACCCATGAAGACTTTTCAAATAACGACCCCCATTGACCAATATTAAGTCACACCTAGGGTAAAAATCATGTTCTAAGTTTAACATTGCCTACACATTTATGAATTGGGAACCCATTTAGATGTAATTAAACCTTTTTTTAATAATGTGTGTTTGTTCTATTTAATACATTTCAAACATTTATTGTGGGAATATCGGGCCTTAGAATTGAATTTTATCTCAGTTTATAGTTTAAAAAATAGTTCATATAATATTAACAAATTAATAGACAAAAAATACAAGTCATTACAAATATGGGAAATAATAAATATTGAAAAACATCATATAGGTTCTTATTAACAATTTATGTAACTTAACACACAAACAAATAGAAAATCATGCCCATCTATGGATTATTATTTTTACACTTAATTAACACACCAGCCAACAAAGGTTATTTATATATCCTTTTCCCAAAATGACTATGTAGCTTGTGCTGTAGAAAATATCTCTATAAAATACACATGAAATGTCATTAGGGAACCACCTATGAGTGAAATTACATGCCAAATGAGTAAAATGGAATAAAAAAATAAAATAGGAAAATCACATATAAGTTATTTTTGACACATTAAAAAGGTTAACCTATAATTAGTAAAAACAATCCCACTCAATCTTGTGTATTTTGTGCAAATACTATAAGATGAATATGATACATATAACTGATCCTATTTTTAAAAGGACAAGAGTCCAAATCCCCAATCTAAACCGCTGATAAACACATTATATTTGAGTAAAAACCTCAATAATAATAGTGAGAACCAAACCAAATAATATCATACAAATAGTAACCAAGACTTGCCACTAGAAAGGTGTTTGTGATGAACTATTTTTGGAGACATCATGAGATCAAACACAATACTAGACCACCTTTCTACTATCTCCTAAAATAATAAGATTAAAAAAATTCTCATGTCAATTTGTAATTACCCAGTCTGACGGGCACTAGACAGTGCCTCCATTAGGTGCGATATGTGATCTCATGCATACCTAATAATATACAAGATGCTACTAACTAGTGGAGAGGTACTAATCTATATAATGGAGATACTATTACTTCAAAATATTTTTAAAAATACCACATGAATAATGAAATAATATTTATCACAATATAAGAGTACATAGAATCAAATAAACACAATGCTATATCAAAAAGTTATTATAAAAAACCTAAAACCAATCACCCATTAGGCCGATCCAATATAAAAAATTAACAAAAGAAAAAAAAACAAATGAACTATATGTAGTTCCATCCTTAGTCCACCCTAAACCCCTAATATCATGATAACATCAAGCTACTTCAAAAGGAACCAGCACAACTCCCATACCCAACCAGAAAGAAAACATAAGGGATGCATATGCATCGGGGTTACCATACATGGTTTGAGTATATAAATTGACAGAGAATGAACAAGAACCGATAATGTATGTTTTCATATACATGTGTATACACAAGGAAATAAAATACAAAAGTTAACACGACCACTAGGATGTTAGGTGGTAACAAGACCAATGTAACTCTAAAAAAGCTATACACAGACACATTATATCATTGTGTTCTAATGAAGATTCCATAACACTAGACCATACATAATCCTATGATATACTAGAATACCATCTTGACATTTTTTTCCATGAAATCATTATCCTAGACCACAACTGAAGACTCATGATTGGAATCATCTATTCCATCGACAAACTACCCAAAGGGATATGGTATGACTCTAATTCCAAATATTGACCCACATACTTATGACTTAAGAGAGGGTCAATCATCAATGCCTCACATCACATAAAAAACCCTCCATCCTGCTCTAGGTGGGCCATTGTAATAAAATAAGCCTTCCCATTGAAACAAAGTACAACTAACATGAATTAATCCTACTCAAGGAAAGAAGAAACATCCTTTTAATGATGAATCCATCTCACCCAAAATAGTCTATCCATCACCATATCACTCACATAGGGACCTGACCTCAAGATCCTCTCCCCTTTTAGGTCTATCTCCTAAGATAATGACACTAAATAACACACATATAGCAGCATATATGGCCCATAACCCATTTCATATCTCAAAACATCTTTAGTAGAGTTATAGTAACTCAAAACCAATCCTCATACCTCAAATAATACCTTATATTTTTTCCATCATGACATCCAATTGTTCTTCTAGACCTATGATAATTTCTTCTCACTGACACCATATTTCATTCATCATCGATTGGTGACAACACATCTCATAGTCTATACCCATTCTTAGAATCAATAGGTGGGTCAGGTTCTTATCTAGAACCTCTTTATCATCCTCATTATATATACCTTAACAAACCAATAACTCATCCATGGTTCTTTCCTCACATATCCTAATGAAGATCTACTATCTCATAACTTAACGGAAGACCCTATCTGGCACATATGTCAAATCCCAAATCACTTAACTTTCTCTCCAAACACCCAAAACACTTCTCTAAAAATAGAAGGTAGTTCCTCACTACTCATGAGATGTATGATGGAATCACCTTTCACAACTCACCCCCAAGACTATTCTCCCCGCCCAATAGATCTAGGAACCCAGCCTAGGCTATTCCACATTGAACTCACACTCCAAGAACTATTCAAGTGATAATATAAACTCAACCAACACTTCTTCCCATTGGTGACATAGTAATTGAGAGATCCCAACAACCTAAGTGATAAATATAACTTATTATAATAATATGGGTCCAAAAACCATCTGGTATTCTTCCTAGGGAACTAGCAGACCCAAATTCTAGTACCTAAACTAATTCATTTTTATAATCACACATGCTAACTAGAATCAAAAAGTATGTTTTCACTAATTGAATGAATGAATGGAGTGTCTTCCACCACTTCATTCTCAAGATCCACGTCAGCAATTATGATGGAAAAATCCCACCCTTATTACTTTGGAGGTTGTTGGTTGTCCTAAAAAACCCTTACATTAGGGAATTGTTTTGCAAAGTTCCTCGGTTACATGCAGTTCAAGTAATGAATAATGTGATGGGGTTTGACTGGATCATTATTTTCCTATATTTAATCAGTTATTTTCTTCTATCAACAATCCTTAGATATGTTTCCTTCCTTACCAAACCTAAATCATTTCTTTTTTCCCCTTTGGAAATTTCTGGTGTGATTCGTCCTGTACCTTTGTCAAGTGCAATGTTTATATTTTTTAGCATTGTCATATTTCTCCATCGGACCACCATAATTGAACTCCACATTTGATTTCTTATTCCCATGAAACCATTGAGATTCATTGATCTCCATTTTTGAATTTGAGGGAACATCCTATAATTTACTCATGTCCATAAATGTCATAGATTTCCATGGATTTTCATAAACTAGGTTTTATCCCACCGAATAAGAGGCCAACCATTCATTCAAGTGTAGCGACAAAGATGGGGGCATATCATGAAAGTCTTGTGATGTTTTCCTCATATACACAAATAAATTCATCAACTTTTAGATTGAGGGAAACAAAATACTATTCTATTTCATTTTAGAGAGTGTGAGGAAAATATTGGTTGAAAAACATTTTCTTTGATACCTTCCACCCCATCACTTTGATCTCTTCCCAAGGGATTGTATTTTTTTTATCAATTTTCACCACAGATAAGATTCTCCCTCTATATGATAAACATCTAGTAGAAAATTAATTTATTTGGAACATTTAAGGACTGGGAAGATCTTCTCAATGTAGTTAATCCATTAGTTTGAAATTAAAGAATCAAATGATCCATTGAAATTCTAAGCCCTTTTTCATATAAAGGACTCAATTGAAACTTGTTCTCCTTTAGGGATATTTGGAAACTCCACTTGATCTAGGATTCTATTCAGAACTAGAGCCATCTAAGATTGTATCGTTATGAAGTTATTTATTCCTTCATCCATTAGTTTGGGCATCTCATTCGACCGGTCATCTAATTCCTCATGAAATTGACTATTTACTTGAATCCTTCTATTTTCATCCATTGCATAGTATAAATTGAAAATTAAGAATGAATATTTTTTAAAACTATTAAACACATTAAGGGGGAATATAATGAAATTAAAGGGATAGTATATAAATTTCATTTACTTCTTAAACATATGAATTTACGGGCTTAGATAAATGTTTTCAATGATATATTTACTAACATATATTCATATGGGTATTTTTTTATTCCCTTCATAATGGTTTGGAACGAGCTTATGAATTTAACAAAACATATCCCCTAGGGATGTAAAACCATGTGTGCAGTAAGGTTCATTTTGATGTACCATATTTCAACAAGTTTGGCCCATAACACCTTGTCAGAGTTTTTAACCAAATGTACATCTTTATTGAATACACCCTAAACATGATTTCACTTAAAACTACCTAGGATAAACTGGGTACATACCTTTAAAATGTGTGATCTATAACACCTAGTAAGGGAATAAACAAGGGATAACATGAAGAAAGTGTTATAAGTTAGAACATAGGTATTTTAATGGGTAATAAAAGGAATGATTACCATAAACATGAACATTAAGAAATGATATACCATGATAACTTAAATTCTACATGGTAAATGTGGAAACAACTTAAAACCCTTCATCGTAAACATTGTTCAAGGATAATTACCAAGACATTATGATGTAAAATATACCATAAAGGAATCAGGTTCACTCCCTACCACAATATGACATCTAATGAGACTAAACATTACCCAATGTATTGGACCATTAAATAATTTCGGGTGAATATATAACTTTAATTTCATTCTCATGCTTAAGTGTTCCATATAGATTAAACAACATGGAATCATTGATCATTATATTTTATTCCAAAATCAATGAGTGTGGAATAAATACATGTATTCCCCATTTCAAATGGTTATAAGTGTATAAAGGTGAATACCCAAGATAAGAAATGTTTATGGTATCCACTAAATAATTGTTTTGGAATTGAAAATCATTATGAAATTTCGGTAACATAACAGTGTCGCCAAAAAAAATCATAAAATGGGTTTATCAGATACAAAGAGGCCTATCATAATTTGGAAATAAAATAATAAGTAATAATGAAATGTAAATAAATATCCAAACATAACTAATTAAAAATAAAATATATAATATAATAAGTATATTTGAATAAAGAAGATAAGGTGAGGAGTCCTTACATGATTGTGAGACTCCAAATACTAGAGAGGAGCTTTAAGAGAGATTCAGGGCTTAATGTGAGGACTTGATATAAGGGACTATAGTTTGAAAATTTTATAAAATAATGTGTAGTGAAGATAAATGGGGTATTTTGTGGGTATATATAGGAAGTGAGTGGCTATTCTTTTATTATTTCTCAAACATAGGTTTTTGACTCTATATAAAAAAATAACCAAAATAACAAACCATTACATTGTTATTAAAATTATTTCTACCAAATAGTACTGGTTTAAATTATTTTATATATATAAGGGATTAAATTAATAAACTAATACCTTTTGTTTATGTGGATTTGAGTCATACTCGTAAATAATCTATTTTAAAACCTTACAATATATAAATGGCTTTAGAGGATTCACAAAGGCTTTATAAAATTAAAAAAACATAAAATCACATTATTTGAAAGGGAAAACAAGTTTTTTAATGTATATATTCTAAAGTATTGATTTCATCACTTTTGATTCATTATGATGTCATAATAGACAATGTATATTGATACTTTATTTAATTTTAACCTGAAAATTTGACTATATCTGAAAATTTTGAAAAATTCACCCCTGGAGAATATCTACATTATGATTCCAAAAAGATTTATTTTTAATAAATAATTTTATAAATATGTGTATATTCAATTTTAAAATATGATTCATCATTTATTGATAAATTCTGTGTTTTTTGACAATAAAAGTTCTTAGAACCTTATAAAAATACATTTTACTTCATAAAAAATAATCATTTACATTAAATAAATGTTAATTTATAAAAATATTTTATTAACATATTCTTTATTTCAAAAATCTATTAATTAATCAAAATAAATCCCTTTTTTGAATTTTAACATTACCTAAAAATACTATTTGTGTTTTATTGTATAAAAATATAAATCAATTTTCTAGTAGTAATATTATGGTTAAAATATATCCAATTTTATATAAAAAATAATGTACATTCATATTTTTAGGTTCTTGATAACTATCCCTTTAATAAACCCTCAGAATCCCTAAGAGTAAGGTGTGTGATGGTGAGACTCTCATGGACTGGTTCAACATGCATGGTTTGGATCATGATCTCAATGACCTCAAATAGCTCCCATAAATGGTTTCACTTGAGATTAAGTTGTTGTATCTAAGGTTGGTCTTGGTCAAGGTAAAGTCTTGGTTATTGTATCTCCCTTATAATATCTAATAAATGGGCTTCATAGGGTGTGATCATACTGGTTAAGGTCACCACTTCCTTTTTCTATGTCAATTGAATATATTAAAACCATATATTTACACTAATCATGTGATCACTATTCAATGACATTATTATCAACGGTAAATATTAATAACGATAATTTAAATCCAATAGAATATAATAAAACCAAATAAGTACATGTGTTTTATATAAACATGACACATAATAATACATTTATTTAAATTGATTAGGTAATTTTCTTTATAAATGTTTGGGTCATTACAAAAACCACAACTGATGTTGTTTCTTGAAACAACCACAAAATGATTTAGTGGATGTTTAAAACACTGCAATTGCCCTATTTTTTGTATTTAAAATATTCATCCTCTTTTGGTTCCAATACATATTTATAGATGTTGATATTGAAAATTATTTAAGTTCACAAATTTATATTGAGAAAGGGTCTTAGAGGGCCACACAGTACGTGTATCAATATTATTACTAAATTATATTGATTTTGATATTAGAATATATATTATTCTTACTTTGTGTAATTATGATTGTTCATGTAAATATTATAAAATTAATTCAATAAAAAGATATTTAGGTTTAAAATATGTGACATAAAAAGTATTATATATTTAATTATTCAAAAATTTCATTGTTAAATATTTAATTATTGATGAGTTTAGTGAGAAATTTTTAATAAATAATTATTTATGTTAAAAAATTTTAGAAAAAATAATCATTAATGATTTTTTTGATTCATTTGGCTTTACATAATTCACTTGAACCTACTATGATAGTACTCAATGATACATGGATATCATTTAGAGATTTTTCCATCACATATGGATACACGTAGAAAATTATTGACTTCTATTATCCACCAAAATTTCAACATGACAAGAGAGACGGTGGAAATTGAATGAGGGAATTATTATATTCAATTTAATTGATATTTTAAATTTATTATAATTTTAATTTTTATGATATTTTATCAGAGATTTTAGAGTGTATTTTTCAAGTTATTAGAATATTATTTATTGAAAGTGATGAAAAGGTAAAAGTTTGTTACATGACCAACACTTCGTATATTCCATGGAAGGATTATGTACATCCTATAATATAACCTATATATTCTTATATTTTATGTGTTTTAAACCATCTGTTATTATTATATACTATTTTTTCAGAGCTAACTATTAGTTTAATGTCCATCAACTATTGATTCATATCAATTTCCGCCAGTGTTCTACCCTAATGGCTTCTTATATGATATATTTTGGGGTTTTCCATTTATAACATTGAACATGTGGAATTTTTGTTGATTTCATAGAGAAAATTATGAATGTGTGGCATTGACTCCAATGATGGGTGGTGGTGGGTCTCAAATCAAGGTAGTCACATGGACAATATATCGATTTCTGTGAATTTAAAGGTGATATTCCTTATATCATAACAGTATAGCGTAAAGCATATATATTTCATATTGTAAAACATGTAATGATTTTAAGAAATATCATCTGCCTTAAATTGGTATATCAGAATACCTATTATGGTGATAATATGTAGCTATCTTTACCATGAATCAAAAACTATAATTTATTTGGAATAGGATATGACATACTTTAGTAGTTGAACATCATATGATAACATATAAATCAGTAAAAAATATCATTAAAATCTTAAAAAGGAACAAAATTTTTGTGATAAATGCATTCATCTCGGGTTCAAAAGAGTAATATAAAATGTTTCATTTACCTCATATGTTAGAGTATAAGTTAATGGAAGCAGGTTGGATGAGGACAATATAAGGAAGAAAACATAGTTGAGTTTGTTTGATCGATACCTTAACAATTCTACCAGTGAATCTTTGATCTCTTTCCTCATTACACTTTGACATACTTGTATATAATTATAAATGATATTACAACACGATTATCAGTAGATTCACAAAAACCTAGGGAGTGATAATGGATATGGAAGTTTATTCTCTCACTTTTATTAATCTTCATCAAAAAATGGTGATAAAGAACATTATTTTATCTTTAATCGGTGAAATATACATGTTCTTTCTTCATTATACATTATAAATAATTTCTTGTCTTCATGAATGGTAGATCATGGATTTTGGGTTTCTAATGGTATCTAATTTGTTAAACCAATATATAATAATCCTTAAAAACATAACATACCAGGTTTCAAGACACACTTTTCTTCTTTAATTATACATATAATTGAAAATAATGTATTCAAAAGTATTAAAAAATATTTGGAAATGATTCATTCAGGTTATGAATCACACTAACAAAATAATATTCATTCATAGTGGAACATTACAATAATGGAATGTTAAATTTTTCCATAAATACCATATATTATTACACATCATGAATGATTACATCTCCTAAAATTGAATAAATTAAAAGGGTGTAAAAAATAATATAGAATAATATCATCAAAAAAAGAATATACCATTGATCATAATCTCTTTATAGGATCACCATTATTATAACTAAACCGTCAATGAGAAAGAATATCATGATAGAAGAAATAATTTTGTAAAATCTAAAATGAAAACTAACATAATAAGATTTCTTATATAGGATGTGGGAATAGAATGAATTTGTTGGGTTAAATGGTGGTAATATGGATATTAAAAAGGGAAATATGGTTGTTGGAATTATTTTCATCAGATATTCATGTATCCAATAAGTGTATTGATATTCTGTATTTTTATTAAAACAATTAAAAAATGTAATTCACAAATAACAAATAATGTAATAAAAATATAATATTAAATTAAAAAATTTATTAATAAAATATTTTTATGTGTTACCTATTATTATTAAACAAAAATATGAAATATTTATTAGAGTCATATAAATACTTTAATATCAATGGTCTAATAAAATTAAAATTTAAAAATATAAATAATTTTTTTAATTTTATTCCTTCTAAATTATTTAATATAAAAATGATATTTTTTCAGGGAATATTTTTTAAAACTATTTTATATTTTTAATTAATATCTACTAAATAATAATAATAAAAAAATTTATTGATAATAAGTAAAATAAATTTAATTATCATTTATCCAATAGTTATAATAAGGAATAAATTTATTAACTCTTAAAAGATAAGTGTTTCCTAAATTTTTTTAAGCATTATGTGTGTATATATTAAAATTAATATTTGTCCACACTAAAATTTGATTCTAATAAAAAAAATTGATATTTTTAATCATGATATAAAATTTTTTCAAAGAATTTTATTTTCCTTTTTACCATTAACAAATATACCAAAAAAAGTGAGTTAACATGGTCAAACAATTATTTTTTCAGTGAATTTTGACATAAATTTTGAGTAATTTTATAAAAATAAATTGATATAATTTTAATGAGTCTATTAACATATTAAAACATGATAATATTTTTACTAAAAGTAATTTAATTATATTTAGAAATGAAATAATAATAATAAACACTTAATGTATAAAAGACATTATTTTATAAAAATAGTTTCTATGTAATATATTTTAAATTCAATGTTATTTTTCATATATGTATAACATTAAAAAATATATATTCCAAAATCATATTCATAAAATATAAAAATTTACAAATGATTCATCATATATTTTAAGTAAAAAATAATAATTATAATGGTAAATATTTATTCAAATCATAATGAGGGTAAAAAGGGATAACTTGAGGTGGCTCGAATTTAACTAAATAAACATAAAACATATAAATTATATAAGACCTATATCATGTGGAAAATTTTTACACTTATGTATCACAAAAATTTCTCACCTAAATCCCATGAGATTCCATATTTATGTCGTACCTGACTTTATTTCCCAAGGTAATGTCACCCTTTTAACCTAGAAATGGATACCACTTCAACATACATCAAACCACAACTTTTTTTTATAATTAATATTGATAAAAAATCAATTTTTCTACTGCTATATCCTCCTTCAACAATTATTTTCCCTTATTTATAGGTTTGTGTCCCATTCCCTCCATTTCAAGGAACTCATTCAAGAGAACAATATATTCCTCAAAGTGAGTATTATCCCCTCCCTATCATTTTCTTCTTTATACATATCCTATAAACATATACTAAACATAATAATATAATGACATCAATATAAATTCTATAGTACATTTTAATTTTATTAATTGAAAACAGATTTTTTGTTTCCCTTCTTACCATTTGAAAAAATGGTGCTCATGTTATTTGTGAACAACCGTCTTCATGAACAACTAATTTTCTTTATCATTGCTACCAATAATATATGGTTATAAAAATAGATTACATCATTAAATATCATATTTTTTAAATTATTAGTATTCTATAAAGATTAATTACACATTTTATTAATAATATTATCAATAAGTGATCACTGTAAATTTAATGACCTAAAATGAGAATACCAAGATGATAAATGATTTATAAATTGTAAATAATAGATTCATATCATTGAATATACATTAAACTCTTATGAAATATTACTTATATATTTTATAATATATCAATAGTATCATTACAATTCTTAGATTTTTATATTATAATAAAATCAATTACATATTCCTCTATTAGCCATAACGTTTTCTAATTTAGGTCATTTGAAACAACTTCATAAACAAAGCAATAATTCTTTAATCATGGTTGGTTATAGACTCTTAGTTACTATTATAATATGATATTAATATTTTAATAGTTTTTTTCTAAATGATAATATTAATATTTAACTCATTATTATGATACATCCCATTCATTCATTAAAATTACTAAAAAAATATTTTGAATGATTTCATATTCATAAATCATAAGTAAAACTCTCAGGGAATGAAATAATAACTTTATAAATCATCATCAATAATATATTCTCATACCATGAATAATGGATTAATGATTAACATTTTATCAAGAATATGGATCAATATCTATGTTATAAAACTTATATTAAACAAATAAATTTTTTAAACCATGATGATGATAATATACTACAACAAACTAATTTATGTGTAATGAATGATTATTAATGAAGAGTATAAAATGTGATAGTTATAAATAATTTTCGGAAAAATTTATTAAATTTTCAATGATTATTAAATAGATGTTAAAGAAAACTCATTAAAATCAAGGGTAAAAGTAAATCATTTGGTTAACTCATAATTCTTTACTTTGAGTGAGAATTTTATTTCACGAACTACATTATTTTAGAATCTTTATATTCTTTTATTTATTATCTCTTAAGATATTCATCTTATCACTCTAGATATATTTTTTCAAATTGTATTCATTGATTAATTTATATATAATATATTTTTTATGATGAACATAATAATTCTCATCCTATTTAATAATTGTTTTCCCCCATTCCCATGATATTTTTTCCAAAAGAAATTCCCTTTCATAATTTCATATCAAAATATTTATTTCCCCTTGTAAAAATCTTATTTCACATTACCTTTTTTTACAACATATGGTTTATTTTTCCATGTAAATATCACTTCCCCATCTACAATTCCCCTATCTGATTATCTAATTTTTAGGTTGTATGATTCTCTACCTTGGGGGTGGTACCCATTCCTCATATTTTCATCTCATCTTCTCTCTAAGATGTGATTTATGGATACCAAGAAGATACAGATCCTCATTCTTGGTGTTTCATTAGATGGGCTAAATATCGTACGAACTATGTGTTAATATTGTGTAAATTTCTAGGGTTGTAAATATTTTTTAGGGGATCTCATTGTGGTGAATATTTTTTAGTTTCATCTGAATTGGAACATGGTAGGGTAATCATCAAAAAATTATGATTCTGGTTTGATAACACATATAGTGGACGATCTAACACTCAGTTTTAATAGTTATTTATTCTCCTCATTGGTTCACTTTAAAGTTACCTTTTTATTTATTCTATGGTGCCTATTTTTTCCTTTGATTGTGCCTAGATGTTCTTGCTTCTCTATAGTTTCCTCATCCATTTCATCATGATTCTTTGTGCATGTCCCTATTTTATCTATGTGAGATTGATTCTATGATGTTTTGGATCATGTTGGCATCTTTGGTGATGTAGGGTCTTTTTAGGTTCTCTTTTGGATTGATTGTTTTGTTTTTGGTGTCTTGTGAGTCTGGTGGATCCTTTTTTAGGATAACTATTAATGAGTCCATCACTATGTATTATCCTCCTTTTAATGTTTTTATATGAATATTATTTTGGTTTTCTATGACTGTAAGACATTTTTCATTTCTTGATGTGGTTGTTTGGTGTCATATATCCCTCATCGTCATACGTTCTCTATTGTGAGGTTCTATCAGGTGTCTTTAAATATGGTTGATGATATTATGGGTTTCATGGCATGTGAAAACATGAAGGGGTATCGTGTTTTTAGAAATCCTTTTTGTACAGTTGTGTTTGGAATGCATGTAGTGATAATACATGTAATTATTCTAGTGTAGGATCTATGTCTGATTCAATTAGAGAGGAAGGCTGAACCTGTGGTATCATGTCACTTTTTATTTGGGTTTATGTTTGGTTCCCACTTATCCATTAAATGGGTATTCTTGAAAATATAAAAACTAGATTTTTGGGGGTAATATAGAATATATATCTCATATGAAGTAGTTTTTTGTAAATCACACTCTAAATTCACTTCTAAAATATGCCTTCTGAGTGATTGATTTTTTGGTATCAAATTATCTATTTCTTCAATTAATTATTGTTTATTTTATTTAAAATTTTAAAAAACCCTATATTATTTTCATGAGTTATTAATATGATATTTTTTTTCGGTACAAATTTATATGTATTATTAATTTTTGATGGGTGGGGTCTTATATATCCATCGAATGCATTTAGAAAAGTATTATATGTTATGATATAATTATCTTGTATGTGTACCTTTTCATTATTTACATTCTATTGTGCATGAACATTAATATAATTTTCAAAATTCTATGCATTAAATTTTTTCAAATGTTCAAAGTGTTGTGTGTGATCATTTTTATAGTGTTCATAATATTATGAATTCACATTACTAAATAATTTACAGCCTTTTGTATGGACATTATTTTATTCAAATATTATCATAAATTTATGATTTTCTATGGTTATGATAATTCAACATTTCAATTTTATGTTCTTATGCCATATTATATGGATCATGATTATTGTCTTTTGTTTCTACACTCTTATTCTACAGTAAATGATTGGTTATTTGAGATTATAATTATTTTTTGTGTGTCTTATAGAAAACACATATTATTCTATGGCCTTTTAAATATTATATTTCTCCCATGATCATGTTTTCCCACATTTTTATGATCTAACCCTTTGTGAAACCTTGATAAAGTTTTTCAGTACTGATCATTTAAGCTCAACCATTCTTATGTTTTTCATTCCTTAGGCTGTGACGATGAGTATAAGATACAAGATTCTTTGTGGGGGGTCTAGTGTTGATAGATTATGTAGAATGTTTCACAATATTGTAAAAGTATTTATATGTGTACCTAATATACAGATCCTCCATACGTTCAATTCTAAAGTTTTTCCAATTATTTATGATAATCAATCATTATTTTTTGAAAATTATTTTAAATATATGAACTTTTTTCTATGGTCATCTGATTCTATAATAAAGCCTATGTATAATGAATTTTTATATCATGAAACCCTTGATTTTGGGTCTAGGAAATCTGAGTTTTTATCAGAGTAAGGTTTAGTCAATTTGGTATATTAGTTTAGTTACTTTATTGGTTTATGGTTATATTACATTATTAAGGACCCTAGGGATAATCATAAATATATAAAAAATATATAAGATTTTTTTTAACTTATGGAGTGTTTAGTTTCCACTCAAATACATCCTTATCTAGGTCAAAACACTTGGATGTGATCTCTATCTCATTTTCACCATGGGGGAAATAAAACTAAAAAGGGATAGTTTGGTATTAAATCTACGTTCACTCAATTTCCAAATAATGGGGAAAACTATACACCAATTTTGACACTCCTGAGCGATATTATTTTATTATTTCACATTTTCCTTACAAACCCTTATAAATTATTTGAATTCATTTCTATAGAATGTAATTATGTAATTTATAACTATTTAGGTTAGATAAACTAATATAAAAATTGCATGGGATAACCTATATTCAACCTAAGGATTCATAAGTTATGCAATAGAAATATTTGATGAGTTACTTTTTCTATGTTCATATTTTTCCTTTTATGCATCTATTAATGTCATGATACCATAACATTACCTTATTTAATGTTATGGGTGGAGCTTAGAGATCCATGTTATGATTGGGTTTGATAGAAAATTTGGTATTTTCCTAATGAAAAACTAATTGGAGTATAATATTGAGTGAAATATATTTTTTCTTATTCTTAACCATCTATCTCAAGATATGATTAACAATATGAACCTCATAGAATATCCAAACACTCCAAATTAGAGAAAAATGGAGTTTCATGAAATTTATGCTTATAAATACCATTGATAAAGGAAGATTAATTTTTTTATATAAAAAATTTAGTATGATTGTCCTAGGGGAATGTCTCAAAGGAACAAAAAAATTCAAGATTTAGGGGATTGGTCATTGAGCTCATGATTTTTAAAGAGATATAAAGTAATTGGTTCATACAATAGAGTGTGCAAAGGCCCCAACTAATAAACCACTCACACGTTAATGATTAAAATGAAACTATTTTGGGTATTATACAAATAAATTCTCCAAAACGATGTCTAAAAATGATAATAGGAATTTATAACCTTCAGGACAATGGAAACAAATAATAGTCTATGTTATGATTACCAAAAGCAAGATGATGATAATTGAGGTATGCTTATCCTCTAATATATATTTAGGGATGTATTATGGATCATTGTTATATACACTATACCATATATAAGAGTTTTTATAAGGTAATATATCACCACAAAAAAAATGATACTTAATTATCCTAGAAAACATCTATTTTTATGAATATTGTATCCCAAGATGATATTTGTGAAAATGTGCTTAATTGAAATTTTATTATTAAACCATTATACTTATTTGATGTGATTTTGGGAATTATTTTTTATCTCTACATAGAATCCATATTAGTTACCAAAATTGGGAAACCAAATTTCATATTTAAAAACAATCTCTAGTCATCTATTACTACAAGGTTGACAATGAACTCCCAAAAAAATTATTTATAGTATATATATTTTAATACCAAATGATGATGGGTATCTAAATGAAATGATTATAGAGGAACTCCATATTTGGTATTTTCCTTTTATGAAGAGAATATTTATTTCCTAGTGTTACTTATTATTATAAGATATATATCTTATTAAAATTATATCTGTTTAATTTGAATTATATATAGATACACTTAAGATGTTTATTTATTAGTTGATAATTAAAATTTTTTAGGGAATAATTTATAAAAGGGGGAAGGATGAAAAACACCTAGTCTAAGGACCCATTTTCCCTTCTTTATATTATTTTTATATATTTCTATATAATGTTCTCAAATGAATTACAATTGATTGGGAAGTGATTAAAATAAGATATGAGTCAAACTAAAAACCCTTCATTCATTCATAGTGGTGAATAAAAACAAATGTACATGAATATATGTATTATATACCTAATATTAATATATACCATGGATGATTAAAACTCTAAAATGTGAATAAACTTAAAGGGGATAATAAATATAGAAGAACAATATCACTAATACTAGAGAATTCCTTAGACCAACTTCTCCCATAAGGATCACCATCACTAGAACTAAATGTAAAATGGTAAAGAACATCATGAACGGAGAAATAATATTACTAAATATAAATTTAAAACTTAGGGAATGAGAAGTGAGATTTAAAATGTAGTAATGTAAATAATTTATAGAGTAATAATGGTAAAATAAATATTATAAAAGAAAAAATTTCCATTGGGAATATGGTCATTGGAAATATGGTTATTTAATATTTATATATTAAATAGGAATATCTAATTTCTATATAGTAAGTAACAAATTTAAAATAATCTAATTGATAATTAATAAATCATTTTAAAAAATAAATAATAATTTAAAAAATTTATAAAATATTTTTTATTTTTTATAAATTATTATTATATTTAAATAATTAAATGATGTATTCAAAAGATTAAAATATATTTTTAATATAAATGGATTGAAAAAAATATGTTTTAGAATATAAATAATTAATTTTAATGTTATTTATGAGGATTATTTCATATTAAATTGAAATTTTAAAAACAACTCATTTTTTAATTTTTGAAAATTTATAATTAAACTCAACTGTATAATAATTTTGATGGAAAATTATTGTTAAAATATAAAATAAAACAAATTAAAGCCCTCCAAATAATTTTTACTAGGATTAATTTCATTTCATACTTTGAAGACAAAATTTTCCAAAAAAACATTTTTATGTGCTAGTCATGCATATATTAAAATTATTTTTTATCATCCTAAGAAATTGATTCTGAGAAAATGTTTCCATATTTCTAATCATGAAATACCCATTTTTTTAATTTCATTTTCATCTTTAACATAAAAATAAAATTTATCAATGTAAATATTAAGTACCATGGAAAAATAGTTTATATTTTAATGAGTTATTTTCATAAATGTTATGTAATTTTTATCGAAAAAAATTATATTTTATTTATGAATCTGTAATGGCCCAGACCCCCCCTAGCCATTACTTTGCCAAAAACAAGGCTCCACCAAGAATAGTGGAAACTACCACGGTGGCACCGCTCACGGTGGCACCGGTCACGGTAGTACAATGACGGTGGCACCGGTCACGGTGGTATAGTGATGGTGGCACCGTGAGGGTGACATCGTGATGGTTGCACCGGGTCCTCACCCATAGTTTTCTTTTTCCAGTCTCGCTCCCACAACGTAAGTTTTGATGTAAATTAATTCTCTTACCCTTTTTATAGCCCATAATTAATTCCTAAAAATCCTGAGAAACCTCCTAGATGGGTGGTATTAAATAATAACTTAATATCATCGTGTGTAAATTCCCACCCACGTGGGAAACGACAATCCGTTTTTCCAGGCATTCAAAATTCCTTATCCCGATCTCTTCTTTATATCTCCCGCTATAATTCTCCCTTTCTTCTAGATTGAATTTTTTTCTTCTTCCTAGAGTGCATGGATTCATTCTTCCCATGACTTGTGGTGAGCCTCTGTTGGAGCCTTCTGCAAGTCTTGGAGCCCACAAATTTCCTCCCCTACAAGCCGCGCATCCCCTGTTCCTGGTGCGTGGAGAAAACCTTCGATCTTTGAGCAATCAAGTCAATATTTTTTTCCTTTGTCTCTCCTTTCTGTGTATCATGTGGGGTGGGTGCGCTATTTTTTCTATGGAAATGGGATAACCAAAACTTAACAAAGATGATAAAAGGGCTGTTAAAGGATGATGGGGTGTGTTTGGTTTTCTCCTGTACTCTTTTTAATTTCTATATATTGTGAACTATATGAATTTATGCGTACTGAAAATCATGGTCGTTGGTGGTCTTTCTCTATGCACTAATAAACTCTTTTTTCCCATGATGATTAAATGGATGTAACATAGAAATTTTTTAATCACGTGAACTCAGTGGATTAAATGGATTCCCTACAAACATATACCCTTTTGTGGCCACCCCGGTTAACAAACAGAAAGAGGAAATAGATAAATGTCATGTTTTAACCAGGAAGTTTCTATACTCTATTTTGGTAGTAGGTAAATTGTTCTGTTTGTTTGCTTATGGGTTGATGTGGGTGAAGATGAGATCCTCTGATGTGGCACGGTTGCTGGTTGTGAATCTGGGGTTGTGGTTGCTCTGCTTATATCACGAATTGGGGTTGAATCCACTTCTGTTGTAAAAACTTTTTATCCATAGTTCTGGGGACGTGGGGGCTGTATCTTGAAGCCTGTTTTGGTTCCAATACTTGGAGGGATCCCTCTTGATGTGAATTTACAAGAGAACTTGGTGTGAATGTTTAAATTGATGTTGGCCATAACTTTTTCCACTAGGCTTGTGCTTGTGCATATTATTTTCCCAGTAGTGAAAAATTCATCCAAATGGGATCACTTGAACATTAAAGTAAGAATGGTTGAATGGGGATTTAGTTGGGAGTGAGTTGTGACTTGGCCGTGAGGGCTGAGGTGTCTTTTATGAATGAATAGTAACAAGGGTGTTTGTTCTTAGGTTTTGGATCCCTAGGTTTGGATGAGTGCCTGTTACCTATATATATATATATATTATATTTATTATGTTTCTTATTCATGCCCCACCCAAGTTGGGCACTTAAGGCCAAACACCCCATTTCATGGGGAGAGTGTTTTTCCCAACATTCCTATGAGTGGCTAGTTATTAGCTCATTTTCTACTCCCTTTCCTGAATAGTCCAAGACTCTTCGGGCAGGTTGTGATGACCTGAAGTCCATTATTAGCCTAAGAATCTTCAGGAAGGGTAGTTGTGGTGGTTGGACCAGGTGTCTGCAGGCAGGTTGTTTTCCAAGTGCCTTCGGGATGAGGCCTAGGTGTCTTCAGGCATGGCGATAGTTGTTCTATACCAGGTGTCTTTGGGCGTGACAATAGTTGTTGTGGCCCAGGTGTGTGTGGGCGGGGTTTGGTAGTGGGACTGTGGTGAGAATGGAAGGATTGGTCCGATGCATAGGATGTCTTTAATAACCAGTGGGAATGTGGCATGGGGTACCCAAATATCAATGAGCTATTACTATACTTTACATGCCTTGCATTATTTGGGGAGTTTTCCTTGGTGAGAATTGGGTGGATAGTTTTCCTTGCAAGGTGATTTGGTTTTTCTTTTCTCACAGGGATTTAGAATGCCTCTCCACTTGTGCATGATAGTCTTTGGTTTTCCCTACTGTGTGTACTTGTATGCTCACCCTACGTATAAAAAACTACTTTCAGGTTACCAGGAGGATTTCAGGGATCGCGAGGGACCATACTAGCTCGGACCTTGGGGCAGTTGTTGTTCTCGTTTTTCATTTTCTTGGTAATTTACCTTTGGAGTTTTTGAGTCTTGTATTATTTACTCTTGGACAATCATATGGGAATGGGTTACAATGGCTTTGCCTTTACTTTCAACTTTGGTATTTTTGGGGCTACCATCTTATCTCTCGATCCTATAAAAATAATAAGGGTAATTCCTTACATTTTTTGTGAGATTATCTACACTTGGTGCTAGTCTCCACTCCAAGACCTATTGAAGGTAGGTCTCGAGGGACATTGTATCTCCTTCAACTTAAAGAAGGAAGGGTCTGGAAATATGGTGTCCTTTCCCTCCTTTAGGTGAAGGCAGATCATGACAGAATGGTATCTGAGGCAGAGTTTGAGAGATAGTATGGAGTCTGGAGTTAGGAACAGTGAGGATTGCATGGGATTGTAGGGAAACAATGTTGTGTGATCTTGGTGCGTGAAATAGGCTAGGGAAGACCAGTTAGGACATGAGATTTTAGGGCCCCCCGTGATCCGATTCAAGGACTCTGGACCTACCAAAAGACCAAGTGAGGCTACACTGATTGCAGGATAGAGACCCTAGGAAAGGTATATGCATTATAATGACTTGTGTTCTTATGTTTCTGGGGTGTTTTGGGGGTTTGAAATGAATCATAAGTCAATTAAAAAAAATTAAGAGCAATATTCTGCATTATTTAGGCATAGGCATTCCTTGTTTACCATGCATCTATGGAACCTGGGAGACGACCCCGAGTTGTGTGGGAGATTGAGGCCCAGGAGGTTGGCTCGGCCAATCAATGGAGGGCTGACCGAGAAGAGGAGGATGACCAGTGGCAGAAGATGCTTCGTGCCTTTCAGTGATAGACCCTCAGGAAGTATGAGGGCATCACTTCTGACATGGAGACGGAGAGCTGGCTAGAGGACCTGGTGATAGATTTCGGCTTGATCCAGGCTCTGTCGGAGTATTGGGTTCCTCTGGCCATGAGCCAGATGTGGGGAGAAACATGTCAGTGGTGGAAACTTTATCTGGGGGAGAAGAGGGAGGCTGTGGTGACATGGGATGATTTAGAGAAAGAGTTCTGGGCATAATTCCTCTCTTCTACAATGAAGGTTGAGAAGAGGCAGGATCTACTCTCCCTCCAGCAAGGGAACATGTCAGTGAGAGAGTTGTGGATCAATTTCAAGGATCTCCTTCGCTTTTCTCTAGACCTCTTTCCAGATGAGGAGTCTCGTGCAAGACGTTTAGAGGAAGCACTCCGACCTTCTCTTCAGTACGCTATTACTCCCTTCACCCTACCGACATACTTAGAGGTGCAGAAGTAGGATGATGTGGTGGAAAGGATGCACACACTGGGAGGTGTGTCCTGAGAGGGCATCAAGTTGGGATCGTCAAAGGGGAAGTCTATCAGCAGCAGACCTCCAGCATCAGGGCCCTCTAGGTTCTGACCAGCAGGGAGCAGGCCGCAGCAGTTCCAGTTCCGATCTCCCGGTCCTCGCCCTTTTCCTTTGGGCCCATGATCTAGGTGCTTCGTCTATGGTAGCCATGTGAACCTTCGAAACTAGTGCACGGACAGAGTACAGTACGTTGGGGGTGGGCAGGTTCAACGTCTACCTCAGCAGCAGTAGTTTTCATCTGGGTCCTTTCAGCAGTAGTAGGTGCAGTGAGCTATCACCCCTCTGAGGGAAGATGTTGTAGGAGGAGGGTGACCTCAGTGCGCTCCTCAGGGACCTCTACCCGGGCATGATTGGGGAGGTGGCTGACAGCCGAGAGGTAGAGGAGTTGGGCGTGGGTAGTTTCACGCCGCGAAGGTAGCAGTTCCAGTAGGGCCATAGGTCGTTCGAGGTATGATCAGCTTGTTTAGTACCCCTGCATATGCCTTCTTTGATACAGGAGCTTCGTAGTCCTTTGTTACACCCAGTCTGGCCCATGCTCTGGGTTTAGATGCTGAGAGACTTCCAGTGCCCCTGATGCTGAGCACACCAGTCAGAGGTCAGACTGACTTGTTGTATGTTTGTCGAGGATGCAGACTAATGATAGGGCCACATCAGTCAGTCAGGGATCTTCTACTGTTTCAGATACAACCATACGATGTCATCCTAGGCATTGATTGGCAGTTCTCTGTGTGTGCATTCATTGACTGCTTCCGAGGAAGGGTTTTGTTTTCAGACTTGTTCGACCAACATGTGACTTTCATCGGTGAGTGGATTTTCCAGGGAAGTAGCAAAAGAGGGGAACCCCTCCTCTCCCTGCTGGCTGAGCTATCATGGGAGTCAGTGGATGCAGAAATGGTGGAAGTCCCAAGAATCGTCAGTGAGTTTATTGACGTCTTCCCTGAAGAGGTGGAAACTCTACCCCCTTGATGTGATGTTGAGTTCAGGATAGACTTTCAACCTGGTGGCCATCCGATTTCTATGGATCCCTATCGGATGACACCTTCTGAATTGCAGGTGTTGCCGATCTATATTGACAATCTGATGAAGAAGGGTTTTGTTCGGCCAAGTGCGTCACTATGGGGTGCTCCTGTTTTGTTTCCCAAGAAGGTGGATGGTGGTCTAAGGCTGTGCATAGACTACAGGAGACTGAATCAGGTGAAGGTCAAGAATCACTACCTTCCCCTGAGGATAGATGATCTATTTGACCAGATAAGGGGAGAAGGTTGGTTCTCAAAGATTGATCTGTGGTTTGGATATCACCAAGTGAGTGTGAAGGTGAGCGACATCTCAAAGACTGCCTTCAGGTGGAGATATGGGCACTTAGTTTGTAGTCATGTCATTCAGCATTATGAATGCACCATTTGTGTTCATGGGGCTCATGAACTCTGTATTCCGGGAATATCTGGACCAGTTCGTAGTCGTGTTTATTGATGAAATCTTGATCTACTCAAGATCAAATGAGGATCACACTGAGCATCTAAGAACGATTTTAGAGGTCCTCCGACAGCACCAGCTCTATGGGAAGTTGTCCAAGTGCATGTTCTGGACATGAGAAGTGCATTCCCTTGGGCACATGGTGACCAAGCAGGGGATAACAGTGGACCCATCGAAGGTCGAGGTGGTTATTTCTTTGGCAGTATCCAATAATGTGGTAGAAGATCATAGTTTCCTAGGCCTGACATGTTACTATTGGAGGTTTGTTCCCAACTTCTCCCGAGTTGCGGCACCCTTGACAGACTTGACCAAGAAGGACCAGGCTTTCATGTGGGACCATTAGTATGAGGCAACCTTCAGTTATTTGAAGGAGAAGTTGGTTAGTACCCCAGTTCTAAGGTTTCCAGAAGAAGGGGCAGCGTATGAGGCATTCTCTGATGCTACAGGGTAAGGCCTTTAATGTGTGTCGATGCGGTGTCAAGGGGTGATCTCTTATGGGTCTAGACAGTTACACCCTCATGAGCGTAATTATGCCACCCGCAATCTAGAACATTCAGTGGTTGTTTTCATGCTAATGTTGTAGCGACAGTACCTCGTTGGGGAGTGCTTTGTGGTCTTCACCGATCACAAGATCTTGAAACATGTCTTCTTCTAGCGGGACCTAAACTTAAGGCAGTGGAGGTGGATGAAGTTCCTTCAAGACTATGACTTCGAGATTTCATACACCTCAGGAAAAGGAAATGTAGTGTCCAATGCCTTGAGTATGAAGTCGCAGAAAGATGAGGTTTGAGAGTCGGCAGATGCTTGGAAGGCGATGGAGGAATTGGTTTCCCTGCACCTGGGCGGGAGGATGGATAGTGGTAGAGGATGCCTGTATCATATGATAGTGAAATACTCTCTTCTATGCTAGGTGGAGGATTCCCAGTGGGGAGAGTCAGAGGGAGAAGTGATGCGTGGCCGAGTTGAACAGGGCAATATTCCAGAAGGGTGGACGGAGGATGGTCAGAACCTAATACTTTTCTGAGGAAAGATGTTTGTTCCAGATGAGTGGAAAGGCTCTTAGTGAGTTCCACAACTCACCCCTAGCGGTGCACCCGAGAGTTTCCAAGATGTACCAGGGTCTGAGGAGACAGTTTTGGTGACCTGGGATGAAATGAGAAGTAGGAGAGTTTATAGAAAAGTGCCTCATGTGTCAGCAGGTGAAGGCCAAACACCTTGTTCCAGGTGGTCTGCTACAGTCTATATATATCTCCGAGTGTAAGTGGTAGGACATCTTGATGGATTTCATCATGGGACTACCCAAGGATCAAGGGGGCTGTGCCACTATCTGGGTAGTGGTGCACCGGTTGACGAAATCATCTCACTTTCTGGCGATCAAGGAGTCAGGTGCAGTGGATGCTTTAACATGAAGGTACATGGATGAGGTGGTGTGATTGCATGGATTTATGAGATCCATAGTATTGGATAGGGATGAACGGTTTACCTCACAAATCTGGAGAGGATTACATCATGCTTTTGGAACCCAGCTACGTCTTAGCACTGCTTTCCATCCCCAGACGGATGGACAGATAGAGCGCACCATCCAGACCATGGAGGATATGCTGCGGGCATGTGTTCTAGACTTTGGGGGATCATGGGTGCAACACTTTCCTATGGTAGAGTTCACCTACAATAATATCTTTCACTATACCATTGGAATGGCTCCATTTGAAGCCTTGTATGGGAAGTCCATGTCGCTCGCCCATGTTATGGACTTAGGATGGGGAAACGAGTGTTCTTGGACCAGAAGAATTGCAGAGCACGACAGAGAAGGTTCGGCTTATACGGGAAAGGATGAAGGCGACTCAGGACCGGCAAAAGTCTTATGCTGATAATAGGAGGATACCCTTGGAGTTCGGGGTTGGGGACCACATGTTCTTGAAGGTATCCCCTCAGTGTGGACAATGAAGGTTCGGTAGGGGGATTAAGATTTATCTGAGGTTCATTAGACCTTTTAGGTGTTGCAGTAGGTCAGCAAGGTGGCTTATAATTTAGCGTTACCACCACCACTACTGAGGATACATGACGTCTTCCATGTGTCCCAGCTCTGTCGGTATCTGCATGACGATTCACACGTCCTTGGATGGGGAGAGCTGGATATCGAGGGTGATGTGACCTTTGTTGAAAGACCAGTGAGGGTTGAGGATCGTGAAGAGAAAGTGCTTCGTGGATGAACCATTCCTTTGGTTAGTGTGTTGTGGAGGCATGGAGGGCATGACGAAAGTTCCTGGGAATGAGAGGTGCAGATACATGACCAGTACCCCGAGCTGTTTTGAGTTTTGTCCTGTTCTTTTTATACTTTGTTGATGGAACCCCTTTTTCCTTGTTAAACTATAGAATGCATGGTTTTACATTTATAGGAATGCGTGTGAAGTGTCCTGAATTTTGGGGAGAGGAAAACCTGATCCCTAGTTAAGACGCATTAAAATGGATGCGATTAAACCCGTGCGGGTGAGTCAGTGCCTCCCAAAGCGGATAATATCATGACATGGAGGAAGAGACTCCCCAACCCATATGACTAGGTAGTTTTACCTTTGTATATTGCCTGATTTCTTATGGGAGAGGTGTTTCTAGGTGACAATGAGGTTCACTCCTAAGAGGTATCTTTCGAGGTGGTTGTTCGGACCCCTCTCTTTCCTTCATTCCTGGTTTTAATTCTCAAGGGATAAAATAGTTTGGGAGGTATCTGATGCAATGGCCCAGACTCCCCCTGGCCATTACTTTTCCAAAAATAAGGCTCCACCAATAACAATGGAACTGGTCACAGTGGGACCGTGACGGTGGCACCATGAGGGTGACACCGTGATAGTGGCACTGTGTCCTCACCCATCGTTTTCTTTTTCCAGTCTTTCCCCCGCAATGTAAGTTTTGACGTAAATTAATTCTTTTACCCTTTTTAAATCCCATAATTAATTCCTAAAAATCCTGAGAAACCTCCCTGATGGGGGGGTATTAAATAAAAAATTAATATCATCGTGTGTAACTACCCACCCGCATAGGAAACCATGATCCATTTTCAGGCATTTAAAATTCCATATCTCGATCTCATCTTCATATCTACTACTAGAGTTCTCCTTTTCTTATCGATTGAATTTAGTTCTTCTTCCTGGAGCGCTTGGAGTCCTTCTTCCCATGGCTTGGGGTGAGCCTCTGCTGGAGCCTCTACACGTCTTAGAGCCCACATATTTCCTCCCCTGCAAGCCACGCATCCCCTGTTTCTGGGGCGTGGAGAAAAACTTCTATCTTTGGTCAATCATGTAGGGATTTTTTCCTTCTTATCTTTGTGTATCATGTGGGGTGGGTGTGCTATTGTTTCTATGGTAATGTGATAACCTAACCTTAACAAAGATAATAAACGGGCTGTTAAAGGATAATGGGGTGCGTTTTGTTTTCTTCTGTACTCTTTTTAATTGCTATATGTTGTGAACTGTATGAATTTATGCCTGCTAAAAATCATGGACGTTGGTGGACTTTCTCTATGAACCAATAAACTCTTGTCCCCTATGATGATTAAATGGTTGTAACATAGTAATTTGTTAATCACATGAACTTGGTGGATTAAATGGATGCCCTGCAAACATATACCCTTGTGTGGTCACCCCGGTTAACTAAAAGAAAGAGGAAATAAATAAATGTTGTGCTTGAACATGGAAGTTTCTCTACATTGTTTTGGTAGTAGATGAAATGTTCTGTTTGTTTTCTTATGGGGTGACGTGGGTGATGATGGGATCCTTTGATGTGGCATGATTGATGGTTGTGAATCTGGGGTTGTGGTTGCTCTGTTTATATCCCGAATTGGGGTGGAATCCTCTTCTGTTGTGAAACCTTTTTATCCATAGTTCTAGGGACATGGGGGCTGTATCTTCAAGCCTATTTTGGTTCCAATACTTGGAGGGATCTTACTTGATGTGAATTTACAAGAGAACTGGGTGTGAATGTTTAAATTGATGTTAGTTGTAACTTTTTCCCCTAGGCTTGTGCTTGTGCCTATTAGTTTCCCAGTAGTGCAGAATTCACCCAAATGGGATCACTTGAACATGAAAGCTAGAATGGTAGAATGGGGATTTAGTTGGGAGGGAGTTGTGACTTGGACATGAGTTTCGGGGTGTATTTTATGAATGAATAGTAACAAGGGTGTTTTTTCTTAGGTTTTGGAGCCCTTGGTTGGGATGAGTGTCTGTTACCTATATATATACTGTATTTCTTATGTTTCTTATTCGAGCCCCACCCAAGTTGAGCACTTAGTGATGATCACCCCATTTCATGGGGAGGGTGTTTTTCCCAACACTCTTATGAGTGGCTTGTTATTTGCTCCTTTTTTCTCCCCTTCCCGAATAGACCAAGACTCTTCAGGAAGGCTGTGATAGCTTGAAGTCCATTATTAGCCCATGATTATTCGGGAAGGGTAGTTATGGTGGTTGGCCTAGGTGTCTATGGGAAGGTTGTTTCCCAAGTGCCTTCGGGATGAGGCCCAGGTGTCTTCGGGCATGGAAGTAGTTGTTCTGGGCCAGGTGTCTTCGGGCGTGGCAGTAGTTGTTGTGGCCCAAGTGTGTGCAGTCGGGGTTTGGCAGTGGGACTACGGTGAGGTTGTGGCCCAGGTGTGTCCGGGCGGGGTTTGGTAGTGGGACTGCGGTGAGAACGACAGGATTGGTCCGATGCATAGGAAGTCTTTAATAACTAGTGGGAAAGTGGTGTGGGGTACCCAAATATTGATGTGATATTAATATACTTTACTTTCCTTGAATTATTTGGGGAGTGTTCCTTGGTGAGACTTGGGTGGATTGTTTTCCTTGCTAGGTTCTTTGGTTTTTCTTTTCTCACAGGGTATTAGAATACCTCTCCACTTGTGCACGAGAGTCTTTAGTTTTCCCTACTGAGTGTACTTGTATGCTCACCCTACATATATAAAACTAATTTTAGGTTCCCAGGAGGATTTCAGGGATCATGTCGGACCATACTAGCTCAGACCATGGGGTAGTTGCTGTTGTCGTTTTTCTTTTTCTTGGTACTTTACCTTTGGAGTTTTTGAGGCTTGTATTATTTACTGTTGAACATGCATATGGGAATGGGTTACTTTAGCTTTTCCTTTACTTTCATCTTTGTTATTTTTGGGGTTGCTATCATATCTATCGATCCTATAAAAATAAAAAGGGAAATTCCTTCCAATTTGTGTGAGATTCTATACCCTTGGTTCTAGTCGCCACTCCGGGATCTATTGAAGGTGGGTCTCAGGGGTCATTATCTCTCCTTCAACTAAAAGAAGGAAGGGTCTATAAATCTGCTATCCCTTACCTCCATTTGGTGAAGGCAATTCATGAAAGAATCAAATATAAATTTTTACCAAATTAAATGATATATTAAGACTACTTTCTTTTTTTATTGATAGGAAATAAGAAAAAAACAATTAATGTGTAAAAGCACATTTTCATGAAAAAAAGGGTTAAATATCTTATGATTTCATTTAAATGTAAATATTTTCATATGTATAAATTAAATTATGTTAAATAGAATAAAAATTATTATTCATTGTGTAGATTTTTTTAACTTGGTTCATTATATATTTTTAGAAAAATAGATATAATTACCCTGGAAAATACTTAATTAATGTTAATAAGGTTTAAACAAGGTAACATGAGGTGGGTCTAATTTCACTAAATAAACTTAAAATGAAGAACATATAGAATAAATTTTTTATGTGTAAATTCATAACCACATGGATTGAAAAAATTTCCTCATCTAACTTACATTTGAATCAATCTTTATCAATTACCTTACATTAGTTTCCATGGAAATGTCCCAAATTATTCACCTATATACGGATATCAATTTTCCACCTTTAAACCAGACATATCATTTTAATTACCCTTGAATAATTATATATTTTTCTTCTAATAGAGAACTATTTATTATTTTAAATCCCATAGTTACAAGAAATTTTCACAAGTCCCATATTTCAAATAAGTCTTTCAATAGTAGAACACTATCCTCAACATGAGTATTATCCACTCCCTAAGAATTTTTTATATATCATTATACTCTATACCTATTCTATCCATAATAACATAATTAATTCAGTATCATTATTTTACTTAAATTTTAATATATAATGGTAATATATATTATCTATAATAATCCCACCCATTTGGAAAATGAAAAATTTCGCTCGTGTTATCTGTGAAGTACAACCTATATGAATAATGTATTTCATTTTTCATGACTAACTTTTTTGGATGGTTTAAAATTTTATTTAATGATTATATAAGATATTTATGACATTATTTTTATTTTTAATGTTATATTAGTGTTTATATCAAAAATATTATCAATTACTGATAAATGTAAATTTATCTATCAAAAATTGTTCTACTAAAAGGAAAAAACGATTTCTTCATTATAAAAAAAATTCAATCCTAAATTAATAATAATCCATTTAAAAATTGTGATTATAATGTTCTAAAACATCCGAATAATATCATTATGTTATTGGAACTATAATTTAAAAATAAAATCAACTTCATACTCATCCATTAGTAATAGAATATTCTACTTTTGTTCAGTTAACCACCTGTAAGAAAAATGCAACAAATTTTTACATGGATTGTTATGGAAGCCTAATTACTTATATAATATAATATTAATATGTAATTAATGATTTATTTTTTAATATATACTGATAATATTAAAGTTTGACTCATTATTAATATACAAATTTTTATTCGTTAAATTTTTTTGAAATAATATTCTCCCTGATTTCAGTTTCAATATCATAACTAACCTATCATGGAATAAAATTAGAAAATTTGAAATCATAATGGAAAATAATTATCATAAAAAGAATAATATATAAATTATGAACTTGGAATCATAGAAAGGTGACTAACATTTTGATTATGAAACATTTATGAAAAAAGAAAATTATCGACCCCTAATGATGAAAATAAACTATAACTAACTAATTTATGTATAAATAATAGTGATTAATGAGCTATATAAAAATTTATTATATATTAATAAGGTATAGAAATAAGTTTTTATGATTTTAAATTTTATTATACAGGAGGTTAAACCACCCTTATTGGATTTGGGAATAATGATAAGGGATTTTGTTAGCTATAACTTCCTTTTATTGAGTTATATTGTTTTTTTCCTTTACTCCAATATTAAATGTTTCAAATATTCTTATATTTACAACATATAATATATTATGTCTTCTATATCCAGAGAAAATATTTTTTTATTATAATAATCTTCCTAGAAGAATTCTTTTTTTTTTATAAAATTAAAACTCAATTAATAATATTTCTCATCCATTGTAAGGATTGTTTTTACCCAATGAAACAATTATTTATTACCAAAAAAATACATTATTATTGGTAAATTAGTTTATATTTTCTCATTTAACCTTCATTTTTTCAATTAAAAATTTTCAAAAGTATATTTTTATGATTTAATTTTCAACAAAGTTATTATGGAAATATTTAAAATGTTTTTTCCTTTCAGGTTTATATGTTTTATCTTCCATTCCACATTTCCCCTAGATAATAATTTTTTTTTCAAAACTACATTTTAGAAAATTTTTCATAAATAATTTTTTTAAAAAAAATTCATGTCAACTGCTCAGAGATGATATTTTCAAAAGTAACTTGTAACATTTATCCCATTACAGATATGTTATGATTTTTTCTTATAGATTCATTTTACATTTCACATCTATTTTCCACTTTATCTACAAAACTCCTAATTCCAATGGAGTTATGATTTATGGATCAATATCTAAACATTTTATTAAAGATTACTTTTTATTGATTTAATTTTTCTTATCATCCCATATATTTCTTAAAGACAATTTTAATAATACCATTTGTAAATGAAACAAAACCCAATTCAATCCACAGTTTCTTCATATGATATATGTTTGATTATGTATGGAACACATATATATAGATTTTCATAATGTTTTGGGTCATGAACTATATATTCCTAAAAAATTTTGGTAATTCATTATATCTCATTAGATAACATTAGTTTTCTTGAAAATTATTATTATATTCAAAATATTTGTGTGATATTTATTATAAAGTTCACATTGTTGCGTGTGATCCTTATTATAATGATCAAAATGTTGTGCATGAACCTTTTTATAATGCTAACAGTTTTAATCATGGATAATGATAAAAGTTTCACAATGTTGTGTCAGCAAATGATTATGTTTATCTATGATTAAAATTTATGATTTTTATGCTTATGTAAAAACTACATTTCTATGTTATATGCCAATGTTGTGTTCCATGGATCATTAATATTATTTCATATTCCAACACTCTTATGAAATTAAATATGTTTAATGATATGAAATTATATATCTTGTTTCTAATTTCTTATAGACAATTATTAATTCTACATTTTCTTTTCAAACAAGTATTTTTCCATTGCTCATGTTTTCTCACATTCTTAATATAAAATCTTTTATAGTTCATTGATATTTTTTTAACCTACAAAGAATTCAATCTCACTCATTATTCTTTACATTACCAATATTATGATTATGGATATAACCTATAATATTTCTAGATTGATGGTCTAGTATAATGAAATTTTAGAGAAATGTTTACAGTATTGTAAAATAATCGGTTTTTGTGGTTAATCTTGAAAGATAGTAATCCTTAGGTTTTAAGGGTTGTGATTTTATTTATGTGATTATATATTTATATAATGAAACTTTTGTGACATATATTAATGGTTAGCATCCTTAATATCACTTTGTATCAAATCTTATTTGTAAAGAATGAGTTTATACCATTAGACGTGGGAGTGCAGGTTTGGGGTGTTTACATAAATCCATTTATGGTATTTAACTAGTACTATGATATTTGATTATAGAAATATTGATATAAAAAATATTTTCAAAAATATAATTTTGTATTGAAAACATAAAAGTTTATCACTATTAATATATATGAAATATCCTGAAAACTGACTCTAAATAGTGATATATAATAGTTTTATATCATAGTATGTCATGGCCAGATATATTAGACGTGTTGTGGTGGTTTATTCTAATTTGGAGAAAATTATAAGACGTGAGATCCTTTCTCACCATATACTGGTCACTATTTAGTAGGATTCATCATATGTGGGGCCATATCATAACTTATGTTAGACATGGTGCATGGTATAATCATTATAAAGACTATTAAATGTTTGGTTATTCTGAAATCGTCCACTCTAGGGAAGTCTCATTTCTTGTATCTTAATTTCTTATATGATAAATATAACCTACATCCATGTTTCATAGTTAATAATCTACAACCAAAAGATTTTTTCCTATGAATGTCATATTGATTGATTCCCTCACAAAATCCATGGCTTATTATTAACTATGTGTGATATATTTCTTCTAAAAGAAATACTATATGATGTGGGTTTATTATTTAATACAATATATGATGATTTTTCTATATTTAAATTATGTGTTTTATTTTATAATTTATGAAATTTTTATAAATTATAATAAATGGTATTTTGGGATATTTATTAATTTATTAATTTTTTTGATATATTAATTAATTATAAACTGCATAAAATTACTTAGTTAAATGTTTATCAAGTAATGCATCAAGGCCCTCCATATGCACACTTAGGGGGTGTTGAATCAATAAAAGAAATTGATTTCCCTTTTATTATTTCTTTTGAAATAAAAATCCTTCAACTTTTTGGTTGAGTGACTGCACTACTGAACAGATAGACAACAAGTAATGTAAACAAACAAAGGTCACCTGATGTGTTAATTTAACTACTCAAAAATATTTAGTGAATAATTAGCATGATTTTGAGTCACATAAGACCTTATAGTACACTAGAATAAAATTTTTGGATATAATGTTCAAATTTTATACATGAAGTCTTATTATAATAATAAAAAAATATATTGAAAATTATCATGAAAAGTTTCATTGTTGTATTCCACTTTGATGAGGTAAAGATATTTCATTTTCCTTGATTTATTGAATCTTAATAATTTAATGGTTCTATCATAATTCTTATTCAGTGTTAAATGGTTTTTACTTCATTCTTAATACCAATAAAATATAAAACTCTGATGATAAGGAACGTTACCCAACAATTATCTTTTTTATCTTCTTCTTTTATTTCTTTCACAATCAAATACACTCTTCTTAATCTTACCTATTTCTACGCACACTTATTTACACAATATTTCTATTTAGCTCGATTATTTTATTATCTCACACTTAAATAATAATGTGAGATGCCTATTCATATATATCATACATAGTAAGTGACTATTCTTCTAGTTCAAATTTAAATTCCATATTTAAATCTAAACTCCCATCTTCCTTTAAATGATCCTCAACACCCCTTCAAATGATTCAATATTTAAATTTTCCCAAGTAATCATATAATGTCTACATACTTCATGTCATAGATATCTACTTCCTCAAACTGGATCAAAAAATTATTTTATCTATATGGTGTGATAATCATATTCATGGAATAATCATCCTCAACATTTCTTCCGATCTCCAATGATTGTGGGGTGACACCATGCATTACAACATGATAAATCTAAATAAAATAAAAAATGAATATAATAATTATCATGGAATTACATCATAGAATGGGTCCATATAGAAACACATACTTGATTATCTACTATGAAATGGCCTTCTCAACAAGGAATATATTTCTCTAAAATCATAGTGGAAACTACATAAATCTATTATTTATTTAGGGTATTGTGTTTTGTTTATCCTATTCATGATATGGAACTTGTTATTTAACTTTTACTTTATTTTTTTAAAAATAAAACAATCATATGTCTTAGATAACTTCCTTAAATATCAGAAATAAAATCATACATATAGAAATTCTTATGTATGAAAATCTTAAGAATCAATCATACTTTTTTGAGGAATTTTCAAATTTATCTATGATAATCGGTTCATCAATAATATATTTTGTTTGGAAAAATATTATTTGCAAAATTTGTTTTTTTGAGACTAACATTTTCCTAGATATAAAATTTTCATGCTTCATAAAATCATACATAACAAAAAAACAGTCCTTATGTTTCAGTTAAGGTTTTATCTATTGTCTATTTTCTAATATGTTGAATATAATACCCTTAAAATCATAGTGGGAGAAAATTTTATGTTTTAAGTACATTTCAAAATTTTAATTGCTAATCTAATAAACTACAAAAACCTCTAGAATTATTATAATCAACATTAATCTTCTTTTATGTACCACCAGACTTCATTCAAACACCCAGGAACATATAAAAAACATTAACCTCAAATTAAAAACATTATTATATATGATTCTAAACATGATTTATATATTAAAAAAATTATAATAAAATAACTATGTGAAATTAATTACATTTTCCATTTCTTCTTCTATAGATTCTCAAAACCGTAAACTGCCATGTGTCTTCACTATAATTGTTAAATAAAAATCCATATATATTTATTCTTAATATTAAATACCCTTTTAAAATCATATATAATTCATAATTTATATATAAATATTTTATATATGAATTATTAGTATAATTTATAAGGTGCGTGAATAAAAAATAATAAAAAATATAAATGATTTCATATTAAATAATTAATAATTTTTAATTTAAATTGGTCAAATTAAATGGAATTATTTTATAATATTATTTAAACTATATGAAAGTGTGTTTTTATAATTGATATGATTGAGGTTTTAATAATGTTAGACATATTTTATTATATTATAAAATTTAAGTACAAAAAAGTCATGAAACACAAATTTTATATTTCACTTAATATCATATAGATAAATTAAAATTACATATAATTAATTATATAAAAATGTTTTAAATAAAATAAACATAAAATAATTTTATTTAATAATTCATGGAATTTCTATAATGAAAACAATTATTAAATATTTATAATTGTATTTTCTTTATGAATTTCATAAATAGTTTATCTTGTGATTAAATATATGATTTGTTCATTTATATATTATATTCATTAATTTATTATTTATCATTATAATTTTATATATAATGGGTGGTGGTTTTCATTATATTAATGTGTCTTACAACATCTATAATTTTTCATTCAAGCATTAAAGGAGTTGAATTCATGGTATGTTAATTGATTTGGTTTCTTCTAACCAGGAATTTTCCTTCGATTGGGTTAAGAGTTTGAAGTATGAGTTTAATTGAATTTTATAAAAAAATAGATATTATAATTGTGATGAAATTAGGGTTCTCCTCAATAATATTTTATGGGGTTGAGGAATTATGGGGTGGAATACTCATTATCTGGGAGGCTTATTAATTACATAGAAAAATGGGGGATGGATATTTCTTGATCAAGAAAACTAATATTGGTATTATTTAATTAATATGATTCTAATAATTTACATGAAAAAGGTTTTATAAACCCTATGAATGAGATGGATTTTGATATGTATAAATATAGATGAATTTTAATTTTTTCTAATAACATAATCAACAGGTTTTTAAAGAGTTACACATCAATATATATTGAACATATTTGATTTCTAGATGAAATGTGATTCTTAATCTAAATCACTAGAAGCACAGATACATTTAAATGGAATATATAAGAATATATGGTGAGAAATTAAATCCAATAAAAAAGTATTAATTGCTATATTCCATCTAAACTCAACACTTTTCGAGACCCTGACGGTGATGTGCTTATTCATATGATTTATCCATAAAGGGTTATTTGATCAACCATCCTAGACTAATATATGATAGGATTGGGATGATTCCCTATGTAAATAATTAAGTAGTTTGAGAAAGTCAGTAGATTGATCATTTCATAGTTAATGGTGGATCTTGTTCCATAAATGGATAGGATGTGATTCTAAAGGGGTCATCAATTTAGTAGTATAATTTTTAATAAAATTCCTTATTAAATGTTTATAATTTTTTTTATCATCTTATAAAATCTTTTGCTATACTTAAAAAACTCATCATTATAAAACATAATATTTAGATCAACCATATAATGTTGATTATTAATCGAAGAAATTTCATAATAATATTAACTTAAGGATAAGTATGAATTTTTTATGTTTAGAAAATCCCCTTCATGAATAAAAAACAATTGAAATTACTCAATCTGTGGACCAAGATTTTTATTTAATGCATATAATAAATTCACTAAGAGTTTTATTATGATTTTTATAAAAATTATTTATTTTCCATCATTATAAATTTTTATAAAATGTGATTGAATTAATGAAAAGATTGCAAAATATTATCAATGTGTTAAGGATAGATGATGTGGGAATAATTATTCTAGGTTCTGATGTTGTATTTATATTTCGAGTGGGTGAACGATCAAATATAAAAAATAAACGTTTGTAGTAATGTTAAAAAATCATCATGTATCCATCAAATGGTCAGTAAATCATATAGTTATTTTCATGAAGGACGGGAATTTCTTCTATATAATGGAATTTTCTAGGATACCAGAAGTTGTTTTTTTAAAATCCATGGGAAATCCATGTTATATACTAGTGATATATAAATAGATATTAGTAAGCGATATTTTTAGTTACTTATTTCCCTTCTGTGATAGGGGAAATAATTTGTTAAAAAGTGGTTGTTATAAACAATTTGAGGTGATAATTTTAATACACATGGTTTATCATTAATAATTTTCTAAACCATTTTTTGAAAATTAGATAGGCACTTCAATTTTTAATCCAAGGTAAAAAGTTTCTTTCAAAATGATTATTAAAATATGTGGAATTAGATCCCACCAACAATCAATTGTATATTTTAATGAATAATGTATTCCTTTTAGTATAATAATCCTAAAACATAGCCTAACATATGAGATATGAATGCAATAGTCTATCTTATAAATATTTCCACTATAAGGAATAATGGTTATTTCTTGGACACGAAGGTGTATTTATAGTATATAAATATATTATTAAGATGAAATAATATCTAATAGGATCATGGTAGTAGGATTACACTTTTAATAGTTCTATGTTAACAAATAATGCATTATGACAATCAAATAAAAATGTCAATATAATATTATCATAAAGATTCCAGGAATATTTGGTATAGTATTAATGTAAATATTTACATTAGATATGTTGAGCTCACCTATTTTGATAATCCCAATTATGTTTTAATATGTATTTATAATCCTATATTTACAATAATATCAAAATAATCATTGGAATATGTTAATCAATTTTTATCTATGTTTATACATACTTTGAAATAATTCTAACTCAATCTGGATATGTTTTTCATAGAACAGATAAGTGTTAAGTTCACTAATATGCACATAGCTACTGATACAGACAAACAGACACACCTACTGTTATAACAAGAGCTACTGATATGAAGATCACTGATATAAACAGATACACAACTACTGATAAGGCTAAGTACACTAGTACAGAACAGAGCTACCGATATGTAAGTCTACCGGTACACTGAAAGTTTACCATTAGAGTAAGTCTATTGATATGTGGAAGTCTACTGATAAACAAAGGTCACCGGTTTGAAAATGTCTATGAAAGATCATGTATACCGATAAGAAAAGCTACTGATATGGGAAGACCTATCGATACAACCATATAGACGAACATCTACTGATACAGAGCTACTGATACAAAGTTCAATGATAGAAAGAGACACCGATATAAGTATTTAAAGGTACAAGCAAGTTACCAATAGACCAAAGCTACTGATAGAAGGAGTTACCGGTACATAAAGCTACTGTTACATGGAGTAACAACTACCGATAAAAGGAGATACCGGTACATGAACAAAGAGCTTCCGATAGGAGCTCACCGCTATACAAAGTCCACTGCCAGAAGTCTACTAATAGAGAGCTACTGATGAAATATTTCTATTAACCAGTCCCTGCTACTTAAACTCTATTTCTATTTATTTATTAAGTAACGATCATATTTTATGTTTTTAATGCATGTAATATTATTTAATGATAGTTTTTGGCATGTCAGGGAACCGTACCTTGTACCTATGAAAAAGTAATCATTCCCATTACCAGAGCTAAAAGCTATAAAAGGAGATAAAAGGTGGGAATAATTAGTGCTGAAAAGAAGTGAAAAAGCTGCTGGGTGTGGAGATACACGAAGATACTTATTAAATACAAAAGGAACACTTGCACTAGAGCTTAAAGTGGTGAATAACTTTTGATGGAATCTGAGGAACGTTGTTGTGCTACAAAGTCTATTGGAACCTCAAGCGACACTTGAATACACTAGAAATCAAGAAATAAAATGACACTCTGTTTTCAAGACAAAAACTAGATAATGACTCAGAAGCGGTTTTGTTAAATCAAAAGGATTCTAGAGCTGCATTTCAAATCACTAGATCATTCTAAACTCATATATACTCTCTTAGTGATTCTTTTATTTATATTTTGAGCACTGTGTGTGCTCTGTATTTTTAGACACACATTGTCTCATGTGATGAAGAGGAGGATTTCTAAATACTCATACAAAACTTCTATAACACTCTTGTACCCCACTGTGGAAAGTGGTAGAGGTCAAGTGTGACCTGGATAGCCTGTGTGCTATTGCTTTTATATTTTCCCACGAAGAAATGTGGTAGAGGTCTTAGTACCTAGATAGTCATTGCACTATTTTCAACACCAATCTAGGGTGTGGATCAAAATTTATATAAATTTTTTGAGAGGACTTAGTCTCAGCTTGAGACTGATCCTCTTGTTTTAAACTGCTGTGCTTATTTTATTTTGTTTTAAACTATTGATTATTCCACTAATAAGTACTTTAAATATAAATTTGTTTTAAAGTATCTCTGATAGTTAAACTAGAAAGTGTTTGTATTTATTGTGAAGCATTAGGTTATATTTAAAAGTTAATTAATCTTCAGAGTGAATTAACTGAGAACTAATCAATCTCTTGAGAAACTAACTGACCCTTAACTATATTACAAATTCACTACAGTTTAGCTTATTATTTAATTTAGCGGATTTTAATAAGATTATTTTTAACAAAAATTTTAATTGGAACTCAATTCACTCCCCTCTTGAGTATCCACTCTGACCAACATTTGGTATCAAAGGAAGGTTGTTTATAATTTATAAAGGATTTCCAAATACTCTATTTTTCAACCTTGATTTTAGTTGTATCATAAACATCTTAAATTTCTGTTAGTTCTAAATTTTATCTCTTTAAATATATTTTCTAAAATATAACTATGGATAATATACATGAAAGTGCTTCTACCAACATGCCACCATTATTTAATGGTACAAATTATGCCTAATGGAAACTTAAAATGAAAATTCATTTAAAAAGTATGGGATTTGAAATCTAGAATGCTATAGAGACTCAATATAAAATTCTAGAAACTGAAAAAACTACTTGGGATGAACCTAATAAGACTCCATACAATAATAACTATAATTAAATGAATGCTTTTTATTGTTCTTTGGGTGATGAATAATTTAATAGAATATCTGCTTGTAAAACTGCTTATGAAATCTAGGACACTTTGGCTATTACCCATGAGGGAACAACTAATGTTAAAGAAATGAGATTGAATACCTACACTATTATGTATGATAATTTTAAAATGATGTCTGATGAACCTATTTCTGACATGTATCTCAAGTTCAATGAGATTGTCAACACTATGAGATCACTCGGAAAGGTTGTTCCTGCAAAGGAGAAGATTATGAGAATACTAAGATGTCTACCAGAAAGATGGAGAGTCACATCAGTTTCAATAAGAGAATTTTGTGATATAATTTCACTACTTGTTAAAGAATTAATTGGTAAGTTGATGATGTATGAAGAAGATATGAAAGTAAACAAGGAAGAAGATGATGAACCAAGGAGGAAGTCAGTAGCATTTAAATATACTGCCTCAAAGAGCAAGGACAATGAGAAAGTTTACATACCTACTGAAAGCACAACAATTGAAGGTTCTGATTCTGATAGTGATGAAGAGATGGCTCAAATAGCCAGATGGTTCAAGAAGTTCTACAGAAAGAATAGATTCTTCAAAAATCCAAATTATAAAGGAAAATATGACAACAAAGGTTATTGGAAGAAGGATTGGAAGAATGCTGATAAGGATGATGAGATAGTGTGTTATGAATTCAAAAGGAAAGGACACATTAAGGTAGACTGCCTGAAGTTAATGTTCAAGAAGAAATATGAATACAAGGATAGAAAATATAAGAAATCCATGAAGGAAACCTAGAGTTCTTCAGAAGACAACACAATTTAGTCTGAAGTTTCTGATTATGAAAAGAATTGTGCCAACATGTGTTTCATGACTGATACCTCCAAGGTACCAATTTGCCCTATACTGAGTGATTATTATTCTGGGTATAAATTTAATGATGATAATATGTCTAAAGTATAATTGTTTTAATACTATAACATGCTATAAGAAACATGTAATGAATTGAAGGACAAGTATAAGACCTTAAAAAATAACTTCCTTTGACCAGCTCTGTTAAATCTGCACTTAATATAGAAAAGGATAAAAATGCTCAATTACTTAAGGAAAATACTGAACTAAAATTGTCCAATGAGAAATTAAAGAATGACATAGAGAAATTCACAAATAAAAAGAATAATCTAACTCAAATTCTAGGAAAACAAGTGGCACCAAAATATACCACTAGAATAGGATATCTTCCTAGATAGAGACAGATTACTAAAAATATATTTATTCCAAAATTTGGATAGAATGCTACTAATTCTAGTTCTATAAATTCATATGATTAAACTAGTTATTCAGATGGTTATAGATCAAAAAAAATTTATCTTTAAAAAATGTTTGAATATATTGATTGTATGAGACCCATTAGAAAATTTTGGGTACTGAAAGTTTTGCTTGCTAACCTGTCTGGACCCATGAAAATCTGGGTACTAAAATCATTTTTTGTTTAAAACTATTTTGTAGGAAACTTTCTTGAAAATTTCCCATAAGATGGTATGATACTTGTACAATGGTTGTTCAAGGAATATGACTAGAGATTACTCATTCTTCAAGAGTTTAATCAAAGTTGATGGAAGCTATGTCACCTTTGGTGACAATTGAAAAGGAAAAATCATCAGTATAGGCCAGATTGGTAACACTGACTCAGTTTTAATTTTGAAATTTTTATTTGTTGATGGACTTTAGTATAACCAGTTATTTATTTCTTAGTTTTGTGATGATGGTTTCAATGTTATATTTGAAAATGAATCTTGTAATATTTTTAATTCTAAAAATATTTTATTATTTTCTTCTTTGAGAAATGAAAATGTTTATGCTGTTTATTTGAATTACTTAGCTAAATAGAACATTTCATGCTTAAATTCATTTCATAAAGAGTCTTGGATATGGCACATAATATTAGGACATTGCAATATTCATTCACTTAGAAAACTGACTAGGAAAAACTTAGTTAGAGACCTACCTAAACTTGATTTCCCAGTTGATAAAGTCTATAATCCATGTCAAAAGGGGAAGCAACATAAAGTTTCTTTTAAATCAAAGAAAGAAGTTTCAACTTATCAACCTATTGAGTTGGTTCAAATGGACTTGTTTAGACCCTCTAGAGTTTTTGGTTTAAATGGGAAGCACTACGTCTACGTCTTGGTAGATGACTAATCTAGGTACACTTGGGTATACTTCTTAGCTCACAAAAGTGAAGATTTTTCTTTGTTAAATACTCCATGTCTATAGAAAACCTTAGTGGACATAAGATTAAAACCTTGAGAAGTGATCATGGTTGTGAGTTTGAAAATCATGAGTTTGAATCTTATTTCTCACACAATGGCTATAGTCACAATTTCTCTGCCCCTAGGACACCTCAGCAGAATAGTGTAGTAGAAAGAAGAAATAGAACTTTTCAAGAGATTTCAAGAACTATGCTTACTGAGTATGAAATGCCAATTTACTTTTGGGTTGAATATGTAAATACATATTGCTATATTATTAATAGAGTCCTGATTATACCTGTTCTCAAAAATACCCTTTATGAGTTGTGGAATCATAGGAAACCTAAGCATAGTTAATTTAAAGTTTTGTGTTGCAAAGTTTTTATTCCCAACACCAAGGATAATCTTGATAAATTTTTATCCAAGAGTGATGAAGGAATATTTTTAGGTTATTCAATTACTAGAAAAGCTTATAGAGTTTTTAATAAAAGAACCAAATGTATGGAAGAATCTATTCACATCAAGTTTGATGAAACTGATCCGCATAAACCCAAATCTTCCATTGAAAATATTGAAGAAGATTTGTCTATTTTGAACCATAATGATAAAATCAATGAACTTGTTGTAAATACATCCAGTTCTAGAAACATTCCATAACCTATTTCTGTAGAACCTAAATCTAGAGAAGAACTTGAAATTTCTAGTCCCACCTTTACTAGATCAACTAGGATTCTAAAGAATCATCCTTTAGATGCTGTTTTTGGAAATCTTGATAGAGGGACACAAACTAGATCATTTCTAAGAAACCAGGTTGAACATCAAGATTTTCTTTCACAGTTAGAACCTAAAAATATCAATGATGCTAACAATGATGAATTTTGGGCAATGGATATGCAATAATAATTAAATCAATTTGAAAGAAACAAATTCTGGGAATTAGTTGACATACCTAAGGACACTTTGACCATAAGAACTAAATGGGTTTTTAGAAATAATGTTGATGAATTAGGAAATATAGTTAAAAAACAAACAAGGCTAGTTGCACAAGCGTATAGTCAAGAGGAAGGAATAGACTATGAGGAAACCCATGCTCCTATATCCAGATTAGAAGCTATTAGGATTCTACTTTCCTATACTGCTCATCTGAATTTCAAGTTATATCAAATGGATGTTAAAAGTGATTTCTTAAATGGTTTTATAATTAAAGATGTTTTTGTTGAATGAACACCTGGATATACTAATCCTCATTTTCCAAATCAAGTTTTTAAGCTCTCTAAATCCTTATATGGTTTGAAACATACTCCACGAGCTTGGTATTATAGACTTAGTAATTTTCTTATTTCAGAAGGTTTTTCTAAAGTGATTGATGATCCCACTCTCTTTATTAAAAGAATTTCTAAATATATTTTGATAGTGAAAATATATGTTTATGATATTATTTTTGGATATTCAAAATATAATTTTTGTATTGATTTTTCAAAGATTATTCAAAATGAATTTGAAATGAGTTTAATGGGAGAACTCAAATATTTTCTTGGATTTCAAGTCTTTAAAAATGAAAATGGTATTATTTTTAATCAATGTAAATATACAAAAGATTTTTTAAATAATTTTTGTTTAGATAGTATTAAGGAAAGTGATACAACCATGAGTACCACCTGTATGTTGGACATTGATGAATCTGGGAAACCAGTTGACCAAACAAATTATAGAGGTATGATTGGAAGTATACTTTACCTTAATGCTAGTCGACCAAATATTATATTTAGTGTGTGTATGTGTGAAAGATTTCAAGATAATCCTAAAGTGTCAAATTTTCTTACTGTTAAAAGAATTTTCAAATATCTTAAACATACTGCAAATTTAGGTTTGTTTTATCCAAGTGGACAATATTTTGATTTAATGAGTTATTCAAATGCTGACTTTGCTGTTTGAAAATTAGATACAAAGAGCACTTTTTAAACATGTCATATTCTAGGTAAGTCCCTGGTATCATGGTGTAGTAAAAAGAAGAATTCAGTTGCATTGTCTACTGCTGAATTAGAGTATATAGCTGCTGGTAGTTGCTGTGCACAAATTTTGTGGATGAAACATACACTATTGGACTATGGATATGATTTTAAACATGTATCTATAAATTGTGATAATAATAGTGCAATTAACATATCTAATAATCTCGTGTATCACTCTAGGAATAAACACATTGATGTACTGCACCATTGTTTGAGAGATCATTACCAAAAGGGTTACATTACTCTTGAATTTATAGGTACTAAACATTAATTAGATGACATTTTCACCAAGAATTTAATTTCAGATAGGTTAAGTTATATTAGACATGAGTTAGGAATGATAGACTCTGTGCATTAGGAACATCACTATTATACCTCACCGATATGAAACCTCACTATTATACCTCACCGGTATGAAACCTCACTGTTATACCTCACCGGTATGAAACCTCACTGTTATACCTCCCTGGTATGAAACATCACTGTTATACCTCACCAATTTGAAACCTCACTGTTATACCTCACTGGTATGAAACCTCACTATTATACCTCACCAATATGAAACCTCACTATTATAACTCACCAGTATGAAACCTCACTGTTATACCTCACCGATATGAAACCTCACTATTATACCTCACCGGTATGGAACCTCACCGATATACCTCACCGTTAAGAATTCTCACCGGTATATGATTACCATTAGTTTGCGCTGTTTTAATCTTCGTGTCTTTAGCTTCCAGAATCTGTATCATTTATATGTTTTATTTTTTAATTTTGTGATTACTAAATGATAAAAACTAAGTTGTAGTTACTTATCAATCCACTGAACTCTCCTCTCTCAAACTCAACTCCTTGAATCCCCGAATCTTGTGAAAACCCTATGTTCTTCAATCCAGAGATGGAAAAATACAAACTTCCGACTGTCAGAGATGACTCTGAGGAGCCCAATGCGAAGAAGTAGAAGACAGGACCTAAAGCATGTAGCAGTTTCAATCGAACAAGGTCAGGGAGGCGTCCAGTGAACCCGCACTTTCAAAATAGAGAAATTGTAATCGAGAAAGATCTATGTGCAGAATGGATTTTTCCAAGAAAATCGCTGACCCTAAGAATATTGGAGGAGCAGAAATGGATAGAATGTTTCACAAACATTAATGGTCCTTACTATCCAAAAATGATAAAATATTTCTATGCTTTTGTGCACTTTGAGAAATTTGATATGGAAAATAGAATGATTTCATTGGTAAATGGAAAGGAAGTAGAGTTTTTATCCATTTAATGGGTTTAATGCATGAAGGAACCACATGATGGAGTAATTGGGTATTCATCAAATACAATACCTCCTACTAGTGACATATTCAACTATGAAACTACCTTGGAAGTTTTGAAAGGAGATGGAACTCCTAGTAAAGTGGTGGCTGCTGAAATGGATAGGAAAAATAAGACATTGTTCAAATTAATTCAACATGTGCTATGTCCAAGAAGAGGGGATTTTGAAAATATGAAGTATTAAGATATCTTTTTGTTGCATCTCTTAAGGCATGGTGTGAAGGTGAATCTGTGTAGGCCGTTAATGATTCAAATAGAGGATATAACCAGACCCAAATGAAAAACCATTGCATTATTCTTTTCCAAATTGATTTTGGTTATGATTAAAGAAAAGGGGGTTGGTGAGTCTCAGGATGAGACAGTGGTGTTAAGAAACAATTTTTGTATCACAAGAACAGTATATATATACATGAAGATCAGCTGGAACCCATGGGGAAGGTAGTGGGTTTCTGATGATGAGAAGATTTATGACAAATTCAATCCAGTGGACAATCAAAATAGAACAAAAGATAAGAGAGATAAAATTTTAGGGCTTGATGAGGAGGTGCCACATTATAGTGATTATTCAGATGAGGAGGATTCCTCTACAGCAGATGGAGGAGATCCAGACTTGCCTCCTAGCCCAACTCCTGAAATTGTATCACAAGAAAAGGAAAATGATTCTTTGAACCTACCTAGTAGAGAAACTGTTTTGGGTGTAAGAAATGAAGATGCACTTGTGGATGAGGAAGACTAGCAGAGATCAGATCAGAAAGAGGCTGCCCTAGAGAATGAGGAAGAAGAAAGTGAATCTGAAACTGAAGCATCTGCTTCTGCCACCTTGAGTTTGAGTAATTTAATTGGAAGTTATGCTATTCCTTTAGAGGTTGTTCTTATTGATGTAGATAGACCTGCTCTTATTCCTAAGGAGCCTCCTGCTGTTGGAGAAATGGAGATGGCTATGGAAGACTCTTCTGAGGAAGATCGAGCTGATGAGGGTACTATTACTATACAGGAGAATGCACCATTTGAGGGGGAGCACCCAACAAGACTTGGAAGTGTTTTAGTAACTGATGGAATTGAAGACTAGGCTGAAGACCTAGGTTTTTTGGTTTTTGGGTTGGACTACCCTGATTTTGAAGATGATACGCCCATGGATAGACCACAATTTAATTATGATATCTGTTCTGAGTTTTTACCTGTAGATGTAGTAAGGAAAGCTGACCTAGAACAATTGAAATATGATCTCAAGAATTATTTTGTATAAGAGTTAAGAAAAATGGAAGCCTCTTTAGTTTCATACATCCAATCTGTTATGAATGCCTCTATGGCTAGTATTGTGACAGAAAGGGCACCTGTTGTTGTGACTGCTAATATGGTAAACAGGGCTGACTTTGAGTCTTTAAAGACTGAGATGACATAGTCTTTGAATACATCTATTTCCGATTTAAAGAATTGTTTTGTTGACGATCTGAGCAGCATGGAAAAATCCTTTGAACTTTCTCTTGGATGTACTATTTCAACCACTATGACAAAGATGATGAATGAGATCAGAGTATGTCATACTCAGATTGAGAGTTGGATAGGATCTGTTGTATAATTGAAATAGTTTGTTTCTCCATTAACTTCCTTGAGTAGTTCTCAAGATCAAATTAATGTTGATATAAATTACATTAAAGGTATAGTAAAGCAATTTGCGGATGTCTTTGAATCTTTTAAGAAGTAGGTTAAAGAGCATGTGAGCACTCAAGATTTGGTTGTCCAGAAACTGATAAGAAACTTAACCCAATCATTCAAGGAGAGTATTGCATTCACTGTCAAACCTCTTGCTTCATCCAGTGCTTCTATAGATGTTGATAAGTTTTGAGTAGTGATGAGAGAAGAGATTGTTTTAGCATCAACCCGTGGTTCTGTGGACTCATCTGCACTGACCCAGGAGGTGACTACCACCAGATATATTAGGAATATTGTTCAAGATTATATGAGAGAAGATTCTGCCTCTCAGAAATAAGTAAAGGATAAAGTTGACTCTTATTTTTAGAAAGTGTATACCAAGCATCAATTGGCCAACCATTTCAAGCGTATGTTAGAAAATATGAAGTTACCTCCTGTCAATCAAGCCTTCAGAGAACAAGTCATCAAGCTCAGAGAGTTGACCCCTACACTAGAAAAATTCATGAAGAACAAGGATGATTTCATTTCTGCTATGGAAAGAGGAGGAGGAATTATAATGGACTTTAGGAATATATTGCTGCCATTCTTGCATGTAGGTAGTACTCCCGTCATTGCACCTCCAACTCTGCCTACCTCTGCTCAGTTTTCCTCTATCCCTCAGATGACTCCAGCCTAGGAAATCTGAAGCCTCACTCCTATGATCACCCAGAGAGCTACACATTATATTCCTGGCACTATATCAGTAGCTCAGCCTCCTCTGATTATCTCTGGTATTCCTAAGCCTCCACCTGCATCCACAACGCCTGAATCCTCTTCTGAACCCAAGGGAAAATCTCATACTGAGGATGTGGATTGATCAGTAGCTAGGATCTTTGATAGGAATCACTAGTATTTCTTATTGTTTCAATCCTATATTTCTTTGAATCTGTTTACTCCAAGGCATATATATGATCTTACTTTCTTTTACCCTCTCATACTTCTCTTTTAATGTATTTACTTTTTGTCCAACTTTTTGTTAATCACAAAGGGGGATAAGTAATATCTAAGGGAAACATATCTGGGGGAGAAATAATATCTGAGAAAGAAAAGGGAAAACTGATATGAAGAACCATTTTTTTACCTCTAATACACGTGTTTTATATTATCCTGTGTTCTTTGATACAATTTCATTTAAATACTATATCCTCTGATACTTTTAATATCTCACATTTGAAAATGTCATTACTCACACTGAGAAATAAGAAACATCGTATTTTATACAGATACTTTACTGATTATTTTGGATTATGATATCATAGGTAGTGATTATCAAAAAGGGGGAGATTGTTGAGCTCACCTATTTTGATAATCCCAATTATGTTTTAATATGTATTTATAATCCTATTTTGACAATAATATCAATATAATCATTGGAATATGTTAATCAATGTTTATCAATGTTTATACATACTTTGAAATAATTCTAACTGAATATGGATATGTTTTTCATAGAACATATAAGTGTTAAGTTCACTGGTATGCACATAGATACTGATACAGACAAACATACAGACCTATTATTATAACAATAGCTACTGATATGAAGATCACTGATATAAAAAAATACACATCTACTGATAAGGCTAAGTACACTGGTACAGAACATAGCTACTGATATGTAAGTATACCGGTACACTAAAAGGTTACCGTTAGGGTACGTCTACCGATATGTGTAAGTATACTGATAAACAAAGTTCACCGGTTAGAAAATGTCACTAATAGATAATGTCTACTGATAAGCATAACTACCGATATGAGCAGACCTACCGATACAACCAGAAAGATGAACAACTACCGATATAGAGCTACTGATACAAAGTTCACCGATAGATAGAGCCACCGATATAAGTAGTTACCGATTCAAGCAAGTTACTAGCAGACCAAAGCTACTAATAGAAGGAGTTACTGGTACATAGACATACTGTTACATGGAGTAACTGCTATCGATTCAAGGAGCTACCAGTACAAGAACAAAGAGATACCGATAGGTGATCACCGCTATAAAAATTCAAACTCTAGAAGTCTACCGACAGAGAGCTACTAATGAAAGATGACTATTAACCAATCACTACTACTTAAACTCTATTTCTATTTTTTTATTAAGAAATAGTCATATATGATGTTTTTAATGCATTTACTATTATATAATGATAGTTGTTGGCATGTCAGGGAACCGTACCTAGTACCTATGAAAAGTTAATCATTCCCATTGTCGGAGATAAAATATATAAAAGGAAAGAAACAAATTCGGGCATAATAAGTGCTGAAAAGAAGTGAAAAAGCTGCTGGGTATGGAGATACCTGAAGATAATTATTCAATACAAAAGGAACACATGCACCAGAGCTTAAAGTGGTGAAGAACTTTTTCTAGAGTCTGAGGAACATTGTTCTGCCGCAATGTCTATTGGAACCTCAAGCAACACTTGAATACACTAGAAATAAAGGAAGCAAACAGCACTCTCTTTTCAAGACAAAAAATAGAGAAGGACTCAGAAGAACTTTTATTAAATCAAAAGGAGTCCAGAGCTACATTTCAAATCACTAGAGAATTCTAAAATCATATATACTCTCTTAGTGATTATTTTATTTATATTTTGTGCAGTTTGTGTGCTCTGTATTTTTAGACACACACTGTCTCCTGTGATGAACTGGAGGATTTCTAAATCCTCATACAAAACTTCTATAACACTCTTGTATCCCACTGTGGAAAGTGGTTGAGGTCAAGTGTGACCTGGATAGCCTATGTGTTATTGCTTTTATATCTTCCAATGAAGAACTGTGGTAGAGGTCTTAGTACCTGGACAGTATTTGCACTATTGTTAACCATGATCTAGGGTGTGTATCAAAATTTATATAAATTTTTTGAGAGGAGTCTCATCTTGAGACTGAACCTCTTATTTTAAACTGCTGTGATTATTGTATTTTGTTTTAAACTATTGATTATTCCACTACTAATTACTTTAAATATAAATTTGTTTTAAAGTAACTCTGATAGTTAAACTAGCAAGTGTTTGTATTTATTGTGAAACATTAGGTTATCTTTAAAAGTTAATTAATCTTTAGATTGAATTAACTGAGAACTAATCGATATCTTGAGAAACTAACTGAGCCGTCACTATATTACAAATTCACTACAGTTTATGTTGTTATTTAATTTGGGGGATTTTAATAAGAATATTTTTAACAGAAATTTTAATTGGAACTCAATTCACACCCTCTTGAGTATCCACTCTGACCAACAAGATACCAAAATGATTCAATGTAAATTTTTTTTGGAATAGTTTCCATGGATGAATATGATAATTAACCTAGAAAGAATTCAATGTAGACAATCAAAGTTATTAACATAATAATATTTGATATTATGAAGTTAAGATGTATGAATACTTTGTAGAAGGATCCGGAAATTAAAAATATGATTCCTATTTCAAAACATTATCCAAACCAAATTTCATCATAAATTTTACTCAACATAGAGTTTTGGGGGAATGTTTTGTCACAGTGTCACATAGATATATGGTAAAAATTAGTTAAGATATATTATGAGTATAAAAATATTTTGAATGATTAGAAAATAGAAGTATAGCGTTGAAATTTGTTATAGGAAATAAAATAATACATTTTCTTATTTATATTTTTTATAAGTTAGTAAAAGAGTTTCCGATTATAAAATGTATCACATTTTAAAAAAGTAAGTTCAGATATTATTAATCTTTTATATTGGGAGAATATGCATTTATATTCATATGAATCTCACAATTCTTAATGATATTTCAATTATAAATTTATATCTTTCTATTATCCCAAACAAATTTTATTCTAGGGGTGTTATATTTTGTCAAAAAATGTTGAGGATAGAATGATTTTTATTCTTATATTAGGATACATATAATACTTATAAGGCATAAAAAATGTGTTATGTACAAGCTAACCCATGAAGTATACCACATGGAGTGTCATAAACTAGGTATTTCATATACTAATGGTTTATTGTTAATATATTTAATTTTATATACCTATAGTTAGTGAGATATCTAGCATGAAAAACATTATACTTTGATAAATTTCTTACACAATACAAAAATGTTATTAATTTATCATGTGGTAGGGTATGTTGTTGAACATGTTTTTAGTTGGATCTTAACCAAGATGGAAGTTTTCATAATGTGTTATGAGTATGAAATTTGGTCCCATTATTATTGTAGAAATAGTATGTGTACTTTCATACCTAGATAATTCATATGATGTTATTGTTTATTGGGTGGGGGATATGTGATGTGCTCAAACATAAAGATAAATGAAATGTGATGTATTCATTGACCTGTCTTGTTTATACTCATATAATCGAGAATGTACGACTTTTCTAGATGGGACTAAAAATAATTGTGATTAATAGTAACATGAATCTAGGAAAATTAGATTAAATGAAATGTCATCATATCATATAATGTAGTTGGTGGACAAAGGTATAGAGACATTTGTGTCTCATTGAGATCATGCAAGATCCATTTGTATATTGAGTAGCACTAATTCATTTCAAGACACTACACTTTTCTAAAACATATAATTGGAGAAATTTGTATTGACCATCAATGTTATAAGGCTCATGGGTCACAATTTATGGTTGAATGAATGTATATTATTTTAATCTTAGATTTATTCTTTAAAAGTGTTTTAGAGTTTACACCAATAGAAATTTGGATGGATATTTCTAAGGTATTATATATGATGTAGTACATGGTTGATTTAATAGTGTCAGATTTTTTTTCCTAGAACAAAATACTTTTTACTTTATGATTATAATTATATTCAATGTTTTGAACATTAATAAATGTCTTATCATATGATAATTTTTATTATGCATGACATTAAATGTGATATTATCCTTATAATATCTTTTTACTGTGAATGGTTATTTTAGTTCCCATCAATGATGTGAACCTCAAGATGTTATATTGGTATTATTAAATACCTATTATTTGGAAAGAAGATTTTATAGTATAGGATGTAGATGAATTATGATACCAGTTGTAAGTGGCTTATAAGACATCGATACTTCTTCTCATCAAGTTCGTCTGTTGTAATCTCTAAGAGAGTAGGTTATGAGAATAAACAAAACCCTAGGAATCCCACATGTTTCACATTATTAGACATTCCTATATAGAAACTTGTGTAATAGTCATTATACATAAGGTTATTATTAATGTATATCATGACTCGCATACATTGATGTATTGATTAAAACATTGAAAACATAAACTCATGGATAGGTAGGATATATTGGGTGTGTCATGAGTGATATGACATTAATGAATAACTCAAGAAGGGAATTTTCCATTTTGATATTAATTAAATTTAATATCTTTGGTACATTTTATGGAAGTATAAATATCACATTAAATACAAGACCATGAATTATTTATCAAAATGTACAATTCTAAAATTTCGAAGAAAGCTTTATTGATAAGTTTTTTTGATGACATGATTATGCAACCTACTAGATTAGAGATATTTAAAAAAAGTGATTATATAACATACTAATATTCCATATGAGTCTGTTTTATTTGAGAAAGTAAATCCTTTCTATATGGGATCTGAGATTTTATTCTAAATGCTGATTTTGGACTCTAGGAAAGTTCAACCTGATACCAATGAGAAAGGTTCTAAGAGGTTCACACACTAGGTGTATCTAGAACCTCAGAAAAATTTTATGTGAATTTAATAATAGAATAGAATATTATTCTCATGTTTTAATTAATAGTATTGATTTCATTTTATTATGATTACATATATTATTTATCAATGAATAATGCAGTGATATTTTTTTAGATGGAAGGGAACTACTTGATATTTTGGTATTTGTGATGGTCATTTTTAGTGGACTTTAGTTGAAAAAAATAATTTGTGATAGGATTTTGTTCCTAATGCAATGTTTTGAAAAAAATCTCAAATTGGGGTATTTTTTATGAACCTTTGAAAATTAAAAATATTTAGGTTGTGAAAGGTGCCCATCGCAAATGATTTGTGTTTTCTTTAATGTCAACTACTATGGTTCATCACAATTTATAATATTTGTGAAGGATACATCATTCGTCACAAATATTTATATTTTTTAGAAATTAAATATAAAAAATTTAAAGAAATAAATATAATTAAAAATATTTATATTGAATTAAAAATATTTAGAAATAATAATAAATCAATAAAATTAAACAAAAAAAATATTAAAAAAATAAAACAGTAACAGTATTTAAAAATAATAAAAAAAGATAAATAATTAAAAAATTCAAATTTTATAAAAGTACAACTAATTTAGAAATTTAAAAAATTAAAAATTAATAAAAATTACAATTAATTAAAAATAATTATATCAAAAATAGTAATACATAACTTCAAACATAACATGTGTTTTATCCCAGATTTCAAAATATTCAAAAAACAACACAAATAATCAACTAGCATCAGGTAGGGGAGGATCACTTGAAAGATATGGGGGGAAATACCATAGTAATGCCACGTTCAAGTCATCCCATATACTCCAACATCTACTCATCTCTCTGACAATACTGTTCACACTCCTCCTCCATCTCTCTCTACTGCTTCTGTATCATCTCATCATGAGTTTTCACCCTCTTCTTAGACTGTTTAGAGGTTGAAGACATCAATGGTAACTCTCTAGGAGCTCCCTTCATGCTCAGTAATGAAATCACACATGTTCTATAAAAAATCATAGGTGTTAGTCGGGAACCAATATCAATCAAATTTCCATTCTCATCACCAGTTAATGTCGCTTATATCTATGCCCCCTCATCGAAACATGAATCATTAGTGGCCTCATTTTCACCCATGAATTTGAATATCCAATTAATGAGAAGTCAAAACCAGATATTTTTCCTTCAAAAAAAGTTATAAATAAAAATAAAAATAAAAATAAAATTAACATTAGTTAATTTCATTAAAAAATTATTGTCCAAAATACAGCTTTGTTGGTCACCTATGAATTCTTCTATATAGGGATAAATATACATCTTCTTATAAAAAAATATTTAATAAATGGGAATGTAGTGGCCTTTATAATATTAAAAAAAGATTCCAATTCATTTATGTATACATTAATAAATAATAACACATACCATATTTAATTGATGTATGAAAAATGTACTTATTTTGGACCTAGGTGTGACCTCTTGACTCCATTGTATCTGATATCTAAATGATAAACTCCTCCTAGAAGTTTCTCCTATCCATTATAGCACAATTCAACCCATGCCTGAGCTATGATAAATTCATGTTGATGGAAGATGCAATACTTATCGAAAACAGAAGTATAAGATTTATCCATTACTTTCTTTCCGAGTTTGTGTAGAGACTGATGAAATCAATCATGTATATAAATCTCTAATATATTTTAGATAGGATCTCTCTGGATACCATGAATCGGAAAAAATAAATTTATTTAAAAAATATGTTAGTAATTAATTATATTTTAAAAATGATATATTACTTAATAATGTATAATATAGTGGTTGAACACCTGGTAACACATAATGATGGGAACCAAGTCCCGTGATTTCTATGGCTCAGAAAAATAATTTTTTTCAACCACAACATCCTTCTAAATAGCAAAATGTGTAAAAATGTGCAAATAAAATCAAATAATCAAAAACCAATTACTAATATTTATTCAAAAAGTTAATATAAAATAAAAATCCTAAATAATTATAAATAACTCTATAAATAAGGATCAAAAAAATAAATTTTTGTCTCTCTAGAAAAGGATCCAAAATCATAAATCAAGCATGACTATGACCCCACCTAATAGGTGAAACATCCTATGGATCATATAAATTAGTCTCATTAGTAGGAATCCTGATAACAATGAGAGAATGAAAAATATATCAATAGCATCATTAGTGATATGATACAAATATTATTACCTATAATAAATTTTCAATATAAATATTAAAAAAACTAGAAAATAATAATCATACCTGTAACAAATTTTTAAAATAAATATCAAATATAACAAAAGTAATAAATATCTGAATATAATAATAACCTATAAATGCATATGAGAAAATAATATTTTATCCTTTAAATATTTTTTAATACAGATAGAAAATGTAAAAAAAATAATTAATATCATGTAGAATATAATATTCTTACCGGTCAATAAATATTAATTAGAATATAAAATATAAAAAACTAATAAATATTGGAATCAGTGAAGGAAAAGAAAAAAATCATCAGGTGCATCCATCTGAAGCAAACAATTCTACCAATAAATAATTTTCAATACAAATATAAAATATTATTAGAAAAAAAATACATTAATACAATACATAAATTAACATATTCTTCAATATTTTCATTGAGAATAATGTATTCAGCTTCATTTTCAACATCTTCAACTTCCATATGATTTATAGTTTCATAAAACCATATTACTTTAACAGAATTATCAATATCATCGAACATTTATTGGGGGGTTCATCATCGATATATATCTCAATTCAGATAAGGGATATATTTTGGGATATTTTATGAGAAATATCAATATGTTTAACTTCCATGGAACAATTTTCATTTTCAATAAACAGATTTACACATAATTTATTTTTTCACCACCCTCCATCGGTCAATCAAATCTCTCAAAACATAAAATTAATTTTCATAATAAACTTGATGTGATTGATGTGCCTACATAAATGGTCCTTTTGATGCAAGAAGATTATTATATTAAATTTTAATGAATCAATTATATGGATGAACTCAGAACGCATGATCAATGTCAACCCAATTATATTTAAACATTTTTACATAATTTGGTCCCAGCTAACAGAACAAAATTATTTCATCCAAAATACCATAAAATTCAACTTCTCTTTATTTATGATGATATCCTATCAAAAAAAATATAACTATTCATTGGTTTATTTTTAGTTTCTATATATTCATATATGGAATCAAAATACATTAACCACATACCCATTATATTGTTTCACTAATTTTGATCGAGGGTTTTTGTGCAGACATAATGAAATACAATTTTTTCATGCTGTGTAGCAAGAAAATAGAAAAAAATTATTAAAATAGATACCATTGAAATATTGATTTATTGTTAAATAGAACGTAACTTAACTAACAAGTCTTCATAAATAAAATAATTTTTTTTTGATGATTTTCTTCAAGAGCATGAGTTGTAATTTTTATAAATTGTTTTTTGATATGGTCATCATATTGTATGCATAAAATTACTATATATAAAGGTATATTTTATAAATATTGAAAGATATAATAACAAATGTGTACCTACTGCACATAATCATCTCATTTCTTCACAATTAAAAAGAACATATATACGATCTCTGTAGATTTCATCATCTTAAACCATTATTCATCATCACCACAAAAACTAACCATGGGCTGATTAGAAACTGACAATTGATAGTATGTGACATCATCAACATGTTTCTCATTGAGAACCATATGGTTATGTTTTGAAATATCTTCTGATTAAAAATAATATGAACTAAAATTTTAAATTTTCTCCTATAATTATGCTTCAGTAATAGTCCCATCAACCGATTCTTCATTCCACAATTTCTTATTTAACTTTTTCAAACATATCTAAAATGGGTACATCCATAAAAATTGTAATGGTACTCCGAATTTATCTTTATATTACAATAAAAATATTAAATGTTCTAATGATTCAAAGAATTATAACATGAATATTTTCTCTAATTTAAATAAAATCAAAACTTCATTTTGCAGCATACTCAATGCATCATAATTTGATGTATCCACACAAATAACTTGGAACAAAAGTGATATTTTTTTATGCATGGCCAAGATTCAATAATTCAACATCACCTTAAGAACAACAATAAATAATCTTTCCATTAGGACATGGAAGTTGTTAATTTTTAAACTGGTAAGATGCTAATTTCTGATAAAGTGTAAAAAATAAGAGCATAACAATATAAGAACCTCCAATCTCTAATCCTTTGAAAATATAACATTTTAATTTCTTTATAAATTCCGCAATATTTTTTTTTGAATTCATTAAATTGTTTGATCATTCATCTCTAAATAATTTAATTTCTGAATGTCTAAAAATATAGGAAAGATCTTATCGTGCATTTATATTATTGTTGGTCATATTGTGTGTGTTCAACACTGAATAAAATATGTTACCAAAAAATTATTATCATTATGAATTACGTATATCATTTTAAGAACAAAAAAACTATTATAATATGGAAGGTCCCAAAAATTACTCCACTTTATCCAATTCTGCTCTTTCCAAAAACCATTTAATTTTTGTAATTTATGACTGGTGAAAATGTAATAGAAGGTAATTTGGGAATGATAGATTTTATCTGAATACCTATGAGAAATAATATAGGCTCATATCTAACAATTTCACCTTTTGTAAAATTATTTATGTTCCATCGAAAAGGGTGATACATTGGAATAAATATCTAATGGAAGTAAAACTAACTAATAATTGTCCCATTACCAAGAAGAAGCATTTTTATCTAATACATGAAGTATAGAAATGATTTTATATGATGTGTGGTCCATCTAGATAACAATCCATATGCCAAAATGTCCGTGATCATCCATATTAATGCGAACTTCAGTGTAAAATTTTGATATGTAATAATGTCAAAGTGATACAATTTTTCCAAAATGAAATTAACTCATCAATTAGTGGCTTTAAATAAACAGAAATATTATTCATTGGATGTATTGAAATTTAAAAAAACTATATATATATATATAGTTCCTTATTCATCATCTAAGGAAGAAAGTTGTATGAAGTTAGGAAAACAGGCCAACAAAAACATTGACTTTTGTAAGAACCAAATGGACTAAAACCAAAAATAGAATGACCCAATCATATTTTACAAGGTTTTGAAGAAAATGAAGGTATCAACTAATCAATGTGTTTCCATGAATCAAATTAAATGGATGATTTAATCTTTTACTGATGGAAATATTTTATTTAGTCTATGTCATCAATGTATTTTTGTTTTGAGATATATATAAATGATTTAAATGAGGTTTAATTGGAAAATGCATCAACTATTTTACAAGAAATATGGAATTTTATTTTTTTGAATCTTTATACCAGGATTCTCTACATATAGGAAACATAAACATGGATTCATAGTCACCATAATATAATATTATGTCATCTGAACATGCATGAATCATTTTATAATTAAGACCAAAATTTTTGGCAATCCTCTGACTTTTATAGAAACTTGTTGGTAATTTATTTTAGCAATGAAATAATGATTTAACAATAATAATATCTAATTAAAACAAATATTTTACATTCCAAAATATGACATGATAACCATAAATTTTGTAAAAGCTCCATTTTTTCTCATCTAGAATCCCATATATAATTCCTCCTCAAAATATCACAACAAATTGTAAAATTGTGATTGTTTTGGTTCAGGATTTAGAATATCATTCTGAGTTATTACTTTCGGAAAACATAGACTAGTAGTCTCATGTACTAAATTCTTAAATGATGTATCTAAAACCAAAAAATATTTATTTTCTAGAGAATTAATTTCACCATTTTTATACAAAAAATATAATTATTTGGAAACCCAAAAAATAATAGATAATGACCAACGTTTTCAAACATTTTGAATATCATAATAATATATTTTAGACATGGAAAATTAATTGTTATTTCAGAAAAAAATATATAAATATAATAATGCAAATGAAATAAATGTTTCAAAGCCTTCACTATAGAAAATATTTTTTCCAGATCCATTCATATTTTAAGATGATTTATCCAATTACAATCTCGTCATAGAAACTAGTGTATAATTCTTGAGTCTATAGTTATCTAAAAAATATCATAAATAAGAATTATTTTTACAGATCATATGGAATAATTCCAAATTTTTATTACATTTTAACACCTTTAAATATTTTATGGTATATGATCAAAATTAGGCACTAAGTTAGCACTTGATTATGGGGACCATATAGTAGAACAAAAATATTAAATATATCATATCATACACATTTTATTTTTTGAAAATAATAGATTATCTTCTAAATAGTGTCCCTTGTGGGAAATATGATACAATAATTATGTTTGGGATGTGGGTTTACCCAATTCATAACATAAAATTTTTGTGTATCAATAGTTTAGTGACATCACACTTGATGGTTATTTCATTTACCATTTTTATTATAAATTTTTATAAAAAATTGATAAATCTCTATAATGGTATGTCATATTGGAAGTCTAATTCCACCATTTGATCAGGGATGCTAGGTTTACCCTAGGCACAACATAATATTTGTGTGTGTCAGGTGTTTGGTTATGTTGCAGGCATGGGTAATTCATTTAAATTTTTTATTATAATTTCTAATAAAAACATAAATTATCACTCAAACTATGCATCACATGAAAAATAATAGACTACCATCCGTTCCCAGATGTGGGATTTACCCAATTCATGACATAACATTTGTGTGCGTCCTATGTTTCATAACATTGCACACGATGGTATAATTTTTAATATTTTATTAATATTATATATATATATATTACACCATTTATTAAAATTATTAATACATGTTTCTTTAATTAATAAAAAATTTATGTGAATTATTATAAATTTATAATACTTGTTATTTTTTATCTTTTTTTGCTAGGATTAAAAAAAATTAATATTTTTTACATATTTTTTATATTTGAAGTAGTTGATAGAATTATTTATTAAGAAAAATTAATTATAAATTATTTATATCTTAATTTACAATAAATATTACAAATTTTTAACAATTTCAAGATATATATTTTTTTTATAATTTTTAAAAAAATTCTAAATTTCCTCAAAATTTCAAATAATTAATAATATTTTGTAATTAACACTAATATGTTCTATATTTTAATAATATTGAACAAAAAAATATTAGTTATTATAAATTTTTTAAATATTATTATCAATTACTTTAATTATTATTATGTTTTTAATAATTACTATATATATGTTTATCATAATCTCATAATTAATATGTATACATCAAATATATTCTCACACTTTCTTAACAAAATATACATATCAAATCAATATAAATATAAATATAAATATATAATAAAACTTAAATATTATTTTAAAAACCATTTTATATACATATTTAGATGTTAATATATTTATTTATTTATATTATGCGATATCTATATACCAAAAAACTTATATGTTTTTCTAGAATATTTATATATGTGTTTGTGTCAATAAATACAAATATAAAAAACATTACACATTTTTTTAATGATTATATAAACATATATATATAATCACATGTTAAAATACATACATGTATATATATATATATTTAAATATATTTAAAAAAACATACACATTTTTATATAAACATATATATATTAACAACTATACCATTTTTGAAAACATTTATATCTGTATATTTATAATTTATTATATATATATATTTATATTAAAAAATTCTTAATAAAAATAAATAGATCAAATATATTCTAGATTTTTTTAAATAAATATATATATCCAATTTATATATAGAGAGATATAAAAAAACCCACACAGACACACATATGTAATAAAACAAATTTTTTTTAAACATTTGTAGATTGATATATTCACATGTTAATAAATATAAATACACACACATAAAAACATAAAAATGTAATAGGAAATAATAAATAAGGCTAATCAAAACTGAAATCATATAAATTGTTAAACTTATGTTTTCTACACACACAAAAATATCAAATATAGAATATATATATATATATATATATATATATAGATAGACATACAAATACAAAATAGGGATTAACAAATTTTCAGTAATCATACATACCAAATTATGTATGGAAATTAGACAAAATTATCAACCTAGGTGTTTCCAAAACTAAACCATGTAATGAAATGAATAAAAACAAAAATAATGAAAAAAGGGACAAGAGAAATCTTTACCAAAGAAAATAAAAGCAGGACTTGCAAAAATTTTCTTGTAATGAAGTGCTTTGGAGCAGTACAAAGTTGGATGGTCAGGTGCGGTGCACATCGTGGTGGTTCTGGAGAGGTAGAAGGAGACGAGAGGATGTGGAAAGGGAAATGTGTTTTGTTTAATTTATAGATTTTTTGTGATGGACTATTTATGATGGTATTTATTCTATCGGGAATAGTTATCCCATAAAAATTATTTTTGATGGGAATTATTTCCCATCTTTTAATATTCCCAAGTCATCAGGTATTTGATATTGACATGAAATTTACTAGAGATCTTGATTTTGATATTTTTGGATAGAGGGAGTTTCTCTAATGATCTTGGAAGGAAACATCCAATGTAGTAAAACAAAAAAAAAATCTTGTCTTGTGGTAAATTGTAAATTAGGGATATGTTCCTCATGTGGTTCAAAACATGAAAATATCTTAGATAAATTCATGGCATTTGAACATTCTATCATTACTGTATATTTTTTTTTTGATTTTGGGGAAGACATGGAAGTTAGATGACCTAGTTCATTATATCCTAGAGGTATGGGATTTTAGTGATTAAAAATTAATTCCCATGGTTTGAGGATATTTTCATATTTTGTTTCCTTCATTATAATTAAAGAGTAAAATATGTGGATTAGGATATGTTTCATTGAAAACACATTTGTTTTGTCTTAAAGAATTGGATTTCGTGTTCAATCCATTTGAGAGTAAGAATTCATGTGCTTCAAACATGGATTATGATTACTATTTATAATTGGATTCTTCAAACCCCAAATCCCATTTTACATTTTCCTGGTAGTGGTTGTACCCCTTAAAATGGATAAGGAAGTTCTGTCTGCTTGCTTCATCTATTATAATAGGTTTTTTATTGTAGTAGATATCAGTTCCACCCTTGTTAATAAGGTGATCCTATATTCTTTGGATGATTACATCAAACAGAAAATTATTTATGACAGTTTATCAATATGTTTTTTTAATTGTAATACTATTTTCACATTAAATATAATTTCATTAAGGATGAAGTATTTTATTATTATTTCTTAAAGTGGCATGCTGTAAGGCTATGTAATATAAAGTTACAGAAATATAATTTTCAATGATATGGCCCATGATTGGTAAAGGTGAATATGTATTCTAGAAAGGTATAATGCATGGATTTGATCTATTAAAAGATTAGTTTAATGGAACTAAATTTTTGGCTAGCTGTGATCATGCTTAGGATTTTCCTGTATGAGGCCCAGATTGTTTTTAAAAATCCCTGAATTTTTTTCCCAATATTATAAACTTAATAATATTTTCTTTAAAATGATCAAGATGTTTATATAATTGTAATGTTTATGGATGAGGAATCACTAGTGTAGACCTATTCTGGTATGTAGGAATATGAAAATATTATTTAGTAAGGTAGTGGGACTTTCACTGATTCACAGTAAGGAAATGTTCAATTATGATGGGTTTTATACTATCAGTGAACTAACACCAAAATATTGAATGGTAGAATGATTCTTTATCTACACGAGGGTTGAGGAATATTTTTTCTATTATCCCTCATAGCTATACTCTTGGGAGAAAAGATAATATATATATATATATATATATATATTTATAAATTTAAAAGTTGATATGTATAGTGAGTTTGTTCTATAAATAATATAGGAATACACAAATTAGGATGGGATTATTAGTTAGGTCCAACATCTTCATACTCAAATGCATTATATTGTCTCAAATATGAATTCTATGGCTATTCAGGTGCTTGAGGACAAGGATGGAAACAAATTTGAAGATTATTTACTTGAAGAGGGAGACATGTTCCCAATGGGTGTACAACAATGAGATATATAGAAGCTGATATCGAATCACATTGGAGATGCTCAAAAAAAATTTCTATGAAAAAGTTAAAGAAAAATTAGTTAACTATGATGGATTTAAATGGAATCATCTAACAGTACTAAAAGAAGGAAGATTACTCTATGTACCCAGGAACTATAGTCACTTCATTAAAAAGTCATTATTTTTATAGTTCAAACTATTATGATGATTATGACCTCAAGAATGAGTTTCTATATTACGAGAATTAAAATTTCATTATGCTTTCTATATCATTTGTTTAAAAGGTGTTTATAATTTCTAACCCCTTACCTTACTACCTTTTTACTTGTTTTATTTATAATAAAGGAGTGGAAATATTTTACCCCTAGATCTACCTTTTTGGAAACTCATTTATTTTAATAAATATTCCTTATCCATGGTTCAATAAATAATGAGGTAGAATGATGGACTGAGTAATGGGTTCAGTGGAAATGATATATTGATATTCATTTGAATAAATATTACATTATATATTAAACAAATTATATCGATATAATCTATAAGTTTTTTTATTTTCTTTTATGTCTTGTGTTGTATGCTACACCAAGATTATCTTGTGGAAGAGCAACCTTCCTCGATAGCTTGCGTTGTACGCAATACCAAGTTTCACTATACAATGATATGTTATTAAAATATTATATAAACTAGCCATTATGAATAGTAATACCCACTTTTTGAAATTTTATAAATTTTATCTTTCAAAATGGACTTCATTTTTGGATTTATAATATCGAAATTATCCTAGGGTGATTTTTTGGTATTTTTCTGAAAACATTCAATTTTTGATGAATAATGAAAAACAATGAGTTATAGTTTAAAACATAATTTTTATTTAAATAATTATTTATTATATTTAAATTTATTTTTATTTAAAATTTATACATAATATCTATATAAGTTCAATGTAATTCATTTGAGTCATTTTGTAATAATTTTAGATATATAAAAATTTTATTGAACTTTTCACCGTCTTTTACCCACCTCCTCGGAGAATTTGCAAAATTTACATAAAACATAATTTTACCACTTCTATGAGTGGAATTTAAAAAATACTCAAGACATGGTTGATATCAGTAAGTAAAATGTGGTTCAATGAGATGAAAATAATTTTTGGTGAATAGTAACTTATAACTTTTATTTACCATGGTTAAATGTAAATAGGGTAATTAAGGGTAAAAATCAAATTATTATTACCCTGAAACATGTCCTAATTCTATTTGATAAGTGTAATTCGACCAAAAACAACCTTAGGAATAAAATAATACCATTTAGGTCCACTTGGATTAGATTAGAACAATAATTATAATTTTATTTAAAAAAGAGTTAAAATAGTTAAAATCAAACTTCAATAACTAAAACATTTTTAATATAAGGTTATAAAAAAGATAAATTAGACTATAAATATTAATTAGAAAGATAAAAAGATTTAATACATAATTTCATTTTATTTATATTTTTTAGACATTAAATAATTTAATTTATTTATGACACAATGATGATGCAGTAATTACCTTATTAATAAAATATTAACATAATTGATATTATAAATACCCAAATAAATGTTATTTGAGACTTTTTATGAATTACACTAATTTTATAGGTTAATATGACATATTAGGGTTGGTTAGATGAATTTTGTGCGATGTAATAAAGCTGTTATGAATTTAGAAAAAAATAAAATTCCAAATAGTGTCAAAATTGACAAAAAAGAGTTTTTAAAACAAATATTATATTATTGATTGATATAATAGTCCTAAAAATATAAGGTTTGGAAAAAAGACTTATATAATAATATATATTACATTAATGAACAAATTTGGGTTTTATTGGTAGTTTATTGTAAGTTTATTAACCATATAATGTAAGAATACAAGAAGACACGGTAAAAGTTAAATTATTTAACTTAGAGTTATATCTAAATGATAATGTTAAAATGGTAACCAAAACTTGTCTAAAACCTATTGGTTGAGAGGATTTCGACCCATCCCAACCCTAGCAGCGAAATAAGTCACTTTGGAGCCATTATAAACTGAATAAGAATTTATTATAAAATAATATTTTATATTTTTCCTAAGGTTCCCCTCACCCCTCTTATAAAAGGGCACTTCCCCTTCTCTCTAATTCACACCTCAAAAGCCATGTCACTCAGAAAACCCCTGCCCAAACGCCCTCTCAACTGTACTCTCTTCATCTTAGAGGCCTTCCTTTAGTCATAAAGTCAACCTAAGGAGCCCTTTTGATCAAATCAAATGGAAGAACCCGAATAAGAGGTAAATATATCACCACCTATCTCAAGTTCCTTTCTTCTTTCACTTCCTCCTTCTCTGTTGTTTCTGTAACACCCCAAGATTCCATGGTATGATTTTCTATGAATAACATAGTAGCATGTGTTGAGCGCAACTTCGAGTTTTAACACACACCACAACCAATCAAACTAGTCGTAATGAATCTTAATATCCACTTTTTAAATTTTATAATTTTTATCTTTCAAAATGGACTTCATTTTTGGATTAAGAATATCGAAATTAGCCTATGGTGAATTTTTGGTATTTTTCTGATAACTTTCAATTTTTGATTAATAGTGAGAAACACTGAGTTATAGTTTAAAACCTAATTTTTATTTAAATAATTATTTATTTTATTTAAAAATATTTTTTGTCAAAATAGATACATATTACCTATATAAGTTCAATTTATTTCATTGTAGTCAGTTTATAATAATTTTAGATATATAAACATTTTATTGAACTTTTCATTGCCTTTTACCCACCTCCTAGGAGAATTTAGAAATTCATATAAAACTTAATTTTATCACTTTTGTGAGTGGAATTTCGAAAATCTGAGAGACACATTTGATATCAAGGAGTAAAATGTGGTTCAATGAGATGAAAATAATTTTTGGTGAATAGTAACTTTTTACTTTTATTTACCACAGTTAAAAGTAAATAGGGTAATTAAGGGTAAAAATGATATTAATATTACCCTAACACATTTCCAAATTCTATTGGACAATGGATCTCGACCAAAAACAACCTTAGGAATAAAATATTATCATTTAGGTCAACTTGGATTAGATTATGACATTTATTATTATTTAATTCAAAGAAGAGTTAAAAGAGACAAAATCAGAGTTTAATAACTAAAACATTTTTAATATAGCGTTATACATAAGATAAATTTAATTATAAATATCCATTATAAAGATAAAAATATTTCCTACATAATGGTATTTTATTTATAATTTTTAGACATTAAATAATTTAATTTATTTATGAAACAATGGTGATACAGTAATTACCAAATTAATTAAATATTAAAATAATATATATTATAAATATCTAAATATATGTAATTTGAAACTTTTTATGAACTAAAATAATTTTTTAAGTTAATATGAAATATTAATACTGGTTATATTAATTTTGTTCTAAGTAACAATGCTATTATAAATTTATCAAAAACAAAATACCCAATAGTCTCAAAATTGACATAAAGGAGTTTTTAAAACAAATATTATATTATTAATTGATATTCTATTCCAAGAAATCTATGTTTTGTCCAAAGTACTTATATAATGATAGGGGTATCATTAATGGACCACTTGGGGGTCTCTTGGATGTTTATAGTAAGTTTATTAACCATATAATATAAAAATACAAGAAATATGGAAAATGTAAAACTAATTAACTAAGAGTTAAAACTAAAAGATAAGGTTAATAAAGTGACCCAAACTGTTATAAAACCTATTGGTTGAGTGTTTTTGGACCTATATCCACCTTAACCTTTAAATAATCCACTTTGGATCCATTAGAAACCGAATATGAATTTATTATAAAATAATATTTCTAGCTTTTCCAAAGGGGCCCTCACCCCTCTTATAAAAGGGCACACCCCTTATCTCTAATTCATACCTTCAAAGACATTTGGCTTGGCCAAAACCTACTCAAATATCCTACCAACTTAACTCTATTCATCATAGAGGCCTTAGTTTGATCCAAAATACAAGTTAAGGATCCCTTTTGATCAAAGTAAAAGGAAGAACCTGAAGAAGAGGTATTATTTTCACCACCCTCTTTCAAGTTCCTTTCTCATTCATCTTATTATTTCTTTGTTATTTCCATTATAAAATAATAACTCCAGTATCTTCTATATACTGTGATGTTATTATAAATATGGTACAACCATATTCACTATTCTATCCATCCTTTGAATAACATGTCACCATATGGGCGTACTTTCAACATATTATCTCCACGTCGTGGTGTAATTGTTATTAAAAAACATTATTATTTGGATGGGTATGATAATGATGTGGAATTGATGTAAATAATAAATATAACATGATAATTATTCTGTATATATGATATTCCATCCAATTATATATTATTTTAAAATCAAAAAATGATATTGTCACTCGTGCGTACGTACGGACTACTGTCTCCATGAACGCGATGAGATTCATTCCCCATCATATCCATTAAAGTATAACTCCCATTTTATGATTACAAATAATGTTTAAAGACTTGATATGATTCTGGATATGTATAAGATACAACCTATCCATAAGAAACATGACTTATGTAACAAAACATATAAAAGAAAATGAGTTAGTTAACACCCGAAACGACGATAATACTAAGATATTATTAACAAAGAAATGTTAAAAGATCATAGATGATATAATATTAATGTATATTATTCTTTTATAATTTAATAACAATTATTTCACCATTATATAAGAGGTTAACTTACCCTCAACCTAGGAAAAGTACAAGGTAAGGGTTTATTTCACAATATCTTCATTATCCAATGTTGTTTATACGTAATTATCTACTTGGACCTCTTTATCATACACATACATGTTTCTTAAAAACGTATTTGAAATAATTCTTACTATTTTATAGACTATGGGTTAAATTCATTTATACCCTTGTTTGACTTTTTATAAGATTTTTATAAAGGAATCTTTCCGTCATTTTCCAAACAAGTCCTTTTTAACATTTTCAATGGAATTTAGGTAAGAATGTTTTTTTATCTTATACGGTGGATGAGGCTAATTTACTCCATTATAAAATCATCAAAGATTCCCTTAAAAGATTATAAGAATATTTTCAATATAAATGTTTTAATTATGTGTCTTTTAAATGATAAAAAAAAGAGATATTTCTCTCAAATAGTTTTGATTTCATCTATGTCAACATCCTTTGATGGATTTTAAGATTATTTGAAGTTGATTTATTATGATAAAAAACTTCCATATTGTATTGAAGGTTTTGTGATATGTTTGACTATGGATGTGTTATTTTTATACCATTAATGGTTTATGGATAAAGTATTGACATTTCATATGCTAGTTTTAATACGAATGTTTATGTTATGTTTAAACCTGTTCATATGAGGAATGCATTGGACATAGTAAGTGATGGGTGGAGCCCACTATAGCTCCTCGATGCATCGGTAGGTCTCATGAGACAAGCTAGTGTCTTTTCCCAATGCCTTGAAAAAATATTTTTTGTAGTCTTGGCATAAGGCCTTGACTATGTCGTTATGATAGTCTTGCATTATGCATTCTATCATTATGAAAGTGGTTATTGATATTGCATGTGGTTATTAGACTAGTATAATATCCATGTGAATAAGTAAATGAAATTATTTCATTTTTTCTTTTCCATATTATGCTAAAGTTTAAGTTTAAAAGGCTTTTGTTGTAGTTATAGATTGCCTTAAATGTTTATACTTATTTATGAAAGTTTTTGCTATATTGTTATCCTTATTGAGCATCTAAGCTCACCCCATTCAATGTTTTATTTTTCCCAGGATGTGAAGACGTAATTTATAAATGACTTATAGGGATAGTATGAGGGGATATGAAGACAGGATGTTGTTGTAGTTTATTTACTTTATGATTTAATGTAAGACTTGTATGGATAGTATGAGGGGATATGAAGACAAGATGTTGTTGTAGTTTATTTACTTTATGATGTAATGTAAGAATTATGAATATATCTAGTGTTTCCATGACTAATAAACTAATCGGTCTTTCGAGACTTAATCTTTTGTGATCGTGCCAATATTATGTAATAATGCACTGACTCTGGGTAACTAGGGTCAGGGCATTATAGTTGGTATCAAAGAAAGTTTAGTACAATCCTTGGAAGCCAGATTTAGATAAGCTCTGATTAGATCACATAGCTCTAAGAAAAACATTGAGGATTAATATTGAATAACTTCCTAGAATTTTGGTATTGTAGAGATTTTGTTAGTTTTCTGAGAAATACATCCCTGTCTGGATACGAGCAGGTAGAGGCGGCTCTGGCACAGATGTACCTAGGGGTAAAACCCGAAAACACAACTTTGAGCTAGACTCGTATGAGAACTGGTGCATGACAATGGGCCTTTCTGCACTCTTGGTTACGACACTCCAGGAGGATATGATTAGGATAATTATAATTTTATTTACAAACCATTTTGAAGGGTTTATGAGTATATACTTTCTCAAAGAAAACATTTTTTTATGATTATGGATTATATCCCAAAATTGTTCAATTTTTGTTAAGTGTTTTACAAGTTTGGAATTATGTATTTCAATTCATAAACTAATCTAGTTTATGCCATTGTTTAGAAATGGTGCCTAGTGGAATAAATGGAAACTGTATCAATGCACACACTTCATGTAGGGATTTTCCTCTGGCTCAAGATAATTATAGTAGAGCTAGTGATACAACTGGTGCTGATCAACTAATCACCATACTGGGACAACTCACTCAGGTTATGAATAATAACCTTACTCATATGTAGCACCTAGATCCACAGTGTGTAGGATCAATGTTAGATCTCTTTATGAGGCAAGAACCACCAATATTTAGTGGGAGTACAAATCCCTTAGTAGCTGATCAATGGATAAATTCCTTAGAGAAAATATTCCATTCCTTGGGGAGTAGTGAAAGGGAAAAAGTTGTCATGGAAGTTTACTGCCTCACTGAAGATGCTGATCAATGGTGGTCATTGATTCAAAACATAAAGAAAGATGATGAAGTATCAAATATGGAATTGGGGGAGTTCAAAGAGATTTTATTAGAAAAATACTTTCCTCGTGACCATCGAGCAGATATGGAAAGGAAATTTTTGAGTCTGAGGAAAAAGGAAGATGCGAATGTCACAAAGTATGAGGCTACCTGTACAAGGTTAGCAAGTTATGTTGTAGATTATATACTTAACCAAAGAAGTAAGATTTATTGTTTCTATGATGGGTTAAAAACAATTCTCCACCGAGCATTAGTTTCACAAACCTTCTCCTTGTACTAAGATATTGTATCATGCGCTATCAAGATAGAAAAATAATTATCTAAGTCTAACAAATTTAAAGAAAAGAAAGAGAAGAAGAGATCTTCTAATCAATATGGGAATGGGAGTAAGGGGAATAAGGGAAAAGTTGAATATCCATCCTGCAGTAAATGTTGGAAGAAATACCCTGGTACTTGCTTGAGGGGAATTGGAGTCTGTTACAAGTTTGGTGGAAAGGGTCACCAAGCTCATGATTGCAAGGGGAATAAAGAAGATACCATTGTTCAATGAAACAACTACATGGAGATGGGAAATTATGAAAATGAATTCCCTAAGCATCAGGGGAACTTACCTTAGAAGAGTCCAAGGGATAAAGGCCAAGCTTATGCTATCACTAATGCTGAGTTAGAAGCTCCGAAAGTCGTGCTGGCAGGTAATTTAATGGTTTCCTCAAGTTTAGCAATGGCTTTATTTGATTCTGGATCACCGCATTGTTTCATATCTTCCCAGTTTTCTAAGAAAATTAGATATTTCCAATTAGATTTAACAAGGGAGTTGTTAGTAAAAACTCTTAAGGGAAGTATCATTGCAACAAAATTTTGTGAATCAGTCCCCATTAGAGCACATAAATGTTCTTTATCTGTTGATCTCATTGTCATACCCATGATTGAATTTGATATAATCCTTGGTATGGATTCTATTTCAGACCATGATACGAAGATTTATTTTAAGAAGAAGGAGGTTACAATTTTTGATGATAATGATAAGGAACAACTTATCTTTAGAGCAGAATCGTCACCACATGATTCTTACCTAGATCCACCCTTAGTAGCTCAAATAAATTCAATTATTGGGGAGGAAGAGAATGAAATAACTGTGGGTAAGGAAAGGAATGTTCAAATAGAGGATGTGACTATTGTGAAGGAATATGTAGATGTGTTTCTGAAATATTTACCTTGACATCTTCCAGAATGAGAAATTGAGTTTTCCATTGATTTAATTCCTAGTTCAAGGCTTATATCGAAGACCCCTTATAGAATGGCCACTGTGGAATTAGTTGAACTAAAGAAACAACTAGAGGAATTGAGTAATAAGGGATTTATTCACCCGAGTACTTCTCTATGGGGAGCCCCTATCCTTTTTGTTAAGAAGAAAGATGGATCTATGAGGTTTTGTATCGACTACAGGGATATCAATGCTATAACAATAAAGAACAAGTATCCCCTACCTCGCATTGATGATTTATTTGACCAAATGCATGGTGCTCAATACTTTTCAAATATTGAACTTTGATTTGGATACCATCAATTGTGTGTGAAGAAGGAAGACATTCTGAAGACAACATTTTGAACCTAGTACGGGCATTATGAGTTTACAGTAATGCCTTTTGGATTGACTAATGCACCCTCTGTATTCATGTATCTAACGAACAAAAGTTTCAAGGAATATCTCGATTATTTTTGTTGTATTTATTGATTATATCTTGGTATACTCCAAAAGTTATGAAGATCATGAAAATCACTTGCGCATTATCCCGAAGAATCTTAGAAAACATGAATTATATGGGATGTTTAGCAGGTGTGAATTCTAGATTTAGGAGATTTCTTTTCATGGCCATATTGTCTCTAAGGATGGAATCTTTGTTGATCCTTATAAGAACAAGTTAATCCAATAATGGCCAGAACCAACATGTATAACCGAGGTACACAGTTTTATTGTTTTAGAAGGTTATTATCAACATTTGTCTAGAATTTCACCCGATTGGCTAACCCATTAACAAAGCTCACATGTAAAGGGGTTAAATTTGTTTGGACAAAAGAGTGTGAAGAATGTTTTGAATAGTTGAAGAGAATATTAGTCAACGATATTATATTGACTCTACCGTTGGGGAATGATGGGTTCATTATTTATAGTGATGCATCGAAGAAAGGACTTGGTTGTGTCCTTATGCAGAATGATAGGGTTATTTCCTATGCATCACGACAGCTAAAAATCCATGGGAAAAACTATCCTACTCATAATCTTGAGTTAGCAGGTGTAATCTTTTCGTTGAAGATTTGGAGACACTATCTCTATGGTAAAAAATGTGAGATTTATACTGATCACAAGAGTTTGAAGTATATTTTCTCCCCGAAAGAACTCAACATGAGGCAAAGAAGATGGCTTGAACTAATAAAGGATTATGATTGCACGATACACTACCACTCGGGGAAGGAAAATAAGGTGGAAGATGCTTTGAGCAGGAAGTATCATGGAGTTTTGAACTAGATGAGAGTTGAGAGGGATCCTATTTTCATGGATCTAGTAATGTTGGATATGGCAATAACCATGGAATGTGAAACATCGATACTTTTTCAAATGGTTGCTAAACCATCTTTACTAGAAAGGATAAGGAGTTCTCAGACCAATGATGAAGAATTTCAAAAGAAGATTAGAGCTGTGAATGATGGAAGATTAAATGAATTTGTGTATAAAGATGGAATTTTGAAATTTGGGAAGATACTTTGTGTTCCCAGTATACCTGATATAAAAAGGGAATTGTTGGAAGATGCTCATAGTTCCAATTTCTCTATTCACCATGGGAGCACCAAAATGTATAGAGATTTGAAGGAACATTTTTTGTGGGACAACATGAAGAGGGAAATTGTTGATTTTGTGTCAAGATGTATAGTTTATCAACAAGTGAATGCTGGAAGGAAACAACCTGGTAGTGTATTGCAACCTCTTCCCATACCTGACTGGAAATGAGATAATATCATGATGGACTTTGTCATGGGGCTACCAAAGACTCCTAGAAGGAATGATGCAATATTGGTCATTGTTAATCATCTTACCAAGTCAGGACATTTTATTGATATAAGAGAAGATTTACCACTTGAACGTCTAGAAAGACTATATATTAATGAAGTTGTGAGACTTCATGGAATACCCCTATCGATTGTTTCTGATCATGATCCCCATTTTACTTCAAGTTTCTGGAAGATTCTTTAGAAGGCCTTGGATACTGAACTTCGTTTGAGCACTGCTTACCACCCTCAAATAGATGGACAATCAGAACAGACTTTTCAAACCTTAGAAGGCATGTTGAGATCATGCTCACTTGACTTTCAGGGTATGTGAGATCAATATTTACCTATGGTAGAATTTTACTATAACAATAGCCTCCATTCAAGTATTCATATGGAACCATATGAAGCGTTATACGGAAAGAGATGTCACACACCAACCTATTGGGATGACATTCATGAAAGAAAACATTTAGGCCCAAAACTGGTGGAGGAAACGATGGAAAAGGTTAAGGTAATCCAAAAACCACACCAAAGCATCTCAAAGTAGGTAGAAGAGATATGCTGACAACTGAAGGAAGGATTTGGAATTTCAGGTAGGAGATCATGTTTTCTTGAAGGTATCTCTATGGAAGGGTGTTATACATTTTGGTAAGAAGGGTAAATTGAGTCCCAGGTACATCGGACTATTATAAATTCTAGAACGAATTGGGGCTATAGCATACCGTTTGGCAATGTCGCCAAGTCTCTCCAAAGTTCACGATGTGTTCCACGTATCACTATTGAGAAAATACATGCCTGGCCCAACACATGTACTCACCTATGAGGAATTAGAACTGGAACCTGATCTATCTTATTGTGAATATCCTATCATTATTCTTGATACAGGAGAACATGGGTTGAGAAACTAGACGACTCGTCTGGTAAAAGTTCTATAGAGAAACCATAAGACCGAAGAGGCCACGTGGGAACCTGAGGAACTTATGATGAAGAACCACCAAAGTCTTTTTATGCAGTAGTATTCTAGATATTTCAAGGATGGAATTATCTGAAGGAGTGGAGAATATAACACCCCAAGCTTCCACAGTACACTTCTCTTTGAATAATACAGTAGCATGCGTTGTACGCAACTTCGAGTTCTAACACACACCACAACCAATCAAACTAGCCGTTATAAATAGTAATACCAAATTTTTAAAATTTTATAAATTATATCTTTCAAAATGGACTTCTTTTTTGGATTGGGAATATCGAAATTAGCCTACGGTGATTTTTTTGTATTTTTCAGAAAATTTTCAATTTTTGATGAATAGTGAAAAACACTGAGTTATAGTTTAAAACCAAATTTTTCTTTAAATAAATAATTATTTTATTTAAATTTATTTTAGTTAAAAATAGATACATAATACCTATATAAGTTCAATGTAATTAATTCGAGTCAGTTTATTATAATTTTAGATATATAAAAATTTTATTGAACTTTTTACCGTCTTTTACCTACCTCCAAGGAGAATTTGGAAATTTACATAAACCTTAATTTTACCAATCCTGTGAGTGGAATTTCTAAAATCTGAGAGACACTATTAATATGAAGGAGTAAAATGTGGTTCAATGAGATGAAAATATTTTTTGGTGAATAGTAACTTTTTACTTTTTTTTACCACAGTTAAAAGTAAATACAGTAATTAAGGGTAAAAATGATATTAATATTACCCTAAAACATGTCCTAATTCTATTGGACAAATGTATCTAGACCAAAAACAACCTTAAGAATAAAATATAATCATTTAGGTCTACTTGGATTAGATTAGGACATTTATTATTATTTAATTCAACGAAGAGTTAAAAGAGATAAAATCAAACTTTAATAACTAATTTTTTTAATATTGGTTTATACATAAGATAAATTCGATTATAAATATTCATTAGAAAGATAAATATATTTCCTACATAACGGTATTTTATTTATAATTTTTAGACATTAAATAATTTAATTTATTTATGACACAATGGTGCTGCAGTAATTACCTATTTAATGAAATATTAAAATAACTGATATTGTAAATATCAGATTAAATGTAATATGAAACTTTTTATGAATTAAATTAATTTTATAGGTTAATATGACATATTAGGACTGGTTATATGAATTTTTTTCGATGTAATAATGCTATTATGAATTTATCAAAAACAAAATACCCAATAGTGTCAAAACTGACATAAAAGAGTTTATAAAACAAATATTATATTATTAATTGATATTCTATTCCTAAAAATCTATGGTTCAGCCAAAGGAGTTATATAATTATAGGTTTATCATTAATGGACCACTTGGGGTTCTTTTGGAAGTTTATTGTAAGTTTATTAACCATGTAATATAAAAATACAAAGAGATATGGTAAATGTCAAACCAATTAACTAAGAGTTAAAACTAAAAGATAAGGTTAATAATGGACCCAAACCTGTATAAAACCAATTGGTTGAGTGTGTTTCGACCTATACCCACCTTAAAGTTTAAATAATCCACTTTTAATCCATTAATAACGGAATATGAATTTATTATAAAATAATATTTCTAGCTTTTCCAAAGGTTCCCCTCACCCGTCTTATAAAAGGGAACTCCCCCTTATCTCTAATTAATACCTTAAAAGCCATTTGTCCATACCAGAACATACCCAAATATCCTACCAACTTCCCTCACTTCAACATAGAGGCCTTAGTTTGATCATAAATCCAACCTAAGGTTCCATTTTGATCAAATAAAAAGGAAGAACTCGAAGAAGAGGTAATGTTTTCACCACCATCTTTCAAGTTCCTTTCTTCTTCAACTTCTTCTTTATTTGTTATTTCCATTATAAAATAATAACTACAGTATCTTATATATACTGTGATGTCATTATAAATATACTACAAACATATTCAGTATTCTATCCATCCTTTGAATGACATGTCACCATACGTGCGTACGTACGACTTACTGTCTCCACGTCGTGGTGTAATTGTTATTTAAAATATTCTTATTTTGATGGGTATGAAAATGATATGTAATTAATGTAAATAATAAATATAACATGATAATTATTCTTTATATATGATATACCATCTTATTATATTTTATTTTAATAACAAAAGAATGATATTGTCTGTCATGCGTACGTATGGACTACCATCTCCACAGACGCGATGAGATTCATTCCCCATCGTATCCATTCATGTATAATTCTCATTTTATTGTTAAATTTTTTTAAGGGATTGATATCATTCTGGATATGAATAATACACAACCTATCCATAACAAACACTGCTTATGTAACCAAACATATAAAAGAAAATCAGTAAGTTAACACCCGAAACGACGATAACACTAAGATATTATTAACAAAGCAATGTTAAAAGATCATATATGATATCATATTAATTTATATGATTCTTTTATAATTTAATTACAATTATTTCACCATTATACATGAGGTTAACTTACCCCCAACCAAGGAAAAGTAAAAGGCAAGGGTTTATTTCACAATCTCTTCATTATCTGAGGTTCTTTATACGTAATTATCTACTGGGACCTCTCTATTTTCCACATCCATGTTTCTTAAAAATATATTTCAAATCATTATTACTATTTTACAGACTATGGGTTAAATTCATTTATAACCTTGTTTTACTTTTTCTAAGATGTTTATAAAGGAATCTTTCTGTTATTTTCCAAACAAGTCCTTCTTAACCTTTTCGATAGAATTAAAGTAAGAATGTTTTTTAACTTATATGGCGGGTGCGGCTAATTTCTGCCATTATAAAATCGTCGAAGCTTCCCTTACGTGATTATAATAATATTTTAAAAGTAAATGTTTTAATTATTTGGATTTTAAATTATAAAAAAAGAGATATTACTCTCAAATAGTTTTGATTTCATCTATGTCAACATCCTTTGATCGATTTTAAGATTATTTGAAGTTGATTTATTTTGATACAAAACTTCCATATTGTATTGAATGTTTTTTGATATGTTTGACTGTGGATGTGTTATTTTTATACCATTCATGGATTATGGATAATGTGTTGACATTTCGTATGCTAGTTTAAATACAATTGTTTGTGTTATTTTTAAACCTGTTCATATGATGAATGAATTGGACTTAGTAAGTGACGGGTGGAGCCTGCTATAGATCCTCAATGCATCAGTAGGTCTCATGAGTCAAACTAGTTTCTTATCATAAGGCCTTGAGAAAATTTTATTTTTAGTATTGGCACAAGGACTTGACTATGTGGTTATGATAGTCTGGAATTATGCATTCCATCATTATGAAAGTGGTTATTGAAATTGCATGTGGTTATTTGACTATTATAATATTCATGTGAATAAGTAAATGGAATTATTTCCTTTTATCTCTTCCATATTATGATGAAGTTCAAGTTTAAAAGAATTTTGTTTTAGTTATACATTGCATTAAATTTTTATGCTTATTTATGAATGTTTCTACTATATTGTTTTCCTTACTGAGCATCTGAGCTCACCCCTTTCAATGTTTTATTTTTCCCAGGATATGAAGAAGTATCTTATAAATGTTCTATAGGGATAGTTTGAGGGGATATGAAGAAAAGATGTTGTTGTAGTTTTTTTACTTTATGATGTAATTTAAGACTTATAAATATATCTAGTGTTTCCAAGACTACTAAACTAATCTGTCTTTTGAGACTTGATCTTTTGTGATCATGCCAATGTTATGTAATAATGCACCGACTCTGGGTAACTAGGGTCAAGGCATTACAGTTTACATTCTAAAATAATAACTCTAGTATCTTATATGTACTTTGATGTTATTATAAAAAATCTACAACCATATTAGTTATTTTATCCATCCTATGAATGAAAAAGTCACCACACGTGCGTACGTACGACTTACCGTCACCACGTCGTGGTGTAGTTTTTTATTCAAACATTTCATCATTTGGATGGGTATAATAATGATTATAAAAGATATAAATAATAAATATAACATTATTATGATTATGTATATATGATATAACATCTAATTATATATGATTCTAATATAAAAAAATGATATTGTCGCTCGTGCATACGTACGGACCTACCGTCTCCATGAACACGATGAGATTCATTTTCCATGATTAACCATTCAAGTATGATTATAAAGTATATATAATAAATAATCATGAAATATATTACATATTAATATGGATTTAAGTACATATATGTTTCATTTATTTAATTCCATTCAATTCAATAAGGAAACGAAAACTGGGTTCATGCGTACGTACGACCAACCGTCTCCATGAACAGTGTATTTCATTCCATTTATCGATCTATCATATATATTTATATTTTGAATATATATTATATATAAAATATTTTTTACATTATAGAATTATTTAAATCATGATATAAGTAATAATATCAAGAACAACAAGTCGGAACACGTACGATAAATGAAACGATTTTACCCAGAACGCAGCATTAACATGGAATTTACAAAAGAACGATTAATATAAAGTCATAAGTGAATCATATATGATACCATAAATATTATTATGGTTATGTTACAAGTTAATAATATGTTTAAACCCACTTTACAGGAGTCTGGGACACATAAGAAAGAAATTGGAAATAAGGTAATGGATAATTTTTCAATCTCATTTTTAGCTGATATTGCTTATACGTAAGTATTTACAGGGGTTATATTATTCATCCATGTCCATAAAAAAGTTTTTATAAAGTGTTTAATACTTTTCCTTGTATTTTTAAAGTCACATTTACCCCTTTTTGACTTTTACATCGGGTTATGGAAGGAATATTTCTTATGTTTACCACACGTGGTACTTTTTGACTTTTCTGGAAAAAGTATGAGGAGAATGTTTTTTTAACATATACAACATGAACAGATTTTTAAGATTTCATAATGCCTTTTTTCCATTAAGATTCCTCAACACGATTTCATGTTTATTTTGAAAAAAATTATTTTCTTTTAAAATCACATGACATTTTGTGAAAAGAAAATGATTTTGAAGGAGAAAGGATATTTTCCTGAAGAGTTCATTTCAAGTATTTATTCAAAACTATTTCCCATATAAGATGACATTATTTAGTATGGTTATGTTTCATGTATAATGTTTCTATTATTTTCATGGTTTTATTTTTATTATGATTAAATGTATCCAATTGTTTTATATGGATTATGTTAAGATGCGATGATGTTTAGAAAACCCATTTTATTCTTTGGGTTATGATGCATGATTTATGATTGTGTTGTGGCACACATAAGAATGATATCAATATGAGATGGGTGGGACCTATATCTCCCTCAAATGAATTGGGTAAAGATTTATATCTCATGAGATAGAAATGGTTGGAACGACAAGTGAATCTGGTTCAGTTATACAGGGCCGAAACGAAAAGTAAACCCGATTCAGTAATGGACTTTTTCCACTATTATGGTCTTAGCAGGAATGCCTCAGCTACTATGGAAATAATAACATGTGCTTAATGGTTTCCACAATTACATGTGTCATTTCCATTATATTTTATCATGATTGATTTTCCATTATGATCTATGCCTTATGTACTGCAATGTTTTATGTCATTGCTCAAGATTTTGATGTTTAAACATTATGTTCACGTTTTTAAGTTCAAATGTATATGGTTTGTTTTGTTTTCTCCATTCATACCCTTACTCAGCATTTGAACTCACCCTTTTTATGTTTTCATTTCCACAGGATATAAAGAAATATTTTAGGTAAGAAAAAAAGGGGAAAGACATTTATGGGAGATGTTGAAGATTGTTCACCATGATTAGAAGATTTGTGTTCCATGTTTCCAAAGACACTGAAATATTACGGTCCATGAGTGTTTGGTTTTGTTATATATTAAGTATTCCACAAAATTAATGTAATTTTTATGTACGTCAAGCTTGGGTGTTTACAGTTGGTATCAAAGGATAAGGTTTAGTTAACGTTTGGAAATTAGGATGGGAAAACATTAGTGAAATCCCTAGAGACATTTCTAAGGTATGTTTAGGGATGTATCTAAGGTTAAGTATAATTATAGGTTATAGTCATAGAATTATGGTAAAAATATTATAATTAAACCTAATATGTTAGATATTGAAGGTACTCTCCCTTTATTATGTTGTTTTCCTAGCATGTTTTTTCCTCTCACACTATTCTTTTTGGGTTTTAGATGATGGATAGAACCCGAAAAAACCGTGTTGATAAATGTAATGGACAATTCAATGATTGTCCCCCTGAACAAACCAATGTTATGGGAGATGAAGTGAAAAATCTTATTTCTATACTTACATAAGCTATGAATCATTCTGGACTTCCAAATGAGCAGAGAAAGGAAAAATATTCTATTTAGTCCTTCATGAGGCAACGTCCACCTCCTTTCAGTGGGTCTTCTGATCCAATTTTTTATAAACGATGGATTAATACCATTGAAAAGATATTTTCGATACTTCTCTGTTCAGAGCTTGAAAAAGTCATTTTGGCTGTTTACTGGTTGGAAGGTGAACCAGACAAGTGGTGGACTCTAGTTAAAAATACAAGGCCCCAAGGTAAAATAGAATCCATGGAATGGGATGAGTTCAAGAACTTATTTTTCAATAAGTACTTCCCTATTATTCTTCGAAAAAAGATGGAAAAGGAGTTCCTTGAGCTTAAGAAAAAGTATGATGAATCTGTTGGTATATACGAGGCAAATTCTACAAGGCTTTCATGGTATGCATCTGTCTTTATCATCCAACCAGAAAGTAAAATTGATTGATTCTTTAGTGGCTTAAAACCAAGTTTTATAATGGAATTAGCTATAAGAGACTTCAGTAGCTATGAAGAAATTTTGTGTTGTGCTATCAAGGTAGAACTGGAAGTTGGTGTTACATAAACATCTCATGGTTTTGACAAGAAACGAAATATGGAGTTCAAGGAAAAATATCAAAACTAAGGTGAAAAGAATACAAATGTTTTGTTATGCTCAAATTGTGGAAAGAAGCATTGTGGAGATTGTCTTAAAGGGACTAGAAAATGTTTTAAGTGTGGAAAAGAAGGTCATAGAGTAGCTGATTATATAAGTAAAGGGAAAAATGTATCTAATGATGTGAATAGAGAAAAGACTACAGAGAATGGTCCACCAACACTTCAATGATTCAAGTGCAAGGAAATGAGGCATTATGCTAATCAATGACCTAATCCAAGGTTTAATGATGATCTACATCAACAAAATCTTAAGGAAAAGGACAAAGGAAAGTCACATGCAATCAATATTGGAGATTTTTGAATATGACAATGATGTGGTGGAATGATTAAGTGTTTATGTAATGGGATTCCAAAATATTGTTTTATATAGTATCGTGGAATATTCGAATATTTATGTATTGGTCTATTGTGGTTTTCAATAATTTTATCATACCAGTAACCATGAAATGTGATTGAAATATTTTTGTAATGTAGATGAAATGAACATAATGAAGGGATAAGGAGAAAATAATATGTATGATAGTATTAATGAGCTCATGACTGATATAAGGACAAAGTGATATCATGGTTTGAGTATATCAAAATTTTGGGATTTTGGTATTTGGAAAGATTTGAATTTTGACAGCATTTATGTTTTCAAAAAGATTATATGGTAATTAATGTTTCAAGAGAATAATGATTAAGGTATTCACATGTTTGGAATGTGATCAACAATATACATCTTATGATATATGGGGGATAAATGATGGTATTCACGTGCTTGTTATGTGACCTTTCAAGTAATCATTTTCTTTATAATATGAGATTGGACGGATGTATTTTGGATAATCCTAAAGATTGGAATGGATTATGTTTTACATAAGATATTATTGTATAAGGCTAGAACTTTATTTGATATTATTTCTAGAATGTTATAATAGTGTTGTTTTAGAAAAAGGACAACCTGTAGGACGGGCGACGACCCGTCGCGTCATACAAGGTTGCGGGAATCGAACCCACAACAGAAGTGCGACATGACTTTATCGCCTACGAATGGCCTACAGGAAGTCCCTGGTTAGTATAAATTAGTTTTATTTTATTAAGTCGTATGATATATGAATTAGAAGTCCATTTTAGGAACCATATACGATTAATCTCACCGTAGATGGACTTATGTGTATTTAATAACTTTTTCTAACCTTTTGTTTGAGACAAATGGAATGACCTATCATTCTATCGCAAGATCTGCTAACACTTCACATATGAAAAATTACACTTCATTTCATTAAGAAATGAAGTGGAAATTGTTCAAGGAACGACCAATGCTGAAATTGTACCAAAATAAATTAAGTATTTCTTCTAATTCCAATTTTTTTTTCAAATTTAGGGAAATGATCTTGAAAAGCAAAAACGTTTTCCTAGATGGTACCTTAGATCATCAAAAATTTATAGCTATTTTATTGCTGGTTTTTTCATAGCCATGTTCTCTACCACACTCCCTCAGAACATGATGGTTAGATTTCTCTTCCATATCCATATTTTCACCTATTTACTTCTATGTGGAAACCCAATGATGAGTTAATTTGGGTAAACGTTATGTTTCATACATTAGTTTTTAAAATTAAGTTTCAATATTCCTTTTTAGGAAGTGGGTTTATATGAATGAAACTTTCAAGTAGTAAACCATTTATAACCCTGATGAATTTCGAGGGAGAAATTCATTTTAAAGGGGGTAGAATGTAACACCCTGAGATTTTATGAGAAATATTATTTTCTTTGATGTCTTGTATTGTATGCTACACCAAGAATATCTTGCACTATATTCAACAACATATTTTCTTGTAGTATACGCAACACTATTCATGGCATGTGTTACACACAAGATAAACCTTCCTCTATAGCTGGCATTGTACGCAATACCGAGTTTCACTAAACAATGATATGTTATAAAAATATTATATAAACTAGCCGTTATGAATAGTTATGCCCAATTTTTGAAATTTTATAAATTATATCTTTCAAAATGGATTTCATTTTTGGATTTGCGATATCGAAATTATGTAACGCCCCAAACCCTATTACCCAGAGTTGGTGCATTACTAATTAACATTGGCATGATCACAAAAGATCAAGTCTCCAAAGACCGGTTAGTTTATTAGTATTGGAAACACTAGATATATTCATAAGTCTTACATTACATCATAATGTAAAAAAAACTACAACAACATCTTGTCTTCATATCTCATCATACTATCCTTGCAGGTCATTCATAAATTACTTCTTCACATCCTAGGAAAAAATAAAACATTGAAAGGGGTGACCTCAGATGCTCAGTAAGGATAAAAATATAGCAAAAACTTTCATAAATAAGCATAAACAATTAAGGCAATGTATAACTAAAACAAAAAGCCTTTTAAACTTGAACTTCAGCATAATATGGAAAAGATAAAATAAAATAATTCCATTTACTTATTCACAAGGATATTCTACTAGTCGAATAACCACATGCAATATCAATAACCACTTTCATAATGATGGAATGCATAATTCCATACTATCATAACCACGTAGACAATGCGTCGTGCCAAGACTACAAATAAGATTTTTTCAAGGCCTCATGCCAAGACACTAGTTTGTCTCATGAGACCTACCGATACATTGAGGAGTTATAGCAGGCTCCACCCGTCACTTACTAATTCCAATGCATTCAACATATAAAAAGTTTTAAACATAACATAAACATTCGTATTAAAACTGGCATACGAAATGTCAATACTTTTACCACAAACCATGAATGGTATAAAAATAGCACATCCACAGTCAGACATAACTCATTCGATAGAATAGGGAAGATTGTATTGTATCAGATTAACCTCAATCGAGAATAATGAAGGATATTGACATAGATTAAAATAATCATCAAACTATTGAGATAAATATCCCCCTTTTTCTTGAAAACATTTAAAAGTCGCAATATTTGTCAAGAAGCCATTTAAAATAGATTTTTGAATCAAAGTTTCCCATACCACTTTGAAACTTTTAAAAGAATTTTTATTTGAAAACTTTAATGTCCATATAAATAAATCCTTAAAACCATTTTTAAAACATGGACATTAATGAGAAAGATTTAGAAAAATAAATCTTTAAAACATTTTAAAATGATATTTTAGTTAGAGTTCCTAACCAAAAGAGAGAAACTTGAATACAAATAATTGAGGTAATAAAAACTTTTTAATATCATGAGAATTAAGGGATTCATGATATATTATATCAAAGTACACTATAAACACCATATAAAAGTGATTTGGTGTATAACAACAAAGGTATAGTGACCCATACTTTACATACATTGTTATTACATCAGAATTGAAGCACACTTATTACAACATATAACAAAACCAGGAACAGACCGTATAGGTATAGAGTCTTTAGAAACTGGGAAACATAAACAACTGGTTCATAAAGCATCTACTTTTCCTCCCATTTATTTCATAATATATAGAGTCCCTTTTTGGCATATCATACTTAATAACCTTCTTCCTAACCTGGGGAAAGAAAACATACAAAAAGGTGAGCTCAAATGCTCAGTAAGGGTAAAAAAAGAAATATCAATTACATCAAATTCATAAGAACATAACATTTTGAAAATCTTATCCTGAAAAAGAGATCATAATTTCATAACATGGGATAAATCATGTTAGTGAAATGTAATCCCAATAATCATAACATAAAACATGAAACTTTGTGGCATACACACATAATCATAGCGAATCATTTCTTATTAGTCAAGACTCATTTCCAAGACTATCTTAGTAGACAAAGTCCATTTCTGAACCGAGTTCACTCCTCGTTTCAGTCCTGTTTCACTGAACCGGTTTAACCTGCTGTTCCAGTCATGTCTATATCATGAGATATAAAATCTTTACCCAATGCATTGGAGGGAGATATAGGTCCCACCCATCTCATAATGATACCATTCTTATGTGTGTCACAAAATCATAAACCATACATCATAGCATAACCCATGTAATAAAAATGGGAATCTTAAACATCGTGACATCATAAAACAATTCATATAAGATAAAGGAATTCATAAAAATAATTCCATTACAACATAATCAAATCAATGTAATAATAGGCATAGAAACATAACCCTTTATTATCTTAAATGGAAAATAATTTTGATAAAACACTTGAACTCCATTCTTGAGGAAAATATCCTTTCTACTTAAAAAACAATTTTCTTTTCTTAACATGTCATAAAATTATAAACTAAAAGAATTTGATTAAAAATAAACTTGAAAATGTGTAAAGGAAGCTTCTTGGAAATAATGTTTTAAAAATCCATTCATGCCGTATAAGTTAAAAAACCATTCTTCTCGTACTTTTGTCGGAAAAGTCAAAAGTACCTTGTACGAAAAACGACAAAAGATTCCTTTCATATATTTTACTAAAAACTCAACAAAGGGTAAAAATGGATTTAAAAATTTTTAGGTGGATAGAAATAATATTACATATTGATGAAACATGGATGTGGATGATAAAATACACCCCAGTAAATACCAACGTATAAACAATCTCAGATAAAAATGAGATTGTGATATTTTCCATTACCTTAGGTCCGATTTTCTTCGTAAGTGTTTGAACCTACTGTATAATGATTTAAATATTGTTATTTACTTGTTACAGAATCATACATATTTTTATGATATCATATATGGTCATATCCTTAGCTTCTTATTAGTAATATTTCATTACTACTTGTTATTCAGGTGTTTATTACTTATTTTATGCGTGTTTTGTCGAATTAATTCTATTTTTTCTTTTTAGGTTATAGATACCTCATTTACAGAATGGTATTAGTGTAATATATATCATATTTATTCATTCAATTCATTTATATAATCATTATTCAATGAAGATCATGTAGAACGAGTCGCATCACATCGTGGAGACGATATTCCGTACGTACGCACGAGCGATGATATCATTCCCATGATCGTGGAATTGTATTGTAGTGTATGTATACTATTTAAGAATAAATATAACTTTATAATAATCATATATAGTCATTATTTACACCATTATACCCATCCAAGTAAGGTGGTTATGGAAAATAGTTTACACCACAGTGTGAAATGGTATTCTGTATGTACGCACGCGCGGTGATTTCATTTTCCGTAGGATGGATAGATGGTGAAATAGGGTTGTTTCATACTTATAATAACATATCAGTATATTATTGATACTGATGTTATTACTTCATAATGAAATAACTAAATAAGAATAAGTGGAAGAAGAAATAAAGTTGAACGAATCGGTAATGGACATTACCTCTTCTTTGAAGTTCTTCATTGAGACCTCCTTTTAGGGCACTAAAATTGGTCTTTGAAGAAGACCAGGACCTCTAGGATGTCTCTAGGGAAGTGGAGAGGAGAAAGTGTTAGGGTTTGGACGAGCTTTATGGCTCAAAGTGGTGTGAGGAAGAGGGGGAGGAGGTGCCCTTTTATAAGGGAGGAGAGGGGCTCCTTTGGAAAAACTAAAAATATTATTTTATTATAAAGCCAAATTCGGTTTTAAATAGCTCGAAATTGATTTATTTAGAAGCTAAGGTGGGGAGGGGTCGAAATAATCTCATCAAATAGAATTTAGACAAGTTTAGGTTCCTATTTTAACCTCATCATTTATATTTAACTTTAAGTTAGATAATTTTACTTTTACCGTGTCTTTTTGTGTTCTTACACTATAAGGTTAATAAACTTACTATAACAAGACAAACGAACACCAAGTTGTTTATTATTAATATATATAACCTTATCTAAGTCATTTGGCCGAAAATTAGATTTTTAAGTATAAAATAACAATTAATAATATAATATTTGTTTTAAAAACTATTTTATGACAATTTTGACACTATTTAGTAATTGATTTTTGTGAAACTCATAACATAATTATTAGTTAGAAAATAGTTAATTAAATCAATACTAACATGTCATATTAACCTATAAAATTAGTGTAATTCATAAAAAGTCTCAAATTACATTTATTTGGGAATTTATAACATGAATTATGTCAATATTTCATTAATAAGATAATTACTGCATCATCTTTGTGTCATAAATAAATTAAATTATTTAATGTCTAAAAAATAAAAATAAAATACCATTATGTAGGAAATATTTTTATATTTATAATTAATATTTATAGTCGAATTTATCTTATGTATGACCCTATATTAAAAATGCTTTAGTTATTAAACCTTGATTTTAACTATTTTAACCCTTCTTTAAATAAATTGATAATAAATGTCCTAATCTAATACATGTGGGCCTAAATGGTCATATTTTATTCATAAGGTTGCTTTTGGTCGAATTAAACTTATCCAATATAATTAGGACATATGTTAGGGTAATAATAATATCATTTTTACCCTTAATTACCCTATTTACTTTTAACCGTGGTAAAAAAAAGTAAAAAGTTACTATTCACCAAAAATTATTTTCATCTCATTGAACCACATTTTAGTCCTTCATATTAACCTTGTCTCTCAAATTTTTGAAATTTCACTCACAGAAGCATTAAAATTATGTTTTATGAAAAATTCAGTTTTTTTAACAACCACTTAGTGGTTTCACTATTCATCAAAAATTGAAAGTTTCCAGAAAAATACCAAAAATTAGGCCTAAGCTATATTTGATATTATGAATTCAAAAATGATGTATATTTTACCAAATTCAAAACACATCACTTGCATTAATTTATTAATTCTCGTCGTCAAAACAAATACCGTGTTTTTAAGAGATAATAACTATCAAAAGATTGACACTTGTTTATGTTTGGTTTAAATGTGAAATTACATTCAATGAACAAAATTGTATTAAATGGTAAAACTATATTCTAAATATACTATAAAACCACTCAAATTAATAATTTACGACTATTAATTACTTCTATTAAAAAAGTTGTTTTTAATTGTAATTTAGTAATTTTCATTATTCATCAGAATCTGAAAGTTTTTCGAAAAGTACCAAAATTTCACCCTAAGCTAATTTCGATATTCCGAATCCAAAAATGAAGTCCATTTTAAAAAATAAAATTTACAAAATTTTAAAATGTGGTTATTACTATTCATAACGGCTAGTTTTAATAATATTTTAATAGCATATCGTTGTTTAGTGAAACTTGGTATTGCGTACGACGCAAACTATCAAGGAAGGTCGCGATTACGTGTAAACAAAGCCAATAAAGTTTTGTGTGTAGTGAAAGATTCATTTGATGATTTATATAACATAAAAACAAAATATTTCTCATAAAAGTCTCGTGTGTTACATTCTACCCCCCTTAAAATGAATTTCGCCCTCGAAATTCGTCACTTTGTAACAAACAGATGAGGATACCTCTCCCTCATCATATCCTCAAGCTCCCATGTAGCTTATTCTAATTGGTGGTTCCTCCATAAAATGTTCACCAAGCGAGTGGTCTTGTTTCGTAGGACTTTTTCGCTACGATCCAGAATCTCTATCGGTTTTTCTTCATAAGAAAGATCTTGCTCCAACAGTACAACTTCTGAGCTGATTACATGTGAAGGATCAGGTATGTACTTTCTCAGGAGAGATACATGGAACACATCGTGAACTTGAGAGTGATTCGGTGGAAGCGCCAATCAGTAAGCTACCTTTCCAACACGATCCAGTATTTCGAAAGGACCGATATATCTAGGGCTCAACTTCCCCTTCTTTCCAAATATCATGACCCTCTTCTAGGGAGATATTGATAATAAAACTTTATCACCCACTTCAAACTCTAAGTCTTTTCTTTGGTTGTCGGTATAACTTTTCTGTCGACTCTGAGCATCTCTTATGTGTTGTTGAATAGATCAGACCTTTTCTGCCATCTCATCAACAATATCAGGTCCTAATAGCCTTCTTTAACCAACTTCATCCCAGCAAGTTGGAGTCCTACATTTCTTTCCATAGAGAGCTTCATAAGGAGTCATATGAATACTGGAGTGAAGGCTATTATTATAAGAAAATTCCACCAAAGGTAGGTGTTGATCCCAACCACCTTTGAAATCCATAGAGCAAGCTCTCAACATATCTTCTACAGTTTGAATTTTCCTCTCAGACTGACCGTCTGTATGAGGATGATAAGCAGTGCTGAAACTCAACTCTGTATCTAGAGTATGCTGAAGACTTTGCCAGAACTTTGAGGTAAACCTCGGATCCCAATCAGATATAATAGAAAGTGGTACTCCATGCAATCTTACCACTTCCTTTACATATATCCTGGAAAGCTGATCCAGAGAGAAATCCTCTCTAATAGCAATGAAGTGTGCAAACTTTTTAAGACGATCAACTATGACACAGATAGCATTATTGCCTTTGGATGTTGTAGGAAGTCCTGTGACAAAGTCCGTAGTGATTTTTCCCATTTCCATTCTGGTATGGGTAATGGTTGTAACATCCCCTTAGACTTCTGTCTCTCAGCTTTAACTTGCTGACAAACCAAGCATCAAGAGACATATTCAGCAACATCTCTTTTCATGCCATCCCACCAGAAGTACTCTTTGAGATCCCTATACATCTTCATGCTTCTAGGATGAATAGAGAATGAAGAACTATGAGCCTCATCCAGCAGCTCCTTATTTAATTCTGGGATGGGAGGAACACAAACCCGATTCCTGGACTTTATTATCCCATCACAATCAAGGTTGAATTCATGTACATTTCTCACCTTCTTTTGTAACTCTACATCTTCTTTCTATGCCTCTTTGATCTTCACATGTATAGATGGTTGAACATTCATTTGAGAAAGATAAGATTTTCCCCTTCCATTATAATTCCAAGATCCATCCTTTGTAAATCTATAAATATTGGATCTTTTGTGATCCTCATCATGGATAAACCGGCATGGTCTTGTCGACTTAATGCATCTGCCACCTTGTTTGCTTTCCCAGGGTGGTAATGGATTGAGCAGTCGTAATCCTTAATCAGCTCCAACCATCTTCTTTGGCACATATTCAGCTCCTTTTTTGTGAAAATATACTTTAAACTTTTATGATCATTATAAATATCACACCTTTATCCATAAAGATAATGCCTCCAAATCTTTAATGCAAAATTTACCGCAGCTAACTCCAAATCATGAGTTGGGTAATTTTTCTCATTTATTTTTAATTTTCATGAGGCATAAGCTATCACCATATCATTTTGCATAAGAACACACCCCAATCCCTTCTTGGATGCATCACTGTAGATCACAAACCTTTCTCCACTACAAGGTAGTGTGAGCATAGGTGCACTAGATAACCTTCTTTTCAACTCCTTGAAATTCTCTTCACATTCCTCCATCCAAACAAACATAACTCCTTTCCGAGTCAACCTGGTGAGTGGATTAGATAATCGTGAAAAATCTTTCACAAAAAATCGATAATATCCAGCCAAACCAAGAAAACTTTAGATCTCAGTTACCGTTGTTGGTCTTGACCATCTTTCGATAACCTCTGTTTTTACTGGACCCATAGATATCCCCTCTTTTGAGATTATGTGACCCAAAAATGATACTTTTTGAAGCCAAAATTCACACTTGGTAAATTTGGAATAAATATTCTCCTTTCTCAGGGTCCTCAATATAATTCTCAAGTGATCTTCATGTTCTTCCTTTCTCTTTGAATATATAAGAATATCATCTATAAAGACTACCACAAACTGATCAAGATAGTCTCTAAAGACTCTATTCATCAGATCCATGAAGATAGCAGGGGAATTAGTAAGACCAAATGGGATCAATATAAATTCATAGTGTCCATACCTAGTATGAAAAGAGGTCTTTGGTATATCCTCCAGTTTTACCCTTAATTTATGATACCCTGAACGAAGATCAATCTAGGAAAAGTATTGATCTCTGCATAGTTGGTCAAATAAGTCATCAATGCATGGGAGAGGATATTTGTTCTTGATAGTGATCTTGTTAAGTTCTCGATAATCAATACAGAGTCTCATTGATCCATGTTTCTTCTTAACAAACAGAACAGGTGCTCCCCAAGGTGACGCACTAGGGTGTATGAACCCCTTATCAAGATTCTCTTGGAGTTGCTTCTTCAATTCCTGCAACTCAATTGGGGACATTCTATAAGGATTCTTTGAAATAGGTAAAGTAATCGGTACAAGTTCTATTGAAAACATAACTTCACGATTTGGTGGAAGACCCAACAATTCCTCTGGAAAGACATCATCAAACTCCCATACAATAGGCATATTCTTAATCGTGAGTTTCTCTCCTGCCATTTGAGATAAATAAAATTCATTTAGTGGAATCAAGACCCATAAGATGGATGAAATTTCCACTGGAAGGTTATGATCAACTTTGCATCTATAGAAGATCATAGATTGATCTGGAATATGAAATGTGACTTCCCTTCTTTGGAAATTGATATGAGCTCCATATAAAGGAAGCCATTCCATGCCAGGAATCACATCAAAATCCACTATAGGAAGGATCACAAGATTTTCAGGAAGAACTTTCCCACAAACTTCAATCAGGGAAGAATTATAAAATTTTGATGTGACTGTTGTGCCATTAGGGGTTGTCACAACTAACTCAACATCTAATTGTTGAGGTAATACAGTGATACTCTTAGAAAATTCTTCAGAAATAAAAGAGTGGGTGGATCCAGAATCAAATAAAACATTTGATACTTTAGAGTGGATGGTAAGTGTACCTTTCACCACATCGTTATCGTACTCCACATCGCTGATAGAAATTTCATGTGAATTTCCTTTGTATTTAGCCTTAAGAGTTTGTTGACGTAGACCATCATCATCAACCCTTGGATTTGGGCATTGATTGGCATAATGCCCCATCTCCTTGCACTTGAAACATTGAAGTGTAGTAGGTTCATTCTGTGTATCCCTTTATTTGTTTGCATCATTAGATATATTCTTCCCATCATTGCGGCATTCAAATGCCCGATGACCTTCCTTTCCACATTTGAAACATTTACTTGTCCCTTTAAGACAACTCCCTCCATGTTTCTTTCCACGCTTTGAGCATAAGGGAAAGCTCGTCTTCTTTTTAGTGTGATCTTTAAATTTTCCTTTGAATTCCATTTTCCTCTTCTTATCAAACCCATATGACTGATGGGTTACTCCAATATCCATCTCAACTTTGAGAGCACATCAAATGATTTCCTCGTAGCTATTGAAGTCCCTTATGGCTAACACCCTTCGAAGACTTGGTTTTAAGCCACTAAAGAATCGATCGATCTTACTCTCAGGTTGGATAATAATACCAGAAGCGTACCTTGAAAGTCTTGTAAAATTTGCTTCATAATTACCAACAGATTCATCATCCTTTTGCTTCAGTTCAAGAACCTCTTTCTCCATCTTTGTTTGAAGAATACAAGGGAAGTAATTATTGAAAAATAAGTTCTTGAACTCATCCCATTCCATGGACTCAATTTCATCCATTTTCCTCATATTCTTGATAAGATTCCACCATTGATCAGCATCTCCTTCCAAACGATACACTGCTAGGATGAATTTATCATGTTCAGAACATTGAAGAACTAAAAATATCATTTCAGTAGTACTAATCCATTGTTCAGCAACTAATGGATCAGTAGACCCGCTGAATGAAGGTGGATGCTGCCTCATGAAGGATTCAACAGAATGTTGCTCCTTCCTTTGCTCATTTGGAAGACCTGCATGATTTATAGCTTGAAAAAGTTGTGTGAGAATGGTTACAAGATTTTTCATTCCAGCTCCCATAATGTTTGGTTGCTCAGGGGGACCATCATTGCATTGCCCATCGCATTCCGCATTAACATGGTTCCTTCGGGTTCCAACCATTGACTAAAACCAAGAAGAATAGTGTGAGCAACACTACTTATAATAGGAAAACCACAAAATCAAGGATAAAATTTTACACTTAAGGTCTTATCCTAGGTTATTCATGGCCATTTCTAAAACACTAATATTGTGTTCTGTGCTTAGACTTATCCTTAGGGTTCTTACTAAGGCTTTCACATCCTAGTTTCCAAAGGTTGACTATACCTTTCCTCTGATACCAACTATAGAGACCCATACTTTACATACATTGTTATTACTTCAGAATTGAAGAAAACTTATTACAACATATAACTAAACCAGGAAAGGACCGTATTGGTATAGAGTCTTTAGAAACCGGGAAACATAAATAATTAGTTCATAAAGCATCTACTTGCCTCCCATTTATTTCATCATATCTAGAGTCCTTTTTTGGCATATCCTACTTAATAACCTTCTTCCTGACCTGGGGAAAGAAAATATACAAAAGGGTGAGCTCAAATGCTCAGTAAGTGTAAACAATAGAAATATCAATTACATGAAATTCATAAGGACATACCATTTTGAAAATATTATCCTCCAAAAGAGATCATAATTTCATAACATGGGATAAATCCTGGTAGTGAAATGTAATCCCAAGAATCATAAATTAAAACATGAAACTTCTTGTCATACACACATAATCATAGAGAACCATTTCTTATTAGTCAAGACTCATTTCCAAGACTATCTTAGTGGACAAAGTCTATTTCTGAACCGAGTTCACTCCTCGTTTCAGTCCTGTTTCACTGAACCGGTTTAACCTGCCGTTCCAGCCATGTCTACCTCATGAGATATAAAATATTTACTCAATGCATTGGAGGTAGATATAGGTCCCACCCATCTCATATTGATACCATTCTTATGTGTGCCTCAAAATCATAAACCATACATCATAACATAACCCATGTAATAAAAATGGGAATCTTAAACATCGTGACATCATAAAACAATTCATATAAGATAAAGGAATTCATAAAAATAATTCCATCACAACATAATAAAATCAATGTAATAATATGGATAGAAACAGAACCCTTTATTATCTTAGATGGAAAATAATTTTGATAAAACACTTGAACTCCATTCTTGAGGAAAATATCCTTTCTACTTCAAAAACACTTTTCCTCTCTTAACATGTCATACAATTCTAAAATAAAAGAAGTTGATTAAAAATAAACTTGAAAATTTGTAAAGGAAGCTTCTTGGAAATAATGTTTTAAAAATCCATTCATGCCGTATAAGTTAAAAAATATTCTTCTCGTACTTTTGTTGGAAAAGTCAAAAGTACATTGTACGAAAAACGACAAAAGATTCATTTCATATCTTTTACTAAAAACTCAGAAAAGGGTAAAAATAGATTTAAAAATTTTTAGGTGAATAGAAATAATATTACATATTGAGGAAACATGGATGTGGATGATAAAATACACCCTAGTAAATACCAACGTATAAACAATCTCGAATAAAAATGAGATTGTGATATTTTCCCTTACCTTAGGTCCGATTTGCTTCATAAGTGTCCGAAACTCCTGTATAATGATTTAAATAATGTTATTGGATTGTTCTAGAATCATACGTATTTTTATGATATCATATATGGTCATATTCTTAGCTTCTTATTATTAATATTTCATTACTACTTGTTATTCGGGTGTTTATTACTTTTTGTTCTTATGCATGTTTTGTCGAATAAATTATATTTTTTCTTTTTAGGTTATAGATACCTCATTTCCAGAATTGTATTAGTGTAATATATATCATATTCATTCATTCAATTCATTTATATAATCATTATGCAATGAAGATCATTTAGAACGAGTCACATCACATCGTGGAGACGGTATTCCGTACGTACACACGAGCGATGATTTCATTCCCATGATCGTGGAATTGTATTGGAGGGTATGTATACTATTTCATAATCAATATAAATTTATAATAATCATATATATTCATTATTTACAACATTATACCCATACAAGTAAGGTGGTGGTGGAAAATAGTTTACACCACGGTGTGGAGACAGTATTCCGTACATACGCACGCGCGGTGATTTCGTTTTTCGTAGGATGGATAGATGGTGAAATAGGGTTATTTCATACTTATAATAACATATAAGTATATTATTGATACTGATTTTATTACTTCATAATGAAACAACTAAAGAAGAATAAGTGGAAGAAGAAATAAAGTTGAAAGAATCGGTAACAGACATTACCTCTTCTTTGAAGCACTTCTTTGAGACCTCCTTTTAGGGCACTAAAATTGGGCTTATAAGAAGACCAGGACCTCTAGTATGTCTCTAGGGAAATGGAGAGGTGAAATTGGCAGGGGTTGGCCGAGCTTGAAGGATCAATGTGGTGTGAGGAAGATGGGGAGGAGGTGCCCTTTTATAAGGGAGGAGAGGGGCTCCTTTGGAAAAACTAAAAATATTATCTTATTATAAAGAAACATTCAGTTTTAAATAGCTCCAAATTGATTTATTTAGAAGATAAGGCGGGGATGGGTCGAAATACTCTCATATAATAGAATTTAGACAAGTTTAGGTTCCTATTTTAACCTTATAATTTATATTTAACTTTAAGTTAGATAATTTTACTTTTACCGTGTCTTTTTGTGTTCTTACACTATAAGGTTAATAAACATAATATAACAAGCCAAACGAACCCCAAGTTGTTTATTATTAATATATATAACCTTATATAAGTTATTTGGCCAAATCTTAGATTTGTAGAAATAAACTAACAATTAATAATATAATATTTTTTTTTAAAAAACTATTTTATGTCAACTTTGACACTATTTAGTAATTGATTTTTGTGAAAATCATAAAGTAATTATTAGTTCTAAAAAAGTTACTTAAATAAATAATAAAATGTAATATTAACCTATAAAATTATTTTAATTCATAAAAAGTCTCAAATTAAATTTATTTGGGAATTTATAACATCAATTATGTCAATATTTCATTAATAAGATAATTACTGCATCATCATTGTGTCATAAATAAATTAAATTATTTAATGTCTAAAAATTACAAATAAAATACCATTATTTAGGAACTATTTTTATCTTTATAATTAATATTTATAGTCGAATTTATCTTATGTATAACCCTATATTAAAAATTCTTTAGTTATTAAACTTTGATTTTAACTATTTTAACCTTTCTTTAAATAAATTGATAATAAATGTCCTAATCTAATACATGTGGGCCTAAATGGTCATATATTATTCATAAGGTTGTTTGTGGTCGAATTAAACTTATCCAATAGAATTAGGACATGTGTTAGGGTAATAATAATATCATTTTTACCCTTAATTACCCTATTTACTTTTAACCGTGGTAAAAAAAGTAAAAAGTTACTATCCACAAAAAATTATTTTCATCTCATTGAACAACATTTTAGTCCTTGATATTAACCGTGTCTCTTGGAGTTTCGAAATTCTACTCACAGAAGTGGTAAAATTATGTTTTATGAAAAATTCAGTTTTTTTAACTACCACTTAGAGGTTTCACTATTCATCAAAAAATGAAAGTTTCTTAAAAAATACCAAAAATTAGGCCTAAGATATATTTGATATTATGAATTCCAAAATTATGTCTATTTTAACAAATTCAAAACATATGAGTTGCATTAATTTATTAATTCTCGTCGTCAAAACAAATAGCGTGTTTTTAAGAGATAATAACTATCAAAAGATTGACACTTGTTTATGTTTGGTTTAAATGTGAAATTACATTCAATGACCAAAATTGTATTAAATGGTAAAAATATATTCTAAATATACTTTAAAACCACTCAAATTAATAATTTATCACTATAAATTACTTCGATTAAAAAATTTGTTTTTAATTAAAATTTAGTAATTTTCACTATTCATCAGAATATGAAAGTTATCCGAAAAGTACCAAAATTTCACCCTAAGCTAATTTTGATATTCAAAATCCAAAAATGAAGTCCATTTTGAAAAATAAAATTTTCAAAATTTTAAAAAGTGATTATTACAATTCATAAAGGCTAGTTTTAATAATATTTTAATAGCATATTGTTGTTTAGTGAAACTCGGTACTGCGTACGACGCAAGCTATCGAGGAAGGTCACGATTGCAAGTAAAGAAAGCCAAGCAAGTGTTATATGTAGTGAAAGATTACTTTGATGATTTATATAACATAAAAACAAAATATTTCTCATAAAAGTCTCGGGTGTTACAAAAGGAGTCTCAATGGAATGTAAATTGAGATGAAATATATCATAAAGGCCGTATCCTTAGGTTAAAGATAAATCAAAGACATAATTATGTGTGAAAAATATAAATACACTCAATATGATTTGATATTCAGGGTAAAACAATCAAAAGACATTCACACATATTCTTGTAAAAACAACACCAATGAATTGGATGTTTAATTCAACAAATAGAGATTGGGTAAAAATTACTATTATCAAGTTCATACCGATGACTTGAGGATTTATCAATAGAGTTATTATGAGTATCAAAATTATATCCACAAAAAGGGGACGGAAATTATGACATAAGAAAATGAATAGTTATTCCACATATAATCTTGGAGTAAAATAATCGATGAATAATGCGTAAAGCCGAATGAATGGAAATTCAAATTTCAAATTCCCTTATCGATTTGGTAACATACGAAACATACACCAATGAAAGAATGATCATACTATGATGATTTAAATAACCATAAATTAAATTATATTATACAATGAATACAATCATGGGTAGTACACACACCACATGCAATAAATATGTGGTGAATAATGGAAATCTCACGGAATTAAAAGTGAGATAAGAAACCCCTTACATTGTACTTTTTCCTTGGTTGAGGGTAGGTTAGAATCCTGTATAATGGTGAAATAATTGTTATTTAATTATAAAAGGATCATATACATTAATATTATATCATATATGATCTTTTAACATTGCTTTGTTAATAATATCTTAGTATTATCGTCGTTTCAGGTGTTAACTTACTCATTTTATTTTATATGTTTTCTTACATAAGTCATGTTTTTTATGGGTAGGTTGTATCTTATTCATATAAATAATTATATCAAGTCCTTAAACATTATTTGTAATCATAAAATGAGAGTTATACTTGAATGGATACAATGGGGAATGAATCTCATCGCGTTCGTGGAGACGGTAGTCCGTACGTACGCACGAGCGATAATACCATTCTTTTGATGTTAAAATAATATATAATTGGATGGTATATAATATATAAAGAATAATTATAATGTTATAATTATTATTTAGATGAATTAAACATCATTATTTTACCCATCCAAATAATAATTTATTGAATAACAATTACACCACGACGTGGAGACGGTAGGCCGTACGTACGCACGTATGGTGACATGTCATTAAAAGGATGGATAGAATACTGAATATGGTTGTAACATATTTATTATAACATAATAGTATATATAATATACTAGAGTTATTATTTTATAATGGAAATAACAAAGAAAAATGAAGTTGAAGAAGAAAAGAACTTGAAAGAGGGTGGTGAAAACATTACCTCTTCTTCGGGTTCTTCCTTTTGATTTGATCAAAAGGGCTTCTTAGGTTGGCTTTATGATCAAACTAAGGCCTCTAGGTTTAAGTGAGTGAAGTTGAGATAATAATTGGTCAGGTTTTGGTCGAATCAAAAGGGTTTTAAGGTGTGAATAATTGGTTATAAGTGGTGTCCTTTTAGAAGGGGGAGTAGGGGCTCTTTAGGAAAAACTTAAAGTATTATTTTATAATAAATTAATATTCAGTTTATAATGGCTCAAAAGTGTATTATTAAAAGTATAAGGTGGGTATGGGTCGAAATAATTTAATCAAATTTATTTTATACAGGTTTGGGTCATTATATTAATTTTATATTTTAGTTTTAACTCTTATTTAACTTGTTTGACATTTACCATGTCACTTTGTATTTTTATATTATATAGTTAATAATCATACTATATACATCCAAGATACCCCCAAGTGGTCCACTAATTATACACATATCATGATACAAGTCCTTTTTCTGAATATTACATTTTTAGGAATATAATATCAATTAATAATATAATCATTGTTTTAAAAACTCATTTATGTCAATTTTGACACTATTCAATAATTGATTTTCTTAAAGTCTTAAAAACATTATTAATTAGAATAAAATTTATTTAAGCAATCCTTACATGTAATATTAATCAATAAAATTCTTGTATGACATAAGAAATTTCAAATTATAATTATTTTAACTTTTATAATACTAATTATTTGATTCTTTCATTAATAAGGAAAATACTGCATCATTATTGTGTCATAAATAAATTTAATTATTCAATGTCTAAAAATTATAAATAAAATACCATTATTTGGGAAATATTTTTATCTTTATAATTAATAATTAGTGTAAAACATATAACATATATAACCCTATGTAAAATTTTCTTTTCTAAAAGATATATGCTTTTGTCATTTTTGTATTTACTTTAACTTAATTAATATAAAGTATTATTATCACTTAAAAGTGGATCCATGGGGTCCAACAATCCACCCAATGACGACCATGGTCGGACATGTATCAACTAATAGGGTTAGGACACATTTTAGGGAAATTTATTGTTATTATAATATTATTTTTTTACCCTTATTTACCAGATTTACCCTTTAACCATGGTAAATAAAATATTTACCGAAGTTATTATTCCAAATGCCTAAAAAGAAAAGTTACCTACACAATTTGGACATTCAGATTCTAAATATGGAAACCATTTTTATAAATTCAAAACACAGAAGTGGTGTAAATTAATTTAACATTAATTCCCGCTGTCAAAACAAAAAGCGTGTTTTTAAGAAATAATAACTATCAAAAGATTGACACTTGTTTATGTCTGGTTTAAAAGTGAAATTATGTCCAATGACCAAAATTGTATTAAATGGTAAAAATATATTCTAAATATACTTTAAAACAACTCAAATTCATAATTTATCACTACAAATTATTTCAATTAAAAAGTTGTTTTTAATTAAAATTTATTGATTTTCACTCTTCATCAAATATTGAATTTTTTCAGAAAAATACCAAAAATTCACCCTAAGATAATTTCGATAATCCGAATCCAAAAAATAAGTCCATTTTGAATGATAAAATGTATAAAACTTCAAAAAGTGGGTATTACTATTCATAACGTCTAGTTTGATTGGTTGTGGTGTGTGTTAGAACTCGAAGTTTCATACAACACACGCTATTATATTATTCAAAGAGAAGCGTACCGTGGAACTTGAGGTGTTACATTCTCCCCTACTTCAATAAATTGCGTCCTTTCAATTTTTAAAATTGAGCTTGGGAATATAATTTAAAGTCCCACATCGGAAAACAAAGCCAATAAAACTATCACTTTAAAAGAAAGAAAGAGAAGTAAAAAGGTCTCCCGAGATAACCTATACTAGGATTCCATATAGAAAAACATGGATATGGATGATAAACTAAGTGTCATGTTCTGATGGAGAGGGATAGAAAACATGATCAGGAGAAAGTTAACAACAAGAAAATCACAAACTTGTGATGGGACAAATGGTCATTAGTTTCCCAGTAGGAAAAGTAAACGGACAACATTTTTTTTGTTTTAAGTTACATTACATAAAGATGTGGAATTCATTTCTGAAACTGACTAAGAAAATAAAGAGATACACTAACTTTTTAAGTAGTGTTTCATTCTTTAATAAATTTCCACCACTAACTCATTTTTTTAAATGATTAGTATTCAAGAAGACTTGGTCACACTGGAATAGTTAGAATAAACTTCTATAGAATCACATGATCCACAAAGGATAAACTATATATTTACATTGTCTTTAGAGATTAACCAAAACCAAAATGGTTAGTAGAAGATCTGAGGATCCCCCAAAAGGATAATACTTTAGAGAAAGAAACACTAATATTAATTTCTAAAATCAATACCCCAAAGTTAAATAAATACCATTCAATATACAATTGTCCTTATAATCCTTCAATATAATCCGAACTAAAATTGAAACCCAAAACTTAGAAGAACTTGGTTATGTAGTCTTCCATGTTAAATTGTATCTCCAAATGACATCCACTACTCCTAAAGTCACATACTTAAAAGTAATTAACCTAATCACATATTCTCTATTATAGGTTAATCATTTCCATAAATAACCCAAATCACTATAAATCCACAATAAAAATGTAGATAAAAATCCACCATTACTCCTCAAATGAAACTCCATAGTATTCTATTTTCCTTGGAAATATAGTGTTCCCAACAAAGCAAAAATCTTCCAAAATAACATTTATCACTTAATCACTAAATCATTTTCCTATACTAAGGGTATTCATTTGATAAGACGTAAGAACCCAAATCAACATATTATTGATCAATAAAATCATTTAACTAAAAATAATAAGTCACACTAACCAGGGACTTCATGTAGTCCAGTGGTAGGCGATAAATCCCAATCACACTTTGGTTGTGGGTTCGATTCGCACATCTTTGTCCGATGCGACGGGTTGTCACACGGTCTGCATGTTGTTCTTTTTCAAAAACTATATTTTATAACATTACCAAAATGAGATAAATTCTTCAAAATAACCATAACATAATTTTAACCAGAAATGTTTTCTCATACCTTGTATTTTCATCCCAAAATATAATAACTTGTAATTGCCTCAAATCCAATGATCATATAAAACCAAATGGTTATTTATAACTATATCCACAAGGGAACAGATAAGACTTCCTCAAATATTATTCTAACATGAAAAACTATAGGGTTACAAATAAAAGAGAAAATTATTTCTAAGTAATCCCATCAACAAGGAGCACTAATACTTTTAAACATTTCTCCAAACATTTATTTCCACATAGCTTATTCTTTGACCAAGAAAATATCCTATAGAATAGGGCATTCACTCGGGTAATGGACAGGTCCCCTACATTTACGAAAAATGACTGTAAATGGATTTTTGGGACCATTTTTATTTTCTTCCATAGTACTATTCATTTTTCCTTGGAAATTCTTCACTTTATGTCCTTCTTTCCCGCACGTAAAGCATTTCTTTGTTCCGTTGAGACACTTTCTTGGGTGTCTCCTTCCACATTTCATACATGATGGAAATTTAAGATTCTTTTCTCCATGTTCTCCACTACTGGAGCTCTTATCATTCATCACCTTTCTCTTCTTTGTTGAGTCTAGGAGTTGGTTAATATATATGTTGTTGATCATATTTTTGAAATCGGATTCAGAATGAACACAATATCTTTTACACCTATCAATATTCCATTTTGTTTCTCATTTCCACCACCGTTCCCACCTTTTACATAATTCTAAAAGTTAATATGACTTTCTTGGACTCCAACCATTGACTAAAACCAAAAAGTATTATGTGAGTAACAGTAGTCATAAAATCATTTAGAGAACTTCATGACCCCATATTCTCAATTTCAAACACATTAGGATGTACCACGGTCACTTATTATCATCTTATATTAAAATACATCAAATTTTTTTATAAAGAAAATGTAAATTATCCTAAGCATATCCCCTAGGAGTGTCGTAACCAAGAGTGCAACAAGTCCTGTTGTCGCGCACCCATTTCCATTCAAGTCTAGCTCAAAGTGGTGTTTTCAGGTTTTACCCCTTGGTACATCTGTGCCAGAGCCACCTCTACCTGCTCATATCTAGACTGGGATGTATTTCTTGGAAAACTCACAAAATCTATACAATACCAAAATTCTAAGAAGTTCTTCTATACTAATCCTCAAAGTCTATCTTAGGGCTATGTTCTCTAATCAGAGTTTATCTAAATATAGTTTCCAAGGTTTGTACTAATCTTCCTATGATACCAACTGTAACGCCCAGACCCCAGTTAACCAGAGTCGGTGCATTATTACATAACACTGGCATGATCACAAAATATCTAGTCTCGAAATACCGATTAGTTTAGTAGTCTTGGAAATACTAGATATATTCATAAGTCTTATATTACATCATAACGTTAAAAAAACAATAACACCATCTTTTCTTCATATCCCCTCATACTATTCCTACAGGTAATTCATAAATTACATTTTTACATCCCGAGAAAAAATAAAACATTGAAAGGGGTGAGCTCAGATGCTCAGTAAGGATAACAATATAGCGGAAAATTTCATAAATAAGCATAAAAATTTAAGGCAATGTATAACTAAAACAAAAGATTTTTATACTTGAACTTCAACATAATATAGCAAAGATAAAATGAAATAATAAAATTTACTTATTCACATGGATATTCTACTAGTTGAACAACCACATGAAATATCAATAACCACTTTCATAATGATGGAATACATAATTCCAGACTATCATAACCACGTAGCCAAGTCCTCGTGCCAAGACTACAAATAAGATTTGGTCAAGGCCTCGTTCCAAGACACTAGTTTGTCTCATGATACCTACCGATGCATCGAGGAGTTATAGTGGACTCCACCCATCACTTACTAAGTCCAATGAATTCCTCATATAAAAAGTTCGAAACATAACATAAACATTCGTATTAAAACTAGCATATGAAATGTCAATACTTTAACCACAAACAATGAATGGTATAAAATTAGTACATCCACAGTCAAACATAACTCATTCGATACAATAGGAAAGATTTTATTGTATCAGATAAACCTCAATCGAGAATAATGAAGGATATTGACATAGATTAAAATAATCATCAAACTATTGAGAGAAATATCCACCTTTTTCTTGAAAACATTTAAAAGTCACACTATTTGTCAAGAGGACATTTAAAATAGATTTTTGAATCAAAGTGTCCCATACCACTTTGAAACTTTTAAAAGGAATTTTTATTGAAAACTTTAATGTCCATATATATAAATCCTTAAAACCATTTTTAAAACATGCACATTAATGAGATAAATTTAGAATAGTAAATCTTTAAAACATTTTAAAATGATATTTTAGTTAGAGTTCCTAACCAAAATAGATACACTTGAATACAAATAATTGAGGTAATAAAAACTTTGTAATATAATGAGAATAAATGGATTAATGATATACTATGTCAAAGTACATTATATACACCATACAAAAGTGATTTGGTGTATAACAACAAAGGAGTCTCAATGGAATGTAAATTGAGATGAAATCTTTCATAAAAGCTGTATCCTAAGGTTAAGGATAAATCAACGAAATAATTTTGTGTGAAAAATATAAACACACTCAATATGATTGGATTTTCAGTTTAAAACAATCATATCACATTCACACATATTCTTGTAAAAACAAAATCAATGAATTGAATGTTTAATTCAACAAATGGAGATTGAGTTAAAATTACTCTTATCAAGTTCATACCAATGACTGGAGGATTTATCAATGGAGTGATTATGAGTATCAAAATTATATCCACATAAATGGGAGTGGAAATTATGACATAAGAAAATGAATAGTTATTCCACACATAATCTTGGAGTAAAATAATCGATGAAGTATGCGTAAAGTCGAATGAATAGAAATTGAAATTTCAAATTCCCTTATCGATTTGGTAACTTACGAAACAAACACCCATGAAATAAGGATCATACAATGATGATGTAAATATCCATAAATTAAATTATATTACACAATGAATACAATCATGAGTAGTACAGACACCACATGCAATAAATAAGTGGTGAACAATGGAAATCTCACGGAATTAAAAGTGAGATAAGAAACCCCTTACTTTGTACCTTTTCCTCGGTCAAGGGTAGGTTAGCCTCCTGTATAATGTTAAAATAATTTTTATTGAATTATAAAAGGATCATATACATTAATATAATATCATATATGATCTTTTAACATTTCTTTGTTAATAATATCTTAGTATTATCGTCGTTTCGGGTGTAAACTTACTCGTTTTCTTTTATATGTTTTGTAACATAAGTCATGTTTGTTATGGGTAGGTTGTATCTTATTCATATAAAAAATGATATCAAGTCCTTAAAAATTATTTTTAATCATAAAATGATAATTATACTTGAATTGATATGATGGGGAATGAATCTCATCGCGTTCGTGGAGATGGTAGTCCATACGTACGCACGACCGATAATATCATTCTTTTGATGTTAAAATAATATATAATTGGATGGTATATCAAATATACAGAATCATTATAATGTTAAATTTATTATTTAAATGAATTAAACAACATTATTATACCCATCCAAATAATAATGTATTGAATAACAATTACACCACGATGTGGAGACGGTAGGCCGTGCGTACACACGTATCGTGACATGTCATTAAAAGGATGGATACAATACTGAATATGGTTGTACCATATTTAAAATAACATAATATTATATATAATAGACTGGATTTATTATTTTATAATGTAAATAACAAAGAAAAAAGAAGTTGAAGAAGAAAATAACTTGAAAGAGGGTGGTGAAAACATTACCTCTTCTTCGGGTTCTTCCTTTTGATTTGATCAAAAGGCATTCTTAAGTTGGCTTTCTGATCAAAATAAGTCCTCTAGAATGAAGTGAGGGAATTTTAGAGAATAATTGGTTAGGGTTTGGCTGAACCAAAAGGCTTTTAATGTGGGAAGACTTGGTTATAAGTGGTGTCCTTTTATAAGTGGGAGGAGGGGCTCTTTAGGAAAAACATAAAGTATTATTTTATAATAAATTCATATTCGGTTTATAACGGCTCCAAAGTGGATTATTCAATTTATAAGGTGGGTATGGGTCGAAATCCATTCATACAATATATTTTAGACCGGTTTGGGTCATTATATTAATCTCATCTTTTAGTTTTAAGTCTTAGTTAATTAGTTTGACACTACCATGTCACTTTGTATTTTTATATTATATAGTTAATAAACATACTATATAAATCCAATTTACCCCCAAGTGGTCCATTAATGATACACCTATCATGATATAAGTCCTTTGGCCAAACCTTAGATTTTTAGGAATATAATATCAATTAATAATATAATCATTGTTTTAAAAACTCATTTATGTCAATTTTGACACTATTCAATAATTGATTTTTTAAGTCTTAAAAACTTTATTAATTCGAATAAAATTCATTTAAGAAATACTTACATGTAATATTAATCAATAAAATTCTTGTATGGCACCAAAACTTTCAAATTATATTTATTTTAACTTTTATAATACTAATTATTTGATTCTTTCATTAATATGGAAAATAATGCATCATTATTGTGTAATAAATAAATTTAATAATTCAATGTTTAAAAATTATAAATAAGATACCGTTATGTAGGAAATCGTTTTAGATTTCTAATTAATATTTATAGTCTAAAATATAACATATATAACCCTATATGAAAATTGTTTTTCTAAAAGATATATGCTTTTGTCATTTTTGTGTTTACTTTAACTTAATTAATATAAAGTGTCATTATCACTTACAAGTGGATCCATGGGGTCCCAAAATCGACCCAAGGATGACCATGGTCAGACATGTATCAACCAATAGGGTTAGGACACATTTTATGGTAATTTATTATTATTATAATATTATTTCTTTACCCTTATTTACCGGATTTTCCCTTTAACCATGATAAATAAAATATTTACCAAAGTAATTATTCAAAATGTCTAATAATAAAATTTACCTATTTACAAAATTTGAAATTCCAGATTCTAAATATGGAATCCATTTTTCTAAATTCAAAACACAGAAGTGGCAGAAATTAATTTAAAATTACTTCCCGCTGTCAAAACAAAAAGCGTGTTTTTAAGAAATAATAACAATCAAAAGATTAACACTTGTTTATGCCCGGTTTAAATGTGAAATTACATCCAATGACCAAAATTGTATTAAATGATAAAAATATACTCAAAATATACTTTAAAACCACTCAAATTCATAATTTATCACTATTAATTATTTCGATTAAAAAAGTAGTTTTTAATTAAAATTTAGTGATTTTCACTATTCATCAAAAATTGAATGTTTTCAGAAAAATACCAAAAATTCACCCTAAGATAATTTTGATATTCCGATTCCAAAAATTAAGTCCATTTTGAAAGATAAAATGAATAAAATTTCCAAAAGTGGGTATTACTATTCATAACGGCTAGTTTGATTGGTTGTGGTGTGTGTTAGAACCCGAAGTTGTGTACAACACACACTACTATATTATTAAAAGAGAAGTGCACCGTGGAAGCTTGAGGTGTTACAAATTATATTAGGGTGATTTTTTTGTATTTTTCTAAAAACTTTCAATTTTTGATGAATAGTGAAAAACACTGAGTTATAGTTTAAAACCGGTTTTTTATTTATTTTATTTAAATTTATTTTGGTCAAAATTGATACATAATACATATATATGTTCAATGTAATTCATTGGAGTCATTTTATAATAATGTTAGATATATAAAAATTATATTGAACTTTTCACCGTCTTTTACCCAGCTCCCTGGAGAATTTTCAAAATTTATATAAAACCTAATTTTACCACTTCTATGAGTGGAATTTCAAAAATACGAGAGACATATTTGATATCAGTAAGTAAAATGTGGTCCAATGAAATGAAAATAATTTTTGGTGAATAATAACTTTTAACTTTTATTTACCACTGTTAAAAGTAAATAAGGTAATTAATGGTAAAAATGATATTATTATTACCCTAACACATTCCTAATTCTGTTGAATAAGTGTAATTTGACCAAAAAACAACCTTAGGAATAAAATATTACCCTTTAGGTCCACATGGATTTGATTATGACATTTATTATTATTTTATTTAAAGAAGAGTTAAAATAGTTAAAATCAAAGTTTAATAACTAGAAAATTTTTAATATAGGGTTATACAAAAGATAAATTTGATAATAAATATTAATTATAAATATAAAAATATTTCCTACATAATGGTATTTTATTTATATTTTTTAGACATTAAATAATTTAATTTATTTATGACACAATGATGATGTCGTAATAACCTTATTATTAAAATATTAACATAATTGATATTATAAATAAACAAATAAACGTAATTTGAGACTTTTTATGAATTAAACTGATTTTTAATTTAATACACTATATTAGGGTTTGTTAGATGAATTTTTTTCGAAGTAATAATGCTGTTATGAATTTAGAAAAAAACAAAATACCAAATAGTGTCAAAATTGACATAAAAGAGTTTTTAAAACAAATATTATATTATTAATTGATAAAATGGTCCTAAAAATATAATATTTCTTCCAAAAGACTTATATAATAATATATATGACATTAATGATCAAATTGGGATTCTATTGGCAGTTTATAGTACGTTTATTAACCATATAGTGTTAGAATAGAAGAAGACACAGTAAAAGTTAAATTATTTAACATAGAGTTAACTCTAAATGATATGGTTAAAATGGTAAACTAAACTTTTCTAAAACCTATTGGTTGAGAGTAATTAGACCCATACCCACCCTATATTCGAAATAAGTCACTTTGGAGCCATTATAAACTGAATATTAATTTATTATAAAATAATATTTTATGTTTTTTCTAAGGTGCCCCTCACCCCTCTTATAAAAGGTCACTTCCCCTTCTCTCCAATTCACACCTCCGAAGACATTTTTATCAGCCAAACCATGCCCAAATAACCTATAAAATTTCCTCTCTTCATCCTATAGACCATCCTTTAATCATAAAGATAGCCTAATGATCCCTTTTGATCAAATCAAAAGGAAGAACCCAAAGATAGGGTAAATATCTCACCACCTATTTCAGGTTCTTTTCTTCTTCCACCTCCTCCTTATTTGTTGTTCCCAATCTAAAATAATAAATCCAGTATATTCTATATAATGTGATGTTATTATAAAAATTTTACAACCATATTAGTTATTTTATCTATCCTATGAATGAAAAGTCACCACACGTGCGTACGTACGACTTACCGTCTCCACGTCATGGTGTAGTTTTTTATTCAAACATTTCATCATTTGGATGGGTTTAGTAATGAGTATAAAATATATAAATAATAAATATAACATTATTATGATTATTTATATATGATATAACATCCAATTATATATGATTTTAATATCAAAATAATGATATTGTCGCTCATGCGTACGTACGGACTACTGTCTACACGAACACAATGAGATTCATTTTCCATGATTAACCATTAAAGTATGATTATAAAGTATATATAATAAATAATAATGAATGATATTACATATTAATCTGTATTTAAGTACATATATGTTTCATTTACTTAATTCCATTCAATTCAATAAGGAAATGAAAACAACGTTCATGCATACGTATGACCTACCATCTCCATGAACGGTGTATTTCATTCCATTTATCGATCTATAATATATATTTATATGCTGAATATATATTATATATAAATATTTTTTTACATTTTGGAATTAATTAAATAAGGATAAATGTAATAATATCAAGAACAACAATTCAAAACACGTACGATAAATGAAACGATTTTACCCAAAACACTGCTTTAACATGGAATTCACAAAATAATGGGTAATATAAAGTCATAAGTGAATCATATATGATATCATAAATATTATTATGGTTATGTTACAAGTTAATAATATTTTTAAACCCACTATACAGGAGTCTCGACACATATGGAAGAAATTGGACATAAGGTAAGGGATAATTTTTCAATCTCATTTTTATCCGAGATTGCTTTTACGTAAGTATTTAATGGGGTTATATTATTCATGCATGTCCATAAAATTGTTTTCATAGTGTTTAATATTAGTCAATGTATGTTTAAAGTCATATTTACCCCCTTTTACTTTTACTTATTGTTGTGAATGAAATCTTTCTTTTGTTTACCATACGTGGTACTTTTTTACTTTTCCAGAAGAAGTACGAAGAGAATGTTTTTAACTTAAACAACATGAAAAGATTTTTACGGTTTCATAACACCTTATTTCCATAATGATTACTCTATAAGATTTCATGATTATTTTCAACACAATTTATTTCTTTTAAAACCACACGACATTTTGAGAAAAGAAAATGATTTTAAACAAGAAATGGTATTTTCCTCAAGAATTCATTTCAAGTATTTATTCAAAACTATTTCCCATCTAAAATGAAATTATTTAGTATGATTATGTTTCTAGTATAATTCCTCTATTATTTTCATGGTTTTATTTTTATTACGATGAAATGTATCCATTTGTTTTATATGAATTATGTTAATATGGGATGATATTTATGAAACCCATTTTATTCTTTGGGTTATGATGCATAATTTATTATTGTGTTGTGGAACACATAAGAATGATTTCAATATAAGATGGGTGGGACCTATATCTCCTTTCGATGTATTGGGTAAATATTTATATCTCATGAGATAGACCTGGCTGGAATGGAAAGTGAATCCAGTTTAGTGATGCAGCGCCGGAACGATAAGTAAACCCTGTTCAGTAATGGACTTTGTCCACTATGATGGTCTTGCCAGCAATGCCTTTTCTAATATGGAAATCATAACATGTTCTTAATGGTTGCCACAATTAAATGTTTTATTCCCATTCTATTTTATCATGATTGATGTTCCATTATGATCTATGCCTTATATAATTCCATGTTTTATGTCATTGCTCAAGATTTTGATATTTAAACATTATGTTCATGTTTTTAAGTTTAAATGTATATGGTTTTTTTTCTCCATGCATACCGTTACTGAGAATTTGAACTCACCATTTTTATGTTTTCTTTTCCCTAGGATATAATCAAATGTTTTAGGTAAGAAAAAAGGGGAAATATCTTAATGGTAGATGTTGAAGATCGCTCACCATGATTAGAAGATTGTTTACCAAGTTTCCAAAGACACTAAACTATTACAGTCTTTGAATGTCTATTTTTTCTATATATTAATTATTCAGAAAAAGTAATGTAATTTCCATGTACGTCAAGCTTGGGTGTCTACAGTTGAGAAAATAAAAATTTTATTTGACTTATTTTCTAATAGGGGGATTGATTATGATTAAGATATCATATATGGGCCTATAAATAATTTTTAACTCATAACCTATTATTATATATTTTCGGTGGTATCATTTCTGTCTGTAAATGTTATTATGTGCAAAAAATATTCATATAGAATTTCTTTCAATCCCAATAGTGAGTATTTTGAATAACTCTCTCATGTATAGATAGTAATGATCCTCCTCCTTCCTCTCAATTAATTGAGGGAACCTAAATAAACCTTCATGACCAAATGGAGTTATTTTACTGATTAATGGTGGATAATGTACGTGATCAGGATTTTCCATGATAGCACCTATATATTCTATTTTGAAATAACAAAGTATTAGATCATTTGATGTCACCCTATAGTGATTCTACACTTGGATCATGTGAAGAAATGACAATAACAACCTCGACCCTAGTACCCAAAGATGGTGCTTGATTTATTAATGTAAAAATGAATAAAAATACTACAGTACAAGGATTCCAACAGTTTTATTGTCTTGGGAGAATTGATATACAAATTATATTATATTATATTCATGAATTAATATACACAATATGAATACAAGAAATTTTTTTTATTTCTTCATGAAAATCCGTAAGTCAAACATAGTATTTTTTACTATTTCTTAATTAAATTGGAACCAATATTAAGGGTGAGATAAAATGCTAAATAAGGGGTATTGTATAATGGAATATTCCATAAAATAATTCCCTAATGAATCGTATATAAAAAAAATACATAATTAGATTAATCCCATAATTAAATAAAATTCTATTCATACTATATCCATGGATAAAATGACAATAAATAAAAAATCATATGACAATAATTGGTCTCATTATGATGGAATTTATAATTTTACACATCATAAAAATATTGTAAATGCCTTGTTCTAATAGATCATACATAAATGGGTAAGGAATACATAAAATTTAAAGGCTATTTTCTTAGGAGACCTGTTGATGAATCAATGAGATATATAGATCTAGTCCCAAACCATTATTTAATAAGCCCAATGCATCCACTATAAAAATGAAAAGGAATAAACAATACATGTATTGATTCTCCAAAAAAAACCATTTCCAATAAGGTGTACGTAATCAATGGATATTCGTATAAGGATAAAATAAATACAGGATATTAATATTTCCATACTAAATGGAATTATATTTCTATCTATATGAATATCCTATAGTAAATAAAATATTCATAATGGATTAGGAAGTACCCCTATCAAATTTGTGATAACAAGGTTTTATTGAAGGGTACATCCACAGTGTAGGGAAGTAAAACGAAATTTTATTCCAAAACATACAAATATATAAAAATACTTCATTATGGATCTCAAATATCATGTGAATCATCCAAAGCATATCTCCTAGGACTATTTTAACAGGTATGTAGTTAGGCCAATTTTTTGTGAACCAGGTGAAGATTGAATTAATTCCCAACTAAATTTTTAGGGTAATTTTCTTTAGGGGAATCTAATATATAGCTTGTATCTACTAGTTATTATCCATAGAGGCATATCATTTCTATGAAACCACACACCATTTTACTTTAACAAAAGTATAGGTTGAATTATAGATATGATATTTCTTAAGAATTTTAAAGACTTATGAATGTATTATAATTATTGGGAATGGTGATCTCACATTGATGATATAATAGTGATTTTTTAATAATAAATTAAAACAACTATTTTCATTGAAATAATAGGTAATTGTAAAGTACTGAAAAAATAAGGTGAAGAAGTGTGGAACCATGTCAAGGAATTTTAGCTTCTTAAAGATATGGAAGAACGCATAAAATCATAGAAACTCTATAGAGTGACAGTATAGAGAGAAAACTAGTGGAAATTTATGCTTTATGGATTGGAATTATAGAGTAATCTCTTGGTATCTTTAGGAAAGTAGGGTCTTTATTTATTAATTTTATACATAGTATTTGGAATCTACGTTATAAAAAAAATTGGACTTCCCATGGAATTAGGCCATTGTATTTAATATCATGGAAATGAATTTTAGTATTTTAATATTTAGGAACTGAACAAAAAAAAATTATATGTGGAAGATATTCTTTTCATAAATATTTTTTTAAATCTTAATATATACTTTTTGTCTTCTATGATTCCTTATTGGTTTGGGAAAGCGGTTTTGTTACTTTAAAATACATTATTATCATAAATATACCCTTTTTTTATAAATACTTAATATTATTTAATATGTCATTTTTATGTCATTTTTATGTCATAATACTTAATGTATACTCATATCACATTATACATTTTACCCAAAAATTTTACTCCCTCCGAAAATTATGAATAGTTTACCATAGACCAATTTTGATATAATGATTCCAAAACATAATGTACATTTTAAGATAATTATTTTCTATATATGTGATTTCTCATTATTAAATTAAATGATTCTGTGATTTGAAATCAAACATTAGGAACAAAAAAAATAGAAACTCTTTTCTAGAGAATATATAAATACATCCATTGAAATATATTAATGAATATATATTGTAAATAATAATTTTATTATTACCAAATGATTATATTTCTTATTGTACACTTTTATATATAATCAAAATATTACTATTATAATGGATAGACTCTCATTAATCAGATTCTATTGGTCACATTATCCCTTACATATACACTACATTCTAACTTCTAGATTCATTAAAATCATTCTATTAGGTTTTATACATTGATTATTCCTATGATTGTTGATTTATTAATAATTTCAATGCACCTCTTCTACTTTTTAATTATTTTTTAGATTAATCAACAGATTACAAGATTATAGTGTTTTCTTATATCTTTCCATATTTATGAAACTAATTTTAGCTATTATAGTGAATATATTTTCTTAGTTTTTTTTATTATTTTACTTTTTATAGTACCATTATGATTAAAAAATAAAACTTTAATTATGGAGTTTTTTTGTTATTAAGTGTTTATTTATTACAGTAGAATTTCAGATATTACATTGTCACCCTAAAATAATTTTATACATACAATTTGGAGTATACATAAATACATAAAATATTTTTGTAATTATTTCTCCATGCTTCCTTAAGCTACCATTTTTTATAATATAGCTTGTGATTCATCCAAAATATTTTCAATGGTTGTAATTTTAAATTACAAAACAAATTATCTTTAATTTGAAGAATCTGGAGAGGCTCTTCATTGGGGAAATTTTAGGTTCTAACTCTCTTTCATCAATGGTGAGTATATGTGTTGGGTATAACATGTAATTCCTCTACAACGACACATGGAAAAATCAAAAAATTTAGAGAGGTTTGTAGGAATAGGTTTTTAGTAATACACTAGTATAATTCATAAAAAAAATCAATTTTCCCAATGATCCTTATACTTTTCTTCATATTCTTACTAAACCATAAAACTAACTTCCACAATAATAATTTCAAGAGGCCATGAACCCTACTTGAAATTCAATGTACTTACATTGATTGTCATCATAGATTTTCATCTATATATTAGTTGTCTTGATATGATTATTGTTAGCTTAGATTCTATTATTTGACTCTTTAAAAATGATGGGATAACATTCCTACTTTATTCAACTTTATAATAGCAGTTTCTATTATTAAATATTTCCACACAAACGACCCCATAACCTTAAATTTGTATCCCCAAATGTAATTAGTGTTATATAAAAATTCTACCGTGGGTAAGTACTACTACCAAGTTTCTTTAATGTCATGTGATTGTGACCTCATCATGTCTTATATGGTTTGGATATTCCTTTTACACTTCTTATTAGTTTACATAGGAAATGTGGCACTCAAATGTATCTCATTGTACAAATCCTTTGTAAGACTCCTAAAAAAGTGAAATGGGGTCCATGAAGAGATAAAAATGATAATGGTTCACTATGAATCCTAATAACTTCATTAATAATGATTTGTATAAGTCTATCAAATGGAAAACCATACCTAATTTCTAGGAAATGTGTAGACTTTTTAAGGTGATCCATAATGACTCATAAGTCACCATATATCTTAGATGTCTTTGTAAACATGGTAAATAGTCCATGGAGACATGTTCCCACATCTGTATATATACAGGAATAGGTTTTATGAAATCATTTGTATGTTTCCTCTAATCTCTTTATTGTTTTCATATCATGAATCTTGACATATAGCATAAAATTTATTTCTTCATGCTTTCCCAGTAAATGATCTTTCTTGGATCCCTATATATATAATCACTACAATGTTTTATAGTGAAGCTTTATTTATGACGATTAACTAGAAATTCACTATTTAGATCTATTACTCATGATACAAATAATCTTGTTATAAACTTAACAAAACCATAATTATAAATGTACTTTTTCAATTTTTCATCTTCCATGGATTTAACTTTATTTTTAATATCATTTTTATCTAACTAATAGTTTTTTTTCTTCTTTAATAAATTTTTATTCAATAACATGAAATATCAATAATGTTTTTCCTTCCTTTATAATCTCCATACTCAAAATTACAAAATCCTTGAATATAGGATACTTTTCCATTTTTTCCATCGATATACCTCCATAATCCTTCCTATATAATTCATATTCAACCTTGTTTTACTTTTATTGATGGTTTTATATTGATTAGTCATAATTATTTAATAGTTCTAGACATGTTATTTATATCATGATGAGATTTTTTTGGGTGAATAAATCATTCAAAATTTTTATGATCAGTGTGTAAGTCACATATTTTCCCTCAATATAGTGCCTCTATATTATTAAAGAAAATTTTACATATTCCATCCCAAAACCATGATTTGTTATCTTTTTCCATGGGTCTTCAATTTCTTTGATTCAAGTGAAATAATTCAATCATTTTTCAATAGGTTTCAATCCTATCATTTAATTCATGCATCATTGTATATATAAAATCATTCCATTTGTGATTTTAATGCCATTATTGGTTCATTGTTCAATAACCTATTTAGATCCTCAATTATTTATTTACATTACTATGAAAAATTGAATATAATCCCTCTATGTGTCAACATGGAAAATATATTTTCTAGTTTAAAAAAATTCAAAAAATCAGAGATAAGAAATAGATACGATAAGGAAACTAGGTATCTCAGTTATATTTTTTATCATGGTCTGTCCCTTAACAACAATTTAATTTTTTTAGTCAACTGATATTCTATCCTTGGAGAAAATTTGGCTATGAATCAAAAATTGTTGAAGACAAAATTCACACTGATTAAATTTTCTATATATTTCATTCTCACTTTGAGTATCAAGGAAAATTCAAGAATTCTATTCATCATGTTCATTGATCTTTGAGTATATCAACATATCATCAATAAAAACAATGAAAAAAGATTCAAGATAATCCTTAAATATTATATTAACTAGATCTATAACCATAAAGGGCGTGTTTCTTAACCCAAAACTAATTACTATGGACTCATAATTTAAATACCTTATGAGAAAATTCATCTTTTGTATATCACCCATCTTGACTTCTAAATAATGATAACTAAAACCTAGATAATTTTTTTAGAACTATTAAGCACCATGAATTTAATCAAATATATCTATAATTTTGGGTAAAATATACCTTCCTTTTATAGTTATACCATTTATTTATCTACAATCAAATATTATTCTCATAGAACCATCATTCTATTTCATAAATAAGATAGGTTTTCACCTTGGTGAAGCACTAGGTTGTAGGATTCATTTATCACAAAACTCCTTTAGTTGATTATTGAAATACACTAATTCCACTAAAGCCATTCTATAATGGGTTTGGATATGGGTTTCATTAGGGATAAGATTAATAGAGAATTCAAATTCATGATCAGTTGGACATCTAAGTAGTTTTTCTAGAAATACATCAATATATTACTTCACAATAGATACATCTTCTATTCATAGGATATTCTTCCTATTCATTAATTTATCTTATCATAGAATGTCACTAATTAAGACACAAGATGTGGCTCCAAAAAAACTCATGAAATGAATTATATCCTAAAAAATGTGGTATTATTTTCTATCCTCCATGATTTTAATCTCATTAATATTATAAAAAATTATTTCATTATACATTAAAAGCTAATTCATCCAAAGGAATATATTCAAGCCCACAATTATTATAAAAATTAGTTTTTAAAATAAAGGAATTACATTCATTTTAATATTGAAAACCCAATATACATTAATTTCTATATGATATGAAAACATATTTTTAATTGAAAACTACTTTATTAATGCATGATGCGATGATTTAATGTTCATAGAATACATTCATGATATAAAAGTGCATGTAGATCAGTAATAAAATAATTTATTAGATAAATTTCATTTTATGATCAATTAACTTACTATGGCATCATTTTAGACCTCATATTTTTGATTTTTTTATTTTATATGCTTGATAATTATTCATTTCCATATTATTAGGTATATTCCCTCTACTCAGTGGGATTTTATTTGAATAATCTCCAATCACTTTTTAGTCAAACAATTGAAAATTTTCATCTTCTACTATTATCATTAAATTCAAGAGAATTATGACCATTATCTATGATTTTAAATAGAACTCCTAGTCCCTCTATGTATTCCTTGTGTATTTCTATTAAAAAATATTACATGTTAAAAAATATACCATTTTTTTTCTAAATCCCACTAAACATGGTGTTCAACTAGCCACTTCTTACCTTACATCCCTTTGAAATTATAGGACGTTTATAACTATTTAATTTTCTTAATGGGACTTATCACAATCTCCATATATGAAAAAAATATGTCAGAATAAAACTCTTCAAATAATTAAATTTAATACATCAATAAAGTGATCTATCTTTCTCTCAGGTTAGTAACCATAATCCTATGTATCCCTCTCGAACAATGTAAAGTTAGCATCATACTCTACAATTTAATTCTCCTTCTTTTGTCTTAAATTTAGTAATTTCTTATATATGATATATCTTTGCACATGAGGAAAATAATTCTCTTGTAATGTTATATTATAATAATTCCACTCCATTAATTATATCTATTTCTACTTCTTGATGTTTTTAATCAAAGATCACTATTTATCGTTATCTACCCTTAAATGATATACAAACATGAAAACATTATCTCATACACTACATACCCAATTAATTAATATATTATCTAAAGATATTAATAACCAGTCATCCATAGATAGATATGTAGTTCCATATAATACTTAATGTTTTTTTCATATTAAGATATCCAATATTGTCACACCATGTTAAGGTACAATCAGTTTCTCTATATGGGAAAGGTAATTTTTCATAATTTATGTTAATTTTCATAATCTTTTTATAATACATTTAGCTATATCCATAAATTAATTGATTTTATTGAGAGGGATATGTCTACACTGATTATGGGTGTTGACATGATTTTTTATCCTTCTATTAGTTTCCATTTGTAGACAATAGAATATAATTAATTAATTCCTAAATATCAATGAAAATTAAAAATAATAGAATATAAATCCTACACATCTAATATAAATTAAACTCAATAAATTTATAAATATTTCTTGTATAATTGAAGGGTTTTTCACTGGTTTATACTCTAAAAAAATATTCCTCTAAATTGAGTAACTAAGATGTCTACTAAAAATACTTTGAAAATAAATATAATAGTCCCAAATCCAGTACCCTAGAAGTTGTGGTTATTTTATTTCATTATTATAGAATATATATATATATATATATATATATATCATAATACATAAGATCCATCAATTCAGTAATCATAGAAGAATAAACATATAAATTACATTAAATTACATTGAAAATCAAGATGCATCATAAAAATAAATGTAAACATTGTTATTTATCCTTATAAATCCATGACCTATGTATTAATTTTCATGGTTTCCATAAACAATGGAAAAAATTAAATTTATGAGGTCATATGCTCAGTAAGGGATAAAATATAGAAGAAGATTTCATAGAATAAGAAATGGATAAATAATATGGCATGAACAAATAATCAGAATAATTACTTAACCAAATGAATTGATGAGCATAATATATTAATGGATAACATAAAATTAATAAACATAAGTATAAAAATAATTGATCTCACCGTGATGGAATTCATAATGTCATACTTAATAGTCATACATCCAAGGCCTTTCCCCATGTCATTAGACATAAATGGGTACGTAATGAACCAAATACCCAATATTTGTTTCTCATGCATTGTAATTATGTATCAAGGGATATATAATTTTAGGCCCAACCCATCATGTAATAAGTCAAATTCATCCATCATATGAAGAAAAATAATGAACAATACGTATTATAGTTCTCCCTAAGTAACCTCATATATAATCATGGCTATATAATCAATGGATACCCATATTGAGATAATGTATGCAATGAATATCATTATTTCCCTACACAATGGAATAATTAGTCTATATAAGTGAATATCAAACAAAAACTAGGATATTCACATTGCATTGGGAAGTACCCCTATTGATGGAATAAGGAAAAGGCATCATTAAAGGGTACATACATGGTGTGGGGATATCAATTGAAAATTTATTACATACCATACAAATATATCAAAATCCTTTACATTGATTATATCATCTTCCAAATATTATCCCCCTAAATATTCAATCTAGGTATATAGTTTGGCTAATATTTCATCCACTGAGTGAATATTGGGATAATACTCAACCAATCCTTTTCAGGATTATTACCCCGAGGTTCATCAATTATAGGTCATGTATCCACTTGTATGTATTTAGATATTAATTTCTTTTCTAGAAAACCACTCAATTGAATCAAATTATTTTGTTCTGAAATATCTCAGTTGTTTATGTGTTTTTATGATTCAAAAAATCCATGTTTGTATTCTAACATGTTTTTCATAACCATTTTATAACATTTTTTCTAGTTATTATTAATGATAATATGTTTTTTGATATATAAATTGAAAATGAATTTATTACAAAATAGAACAAAGATATTTATTCTACTAGAATCTATCTTTTGGTTAATGAAATTTATATTATGCTCAATGTTTTTCTTTTGTGTAATATAATCCTCATACGTATGAATTGTTACACTAATACTGAAGTATCAATTATGTGCTAACGTTTTTTATCATATAGATGATTAGTTTAAGAAGGTTATCTTATTTTTTAATTAAATCATTTCATGGAGAAAGTAAATTATTTAACGCATGTTCAGAATCTGAAAGAATATTCATGTAGAAAATAAATGAAGACTATTATCTTACAATGAGTATAATCATTTATGAATTATATAATGAACATCAGAGGAACAAATAGAAGTTAATTGTCATATGTCTTTAAAATAGTAACTTATGAAGCAGAATTATCTTACATAACACAAATACCAAATATTTAAAGTATATTATTTTATAGAGTTGTTCTAAGATTTTTCTTATGAGAATAGTGTTATAAAATTGTTACCTTATAATGATCAATCCATATTGTGGGTAATAATGATTATAATATTATTGTTGGTATGAACTATAGAAAACATTAACTCATAATTTTACTTGCTTGAGAAAAGATGTTGTTTGAATAAAGAAATATTTATTCAGAAAAAGAGTTTTTTTCATGAATATGGTGATCTTATAAAGAAGATTTCTATAATATATTTCATAAATGTTATTTCCATATTTAAAAATTATGTAAACACACCATTAATAAACTATTTAATCATATTTTAAGGTGGATTATTCTCTTGGCCATTAATATTATCAAAATTTCTTATTTTCATATTAAAAATATAAGATTTATATAGATTAGTTTTTAGTTGGATAAAGTATGTGTATGAATGTGAAAAAGAGGTGTGATATGAAATCTGTGTACATAAGAAATAAATGATACATTCTTATGACACACTTGATATATAAAACACTTGAATATATTCTATAATGGATGTTCTTAAAATATATTCCATTGAAATAAAATAACATTCAAGCTGAACTTAGAAGAATATGGTCTTATCTAGATGTTTCTCTATATATTTTCCTTTTCTGGTTATAACACTATTCTTCACCACTTTCCAAACTAAATTTATTAGTATGTGGTTTTGATTTCAATCAGTTTGATTGATTGTGTGTGAGCTGGTGGATGTGTCTCGAAATTGGAGTGCCTATCATGAACCCTCCCCAAAAAGTGTTCCCCTCCTAGGCTGGAAATGTGAGAAGATAGATAATAACCCCCAAGTCCTACCTCTAGAAGAACCAGAGTTGGTGACTAGCATCAAAGGTATAGTAAAAAAAATGGGTGGCGTTTTCCTCTAAGAGAACACATGCGAAAGGGAGAGATAATAAATACACTAATATACTCCTGGTCATACTACAATATAAAATATTCCCAAGTAAACTTATTTAATGTCATGTAAGAACTACTACAACTAAAAGTAAAAACTTCTAGTATGGAAAGAAAATAAAACTGTAGAGACCACGATGCCTGGAAAACACTTACAAAACTCCAAATCTAGAAGCAAATATCCTGATATCTAACATACTCTAAGTGACCTGAATTTTTTTTATATATATGTAGTGTGAGTATAACATTACACTCAATAAGATCCTCCCCAGATCATCTCATGAAGAAGTAAAGAAAGAATGATAAATAATAATGAACAACAATTGAAACTAACTCATCACCTAAACTGGTATATTGTGTCCCTATCCTCACCATGGATAATCTCACCATGTATCACATACAAAGGTATATAATATAATAATGAATATCTAGGTTACCCCATTAAAACTTCCCCACTGGTTTTTCTCTTTTCACCAATGTCGTGCATACTGAGTATCTCTCTCCAAAAAGGCTTTCCTGAAAACACCTAGTAGAAGCACCAAAACACACACATTATGCAACACAAACACAACATCTATCTACCCAATGTAACCAGGTAGTTTACATGAGCCACCGTCGCTTGCATAACGTTGATCGTACATTAGGTATTATACCTCAAGCCCTTACAACCCATACACTAGGTAAGGATCCCCAAGCCATCACAACTTATACATGTTACACCTATAGTATTCCGTAGGAAACTATATCCATAATATAAGTTTGTGAATAAAAACAAGCCATTATAGCCCTCTACACACATATATTGGGAAATCTAATATCCATTCCTACGAGGAAAAGAATCCCCCAAGAGAAGAGAGCAAGGTCAAAGGGGTAGTTATCCATCTATCCTCTCATTAGGATGGTGGGTAACCCCCCCCCCCAGGGCTCGGAATCCCTGGGGTGTTAGTTTCCATAACTGATAGGATGGCTTAACATATAGAAACAAAAAATGTACAGAATATATTATAGTTAACAACCACACAATAGGAATAACCATGTCTTAGACTCTATTACAGTTAATGTCTCTCTGACTTTGAGATACCACTGTTAATACTAGACATCATATAAGCACACAACCATTGAAATAGCTAAATTATATTACTTTATCCATTTTTATTAATTACACTTTAAGTTAACTCCTTATTTAATCATTAATTAACCATTATCATACCATATTACATTTCATTATCCTCAATCCCAATGTTCCATTCCCTCATGACATAACCAACCCAAGTCCACAATTGGTTTAAATTCTTACCACAACATTGCATCCCAGCAAGATCCAACCCCATGGGTTAACATCATTTGTTCAATCATTTATTAATATAATTATAACATTTCCATAATTATAGAGATTCTTGAAATTTATTATATACTTCCAAACACAAGGGGATCAACATGGTGAGAAGATGAACAACCCATCAAGTATTTACCACCTATTTCTAGACAAGAGGCCCATCCATCCTCGATAAACTAAACACTAAAAGCATGTGGCATACCCCACACATCTTCACTTATTTTGGATGGAGGGTAAGAAAGATTTTATTCCTCAAGCAATGGGTAAATTAAATCAAATAAACAAAAAAAAGATTCAACATGCATCCAAAATTCACATCTAACCTGTTTCATTATCTCTGGTGTCATCCCCATCACCCACATGTGTAAACTGATGCATCTCACTACACTAGTCATCAACTTCTACCACCACAACTACTGGGACTCCCTACCACCACATACTACAACAACCGTCTAGGATCAATCATCCTAGTATCACACAAAAACACAAGTAGCAAGAAACAAAAATCATAGAAACTAGGCTCTTGGCCCCAAACAAGGCATTCATCCTTCAAACACAACCAGCACTCACCACTCCAAAGCATAAGGTTTTTTTCCTTTAAAAGAAAGAGGGTAACTCAAAACCCTTCAAGGCAATATGTTTATCACAAAACTATTTCTTTTTTCTATCCTAAATTAACTGATCAAATTAAACATTCATAATAGCATCAATTTTATTATCATTTAAGAAACAACAACAACCAAATTCGTTAATTAATCCTCTTATCTGGTAAAATTATTTTACAATTAATCTAGGATTTATGTTTTTACCAATTTCCATCAAGAAAGACATGATAAATAATCAAATAATTGATATAATTCTATCTAGAAAATCAATAGGCAACCCATTATCATGGTATAAAGTAACAACATACGATCAATACAAAATATTTAATCCAGTTCAACATTTATTATTTCAATTTCATTGTGTTCAGGTGGGTAAATAATACTAACTATACAACTGCACATAAAAATAATATATAAGCGGCAAAACCCCAACCTAAAAATGTTTCTTATGTTCTTTTCATGAGAATGACCCAACACAATGGATCATGAACACCTCTCCCACAATGACTACATCTACCTAAGGATGCCATGATATAAACTCATCAACCAACAACCAAGAAAGATCCATTAGAAACCTGGATATCACATCTCATAACATGTAAAAGAGAATAAGATGAAACAGATCAAGGAACCTAGTAGAATGGAGGAATAAAATACCTTATATCGAAGACATATGGACACTTCCTACTTGCACCAAGACAAGGGGTGCACATGCGTCTTGATGAACTCTAGGGAAAACCTGATCTAAGGTCCACACCACAATTTCACATCCCCTTGGGAATGAATGGTTTGGGGTATCCCGTACCAAGGAAAACAAGATGGAAGAACAAGGGCCAGCCTTGGTAAAATATAAACGAAGCATCCATTTATGATACATTTTAGATTTTCCATTAAAGGTGGATCTCATCAAAACTACAAATTTTGAAAGAGTAAAGTCACCCAAACCATTATTAAAATTAAGATAGGATTTATGGGATTTAAATAGGCCTTAAGTCTATTAAAACATGGATTGGAATGCATTTTCCATCAAATAAAACATCAAATAGGAAAAACTATCGGAAGTTGGAAATAATGCTCACCGACTGATCTGGAAACACTGTAGCACCTACCAACAAATGACCAAAAGATAAAGGACCTACTGAAAAATGGCCTACTGAAAGATGACCTACTGACAGGTGACAAACCAAATGATGAGCTACCAATAGATGACCTGCCGACATGTGACTCACCAATGCGAATCACCAATGAGATTCACCAATGAAACAATTTACATTTTCCTCACCAATGGTAATGTTCACATCTATCTCATAGATGAAACTATTTTCATATGTCTCACCAATGAGACTATTCTCATCGGTATCACTGATGCCACTGTTCACAACTATATCACTGATAACACTATTCAGATCTATCTCACCAATGAAGTATTTCACATCTATCTCACAAATGGCACTGTTCACATCTATCTCACTGATGAAAATGTTCACATCAATCTCACCCATGACACTATTCGCATCTATCTCACCAATGACATTGTTCACATATGTCTCCCCGATGACACTGTTCACATCTGTCATACTGATAACACTGTTCGCATATGTCCCACAAATTACACTATTCACATTTGTCTCACCGATGACATTGTTTACATTTGTCTCACCAATGGCACTATTTACAGAACTAGAAACACAATTCAGAGGACTGGAAATTTGGAAAAGTGTTTGAAATAATTCACCTTGACCATCAGGGACACCTCAAACACCATATTTTTATAATGGAATGGACCAAAGAGGTTTGATCCATTACATAACACACCTCATATAACATTCTCTTCCTAAAGAATTCAAAACAAACCTAGAGAGGAAACATAAAAAGGGGACCGAACAACCACCCTTTGAGATACCACTAAGGGATCCCGCCACCAAAATAACTCAAACACAGATAAAATTAATTTTTTTTGAATATTTTATTGATAATATATGAAACAATTACCTCACATTGTGTTAAATATGTTTATTTATAAAATATTTGGGATTAGATCATTAATTTGAAAATTTGATTAAAATTCCAATTTTACCTATTAAACATTCACTGTAGTATATCAAACCTATATAATTTAGTTTAATTATTTGAAATTAATATTTTTTAACTATGTTCCTGACTTAATTTTATACAACTTTCATTCAGAACATATGAGCCAAATTTTTCATTTGATTGGACTTAGTGGGGCAAGAATTCAATGATGCGATAGACTCGCCAAATTGGAAATCAGTTCAATATTTGGGCCGTAAATTATTCATGCATTCTTGTATTCAACCCAAATTCTTAGAGGCATGCTAAGACTCATTTTCTCACAAATAATAATTTTAGAAGGACAGCTGGTTCACTCGTTTTGGTGGTCAAACATGTTTTGCAATTTGTATTAATTTATTTGGACAAAGTTCCCCATTCACATAAATAAACCTCTTTAAACCTAGCATCCCCTCCATTCAATAAATTGTTGTTTTAATTATTTGGATGGTTTGGGATATGAATTAAGATATTGAAGATATATTATAATTGATTTCACTCAAGTCCTCCAACCATTGCAATACAAGTTTCTTTTGAAGTAAGGATCCCACATAGAAGCCTTCTTCTTCTTCTTCATGTTGTAATGTTTGCATTTGCGTAATGAAATTCTCAGTTCCTCCTTTATTTATTCGATTTTCTTTAGTTTTGGTCAATTATCTTATTTTTAATTAATCTTATTTGGGAAAGAATCAATAGTCGAAATGAGATTGGGTTATACCCTTTCTAATCCTTTGCATATGAAAAACGTTTCTATGATGACTACACTGCCCATGGAAGAGTAGTTTTTTTAGTAATCAACCAAACTAGATACTTATTCATTAATTTATTTTCAATAAAAAACCTACTAAAATTCAAATAATATAATCTTTTAATTGTGTTTTTAATTTAAATGAATCTAAGAAAGCAATTAATCAATTAACACAAAACATGCGAGGTCGGGAATTGTGTGAATTGTAAGAGCGTGATCTTAATCGGTAGTACAAAACCACACGAAATATATTTGTAGAGTTTAAACATAATATCTAAACTCAATTAATCATAATTCATAGAATGTATAGGTTACCTAATTTACCACTGAGCATAATCTTCACTTAGGACGTCAATCAAACCAGGGTGCTGCGATTGCGTGTTCTAAAGTAGGCCTAAGGTTTAACTCTTTTCATCTTTGTGGAAATGTTATCTCCCGTATGGTTCGAGGGTTAAAAATTATAGGATCATAATTAAGTGGATATTAATTTAAATGATATTGATTAATAATTAAGTGAATAGGTGGAGTTAAATCTATTAATTATTTTAAAATATTTTCTTAAAAAAATCATATTATTGTGTATTTTTAATCGAACTTTATTTCAAAATAAAAAAAAGAAATATTCTTCCAGAAAACTTCTTCTAGTTTTATATAAGATAAAAAAAACCCCATCATTTCAAGTAGTGTGTTTATGGTATTTAATTTTATTTTCAAAATACCTTTATTTTTTTTAATTACTACCTCTTTGAGAGATGACCTAGGTCAGTCACCCTATTGCACCGAAATTATCCCAAAATTGAACATCATTTGAGAGTTCCCACAACGATGCATTTCAGCCACCAAAATAGAGGAACTAGCATAATGCTACACAAAAATTGAAACCACCTCTAAAACACTTTCATGTAGGATATTCCTCTCAAAATAGAGAAATCCACAAGAAGGAACAAGAGAAAGAGATCTCATAAATTGGAAAGGTCTACAACCACAAAACAAGCATCCTTACAAGAAAAGATCAAAACATAAAGAATCTCAGGGTAATGAGTGTGTATCTATGACTCATGTTCCAAAGTACTCTACTCCATGTAACTATGCCACTAAAAGATATGTACCAATGAAATAGCATTCCAAGGAAACACCTTCTCCTTGTGATCTTAGATCACTATAGGCTGATCCTCAAAGGTCGCATCATTGTCAATATCGATCACACTCCAATCAATGATGTGAGAGTCATCATGAAGATAACGATGGATCTGTGACATATGAAAAACATCATGTGTCCTACTCATCTTTGGGGGAAGTGTTATCCCATATTCCATAGCTCCAACACAATCCAACACCTTGAATGGCCCAACAATCTGAGGGGAAATATTACTTCCATAACCAAACCATTTCGGACCATAACGGGAAGTCACCATCACAAACATGTTATCCCCAATATCAAAATCCACAGGTCTCCACTTATGATTAGAACAAGACTTATGAGGATCTTTCATTACCTTCATCCTCTCCTAAATCACCAGAATCATCACTATTGTATTCTATACCATTTCTAGCATGAGAATTACAGACTCTCTAACTTAGTCCAGCACAATGGAGAACAGAATGTCTGAATATACAAGGCTTCAAAAGGCTACATACTGATGGTGGAGTGGAAGCTATTTTTGTAATAAAACACAACCTTGGGAAGTTGCCTCTTGCACCAACATCCAAAATCTAAGAAATAAGAGCACAACATGTCTTTGAGAGTCTGGATGGTCCGTTCTGTATGACTATAGGTTTTCAGTTGAAAAGAAGTGCTAAGATATAGCTGAGAACCAAAATTATACAAGATACCTCTCCACCCCCTAGAGTTAAAACATGGATCTTGATTAGAAATGATTATCCTAGTGACCCTATGGAGTCTCACCACCTCCTCCAGATAGTTCCTTGATAAAACCTCCACTAATTTCAAATCCTTTATTACTATAAAGTGGTATGATTTTGTTAAACAGTCCACTACTACCAATATAACATAAAAGACTTATGGATATCGAGGTAAACTAGTAACAATTTACATCAAGATGTCCTCCCACTTCCACATAGAAACATCTAATGACTAGAGCAAACCACTAAGAGCACGGTTCTTAGCCTTCACCTTTTGGCAGACCAAACATCGAGACACAAACTCTATAACTACACATATCATCCCAAGCCACCAAAACAGACTCCTTAAAGCCTAGTGCGTCTTTTCCACACCAGGATGTACCACTAACAGATAACTATGGAACTCTATGAGAACCATTTCATGCATTGTTAAAGGGACACAAATAATTCCCCTAAACAACACCTGATATTGATCATACTTAGACTAGCCATTAGGGGACTCACCACAAACAACTCAGTATCTCCAGACTTCTACCTCAATATCCCTCAAATGGGATTCCTCTACTTTCTTCACCATATATGACTACACTTCCATCTAAAAAAGACAACCTCAACCCATAAATTCTCTAATATCGAGATGTAATGCTGAATGTTATTTCATTATTCTCCTGGAATCACCTGATTCATGCAAAACATCACTACACAACTTCCAACTTAGCTCATCAGCTACCACATTCAACTTAATATGTGTATAAGGGACTTTGAAGTTGTAAACCTGTAATAACTCCTTCCACCGATATTATCACAAGTTTAAGTCATGATGCGGGAAAACATACCTCATGCATTAATGATTGGTGAAGACCAAAACATTCTCTCAGATGAGGTAATGTCTCCACAACTTCAAGGAATAAACCAATACTTAAAACTGAAGATTTTGGGTGGAATAGCTATGTTCATGGGGAAGCAAATATGGATACTCATAAGAAACAACCTATCTCTACTACATCAGTATGCATCCTAACACTAGACAAAAAAAATCGTAGGAAAAATGAATCTGAACCCCTTCTAATTGTTAATAATGAACTGGAGCACTGAGAAAATTCTCCTTAATATACTCAAATGTAGCTTGACAATCACCAGTCTACAAAAATGCTTGATCTTTTTGGTTCAACGAAGTCATAGGATTCCCAATCCGAGAGAAATTAGCTACAAACCTCATATAATAGCCTACAAAACCAAGAAAACTTCACACATTTTCTATTGTCTTGGGGGATTCCTAAGACACAACTGCTTCTATCTTTGATGGTTCCACATCTACTACAATCTAGGATACAACATGCCCCGAGAAACATACTTCTCGAAACTAAAACTCACACTTAAACAACTTTCCAAACTACTATTGTTGATAAAGGACTCCCAAAATGGCATGGAGATACTCGACCTGCTCCTCCTTAGATACATAGTATAGAAGGATGTCATTGATGAAAACTACCATGAACATATCAATTAACTCTAAGAACATATATTTCCTCAACCCCATGAACACAACTGAAGCATTAATCTTTCCAAATGGCATCACAAAGAAATCATAATGCCCATTAAGACAACAAAAAGTACTCTTTTGGATATCATCATCCTTCACACGCATCTGATGATATCCTGACTGAAAATATCTCTTTGAGAACCAACTTGTACACTTCAAATGATAAAAAAATTCATCAATTCATAGAAGAGGATAGCATTTCTTCACTGTAACTTTTTTCAAGAGATGATAATCAACACACAACCACAAACTATTGTCAGCCTTATTTATGAACAAAATTGGTACAACCCATGGTGACACACTCTACCAAAAAAACACCCAACAACAAACCATATAGATTTATACACATCTCTCATAATTTATAAGTTGTCATTCTATATGGAGACATCAAGATAGGAGACACACCTGGCTACCGCTTGATCTCAATATCGATTACCTATTGAGGGGGTAATGCTACAAACACTTATAGAAATACATCAGTGTACACTTCTACAACCTTAGTAAACACCAATGGCTAAAAAAAAAAATAAAGAACTCAAAATAAGATCCGAAATCATGGATGATAAGGATGCAATATACATCTAACATATATGGGGGTTTTTCTTTCAAACAAACATTGCGGACTCTCCATCAGCATTAAAGACCACCACCTACCACCTGAATAATTCCTGAAAATCCTACACTGAATACAAATGATCCATATAGAGGATGACATCATATGGTTGTATCCTTAAGCATAGGAAATATCCCTGAAGGTGGAGTTTCCCCAATACTATCTCACATTCTCTACATACTTAAAACAAGTCATCTCAACCTCCAAATGGTGTAGTCTATTCCAAGGAAATGGGAAGCCTCTATACCTCAAGTCCCGAAGCATGGAAAAAGGGAAGGAAAAATGAAATAGTGTGTTTCTCCTAAATCAAACCCGGCATACACCCATGTAGAAAACAATAAAAGTGTACCTAGAATGATATCTGGGTCACTCCTAGTTGGAAACACTAAAGCATGAAGCTGACCACACCCCCCTCCATGATATCTATGACCCAACTGATGACCACCACCACAATCACAATTAGCTCCCTATGGATGGGGAGCATCTTGGTGCTGTCCTATACCAGCCCCATCTGCTCTTCGAGGGCCCAAATCTTTAACAACCCCTTGATTCTAACTTGGATGATGCTACCTCAACAGAGGAAGTTGATGTGTAACACCTGGAACACACAGACTTCTCTGAGAGGTTAATCACCCTCATGACTGATGACCTCAGCCTCTACTAGAAAAAGAGGTGATTGACCTCTAGGAATGGGTCTGAGAGCCACTTCCCCTAAATAAAAATGATTTTGAGGGTTGGGACCTACCCCCAACTGAGCAGAAACAATTCTCCCATGATAACTGAGAACCCTGAACCACATCTCATCTTCATGACGAATCCGGAAAACTCACCTCTATTGATGATCCAATTTTGGATAATGTTCTCTAGATGATGTCTAGCCTCACCAGCAGCTCGAGATACGTCATTATCAAAAATAAGGGGACTTGTAACTATATATATGGATGTAAATATTCCTCTAAATACCTCTCCCTAGCCTCCTCGTCTAGCAACAGGTCTAAAGAATATCGAAAAAGTCTCATAAAACGGATTCCAAACTCTCTAAAACTGGAGCTCCCATGTCGAAGGGTATGAAGCTCCGGACGACTGGACAAATTCATAGTCAAAGAAAGAAACTGAACTCTGAAATGGTCTCAGAAATCCTCCTATGAGACTTCTGACTTCCCGTGATCCTTGACATAAAAGAACAACCACTGCCTCGCTTCCCCACACAGTATTGTTAAAACCAACGATACCCAGTTGTCCTTCCAAGCATGTATCAAACTAAAATCTATATCAACCTCCTCCAACCAGTATTCCATGACTACATCTAATAAGGATACCTCATACTAAAACAAACTCTAGTGCTAAAACTCTTAGAGTGTCCTCCTCCAAGTACTATCATCATTAACCTCTACTTGCAGCAATTTGCTATCACATCCTTCTGAACAACTTCTGAAAAAACCGAAAGAGAATGTCGACCTGAAGCCATTCCTAGAAAAGAACAAATATATAGAGCTTCTAAACCTTGAATATGGAATAATCCACAATAATTAATTATTATTTTTTATTTTATTTATTTTAGGTCAACCAATCCAATGTCCTACCCATTCAATCATATGTGAAAAGAAGAATGATAAATTATCCTTTCCTAGGTTTCTACCCTGCAATAAGTATCACCTCATATAGTATCCACTATAAACATACTGGTTCGTGTATCAGATCATAGGGGACCCTAAATACTCATGTATCAGCCAGTCTCCCATGTTAATAGTGCTTGATAAACATAAAAGATACTTTTTCCTTTCTAAACCATGCAACCTAACATATGCCAAACCCCAAACTCCATCCTATCCATCAACCAAACTTCTGATACCACTATGTCATGACCCACTCTCCACAAATTGTACCCCTCCTTGGTAGGAAATGTGGGAAGAGAGATAATGACCCCTGAGTCCCGCCTCTAGTGGCCCCTGGGTTGGTGACTATCACCGAGGGTATAGTAAACACACAAATGGGAGGCATTACCCTTTAAGAGAACACATACAAAAGAGAGAGACACGATAGAAAAAAACCAAATCTTACTCATACTATAATATAAAATAAACCCATGTACACATATCTAATTTCATGCAAGAACTACAATAACTAAAAGGAAAAACTGCAAGTACTGAAATAAAATAAAATAGTAGTGACCATGAATCTTGAATAACACCAAAAAAACACTCAATATTGTAGTAGCCTTCCTGATATCCAACTTATTACAAGTGAACTAAAAATGTTTAGAAATATATAGGGTGAGTATAACAGCATACTCAGTAGGATCCTTCTTGGAGCCTCTCATGCAAAAGTAAGTACAACATTATAAAGCAAAGAGAACAATAAGTGAAACGAACTCATCACCTAAACTGGTATACTATGTTCCAAACATAATACTAGATACTCTCACCAAGTATCACATATAAGAGTATATAATATATTAATGAATATTAAGGATACACCACTACCACTTCCAAAATGGTTTTCTAGTTTTCCCCAACATCACATGTACTGATAATCTCTCTCCAAAAAGGATTGCCTGCAAACACCTAGGCAAAGCACCACAACATGAACCTCATGCAACACTACCACCATGTCCACATAACCAAACTAACTAGGTTGTTTCTAGGAGCCACCACAGGTCATATAACATGTATCGTACATCGATTATTATACCACATGCCATTACTTCCCATACACAAAGTAAGGATCCTCAATCCATCATTGTCATTACACATTATACCTATAGTAGTCCATAATAAACTATATCCAGAATATATGTGTGTGAATAACCACAAGCCATTACATCCCTCTACAAATATATATGGTGTAATATAACTTCCATTCCTACCATCACAAGGAACTACCAAGAGTTTAGAGAGAGGCCAAAGGGTGTAGTCTTCTATCCATCTTTCCATTGAGATGTTGGGGAAAACACCCACCCCCACCCCTAGGGATTCGAATCATTGGGGTGTTAGTTTCCCTAACTGAGATGGTGGAGTAGCATATAGAAACACAAAAAGTACATAATATACTATATCTCACAACTACACTATGTTTATAACCAAGTCTTAGACTCGACAGTAGATAACATCTCTCGGACACCTGGTTGCCACTACTAATACTAGGTATACTGTTAGCAAACAACCATTTAAAGAGATACATTATATTACTTTATCCCTTTTTATTAGTTGAAATTTATTTTAATTAATTTTTTTACCATTATAATTCCTTGTTACATTTCATTAGCATCACATCACTATTTCCATGCCCTCTAGGAATAACAAACCGAAATCCACATTTTCTTTCTATTATTACTATAACATTACATCCTAGAAAGCACCCAAACCATGGGTTAACATCATTTATTAAATCATTTATTAATAGAATTATCACTTTCCCATAATTTCAAGTATTCCAAAAAATCATTCTAATCTTCCAAACACAAGGGAATCAACACATTTAGTAGATGAAGTACTTGTTGAGTCTTTTCCACCTATAGTTGGAGCGCAGGCCTATCCATCAATGAGAAACAAAACACCGAAAGCACTCTGAATACCCCATGAATCTTCACCTATTTTGGAATAAGGGTTGGAAAGGCCATATTCTTCAATTAGTTGGAAAATTAAATTAGATAAACAAATAAAAAGATTCAATAAGCATGAAACATTCACATCTTACTCATTTCATCATCTCCTATGTCCTCCCTGACATGCACATTCATAAACTAATGCATCTCTCTGATCATTATGTCAAATGTTACCACCAAAACCACTAGGCCTCCCTACCCCTATAAAACATAATAAACCTCTAGGATCATCCATCCTAGGCTAACACCAAAAAACAAGTAGCAGGAAAAAAACATAGCAACTCAGCTCTTGGACCTAAAAAGGCATTCATCCTTCACACATAATGAGCACTCACCACTCCAAAGAATAAGGTGCTTGGCCTTTACAAGTAATATAGTTACTGAAAACCCTTAATGAAATTTTCTATGTCTCACAACTAGTTCTTTATTCTATCTTGAATTAACTGATTCAATTAACATGAAAAATTATATCCATTTGATTATCATCAAAGAAAAATAACAACAACCACATTCATTAAACAATCCACTTATCTTTAGCCAATTCATTTACAATTAATCTCATGTATTTTTATTTACCAATTTTCATCAAGAAGAAATTGCTAAATAATCTAAATATATATATCATTATATTTATAAAATTAATATGAAAACCGTTATCACGGTATAAAGAAACAATATATGATAGATACCAATTCTTTTCTCTGGTTCAATATTTTTTATGTCAATTTTACTGTGGTCCAATATATAAATTATACTAACTATATGACTTCACATAAAATGAATATAGAATACACCAACCCATACCACAAAATTATTCATATGTTCTTTTCATGAGAACATGCTAACACAATGGATCACGATCACCTCTCCCGCAATGAATACATCCACTTGAGGATGCCACAACACAACTGCATCAACCAACACCCAATAAAGGTTTAATTGAAACATGGAGATAAAATTATGTAACATGAAAAGGAGAATGGGAGCAAACAGATCGAGGAACCTAGAATAATAGAGGTATAACATAACTTATATCAAAGATAGATTAACCCTTCCTTGTTATACCAATACCAGGGGTGTGCATGCAGTAGGAAGAAATTTTGGGAAAACACGATCATGGTCCACACCGAAATCACAAAACTCATTGGGAAAGAAATGCATGGAGGATTTCTTACCAAGGTAAATAAGAACAAAGAAAAAGGGTTAGACTTCGGAAAATTTAAACAGTGCAGCTGTTTAAGATACAGTTTAGATTATCCATTACACGAGGATCTCTTCAGGAAAATTCTATTTGACTGAGTAAAGTCACCCAGACCCTTATGAAAAGTAAAATAGGAGTTATGGGCTTTGAATCATCCTTAAATACCTCACAAGGCTAATAATTCATTTTATGTTAACGAAAACGTCAAATATGAGAAACAGTATGAAGCTAGAAACACTATTCACTAACTAATATTAAAACATTATAGCACCTACCAATAGATGACCATCAAATAGAGGACCTACCAAAAGATGACCTACCAAAAGATAACCTACCAAAAGATGACCTACCAAAAGATGACCTACTGATAAGTGGCCAGCTGAGAAATGACCTACTGATGAATGACCTACAGACAGGTGACTCACCGACATGAGTCACCAACACAACTCAATAATGAAACTGTTCACATATATCTCACCGATGCCACTATTTATATTTATCTCATCGATGAAACGATTCATATATGTATCACCAATGAAACTTTTCACATATATCTAACTAATGACACATTTCACATATGTCTCACAGATGACATTGTTCACATCTATCTCATCTATGACACTATTGAAATCTTTCTCAACAATGACATTGTTCATATCTGTCTCACAATTTCCACTATTCACATCTGTCTCCCCAATGAAACTATTCACACCTATCTTACCGATGAAACTATTTACATATATCTCACAAATGAAGATTTTCACATCTCCCCCACTAATTTCATTGTTCACATTAATCTCACTGATGGAAATGTTCACAGAATTGGAAATCATATTCATAGGACTAGAAATTTGGTAAAGTGTTTGAAATAATTCACTTTGACCTCCCATGACACCTCAAACACCATATTTTGAAAATGAATAGACCAGAGAGGTCTGGGCCATTACAGAGCCAATGTAAATGCTCTTGGAACATTTTAACAACTAATAACTTCATAAACTCAATTGGGAGACCCTAAAAATAGTTGATATACTGAAAATTTCCAAACTAATTATGTATATTGTTAGTGGAATGGACTACTGGATTTATATTCCCCAAAACACTATAACCAGTATTTAGATATTTTTTCCTTTGTGATTTTTTGTTTGGTATCCTATTTTTTAAGGAAATGATTATAACCAATATAATTTAATGAGGGTGATCTTAATGTTATGAAAATATTCATTAACATAACCCCCCCCCCCACATGAGTATTTATATAACCATTCATGATGATAGAAATTTGTATCATAGATCATGAATCAAGATATCTCATTTTTCAAAGATGGATGTCCAAATATCTTCTTTCAAATGGATGTTATTACTGATAACAGAAAATGTATACCAATGGATAGATCTACCTATTTTAATGTTCATTATTACGGTTTTTGTAAGGTTTGGATGAGCATCTATTTGAAGAACATTTACCAAAATATTTATTTTAAATCCCTGAAGTCCTATGGGATTCCAATATCTCAACCAGAATTGTAAATAATATTGTTACATTAATATAACCCATTTATGATATAGATAAATCCATTAAAATCCTCATAATTTCACCACCAAGAATGATTATAATTGAAGGCGCAATATATAAATATACATGTTTATGGAATTTCAAAATAGAAAATATCATTTGAACTCTTATAATATGTGAGGAAGAAAAGGAAGATGAAGCTGGAGATAATAGATTAGTAAAGAAGGAAAATTAATCATTGAAGGTTTCCACTTCTAATTATGAAAACAAACAATAGTATTTAAATTAATGAATAATCAATAGAAGAGGACACCTCAGGGAATTTGGAATCAAATGACAAAGATGTATAGTTTTCTAGAAAATTCAATATGTTCTTTAATAATAGAATATGTTTTAAAAAAACCCCTCAATAAGCCTAATATATTTGATAGAAACCATAAATATGTGAGATACTATGAATTCAAAAAACCAGGATATGTATAACCATATAGTCCTCAACTATAATAAAATAAGAAGATTGAAAACAAATTCAAGAAAGTTTTCTACAAGAAGAATGCCAATAGTCCCACAAAATCCATGGGGAGTTCCTATGAATACTATAGTGATAATACATCTTAAAAACTAGAATATTAACTATATAATAAATATTCCAATATGTTTTTATTTCTCAATTAGACGTGGTACACTTTTATTATTCTTATGATTGTGAGTTTAAGTCTAAAAATAAAAATTACTCAAATGAAAAATTAAATGAATATTGTATAATTTTGGATACTAAGAATGACTTTATTAATAATAAAAATAAATCCCTTAGAAATACCAACAAATTTTTTTTAATGAATTGGAAAGATTAAATAAAAAAATTATTTTGAAAACATAGATGGAAAATCGTATCCTATCATGTATTGAACAAACTATCAAAATCAATAATATATAAAAGAAATACCAAGATCTTAAATATGTCAAAAGTGTTTTTACTAAGTCATAGGATTAAATAATTAAAATCCCTTGAAAAAACTCATACCAAAAGATATAAATATAGTATATGTAGAAAGGATAACAAACCCAAGATATATAAAAATTATTTTCCATTATGTTCCAAAAAAAACCATGCCTAGAATTACATTATTTAATTTTTTATTGAATAATCATTTGGAAAATGACTACTATCTATGAAATACTGAAATAATTGGAATAATGTTTTTTTTATTTCTATACATTTATCAAATTTCAGATTTAGTTTCTGAAAATTCTAACCATTTTGGGTTCCAAAATATTTGTTAACTAATTTTCCGAGACCCAAGAATGTTTGTGTACAAAAAAATAATTTTTTTTAAATTTTTATTATAGGGAAATAACCACAAAAAAGTAAATTATATTTTTTATGGTCACTTGATATTTGAGGCCCATTAAGGTAAATTCATCAAACTCTAACCCATTATCTATGGTTGATAGAGTATATGTCACATTTTGTGACAACTTAAAATGAAATATGGTTGGTATTGTATCTATTGGAAAACTATAATCTATGATCATAAAAAAACTACTCTATGATAATGTTATAAAGGAAAACCTACTAAGGATTTCATAACATTTTGATGATTTTTATATGATTGTTTTTATAAAAATACATGCTCATGGAATAAGGAAACATCACTTATGTTATGATCACCTTGAATAGATATTTTCTACACTCTAGATCTTAATTCATAGAGTTTATATAATGTATAATTTTTTAATACTAAAGCATAGAAATCATGGATTGGAAGAGAAGGCTTTCATGTTTTAATTTTCATTCATTGAGGAATTTATCCAAAGGAAATATGATTTATGATATTCATAAACATAAATTGGATTAAAATTAATTGCATAATGCATGCCAAATAGTAAATCCGAACAAGTCATATATTAAGCTAGTTAAGGATATTTCCACTTCTAAACACATAGAAGAATACATATAGATATGTTTAGACATTCTAGTTAATAAATTGTCATTGGAAAATCATTCTTCTATGTTTTGGTATATGATTTTTCAAAATTTACATGGGCTTAGTTTTTGAGACATAAAAGGGAATAATGTTCATTGTTCATTAATTATTTTATACTTATGAAAAATGGAAAATATTCATAAAATGTTTATTTAAAAAATTTATCATAGATGGGAATTTGAGAATCATGAATTTAATTCCATTTTCTCTAATAGGTACTTAACACAATTTTTCAACCCCTAGTACACCTCAACTGAATGGTGTTTTTAAAAGGTGGAATATAACCTTACATGAAATTTATAGAATTATGTTATGTGAATATAACATGGCCAATCATTTTTTAGATGAAGTAATAAACACAACATGTTTTATCATTAATAGTGTTCTAATAAGTAATATCTAAAATAAAACACTTAATTAACTATAGAATAATAGAAAAATGGAGGTATGATACTTTAAATTGTTTGGATTTATGTTTCAAATAATGAACACTAAGGACAATATTTAAATATTTGATCCAAATTTTGATGAAGGAATCTTCATATGTTATTATACTACTTCCAAATATTATAGAGTTTTTAATAAGTGGACAAGGATTATTAAATATTCAGATCATGTTAAATTTGATCTACATGATCATTTTTAACACAAAATGACTCAATTTGACGAGTTAAGTTATTCTCTTGATGACATAATACCTGAAACACTTTTTAACCGTAGAAAGAGTTTTGATTCTGAACTTTTTATGCTGAACCAAATTCTAAAAGGGATGATACTGGTGAACTAAAAAGTGTGTTACCGAAAAAACATAGAAACCTTACAGACCATACTCAAGAAACCATTATATAAAGATTAACTAAAGTAGTCTGGACAATAAGACATATTAGAAATATTGTATAATTCTCTAATTGTTTTTATCTCAAGTAGAACCTAAAACTATTGATGAATCCTTAACTGATGAGGGTGTGGTTTTAGTAATGCATGAAGAGTTAAACCAGTTCAATAGGAAAAAGGTATGAGAATTAGTTGTTAGATTATATGGATATCTAGTTATTAGATCTAAATGGATAATTTAGAATAAACCGGATGATCATTGTTTGATCACGACAAACAATGCAAGATTAGTAGAAAATTTTTATAATTAATAAGTAGTAGATTATGTAGATAATTATTACCTAATAGATAGGTTTTAAGAAATTATAATCCTTCGTGAATATATATCACAAATTAATTTTTTGTTATATTTGAGTGAATTTAAATCTGAATCTCAAAATGAATTTTTAATGCAGGGTGTTTTTGTTAACCAACATCCTATTTTTGAATACCCTAACTTTCAAAATTATGTTTTTTAACATACCAAATCTCACTATAGACATAAAAATCACCTAAATATTGATATAAAAGATTAACCACTTTGGTTTTTTCAAACAGTTTTAAGGTAGAATTGGAAGACCCCACTATTTTCAAGAAAACATCAACAAAAGGTACTTTTCTTGTGTAAATATATTTTGATGATGTTTTTTGGGTCAATAAACAAAATATTGTATAATTATTTTTCAAAAATCATGGAAAAAGAATTTGAGATGTGCATAATGGGTGATTTAAATTATTTACTTAAATATCAAATTTATCAAAAATATTTTTGAAATGTTATATGTGAAATTAAATATATACTTTACTTATTTATAAAAGATTAGACTTCAAAAAACTAAGGTCTTTTCAACTTCTATGAATTCCAACATTAGATAATACATTCATAAGTAGGGAAAAAATTAAAAATAATCTATATAGAGGAATCATTGAAATCTCTCTTTAACCTACAGAAATTAGGATAAACATTATATTTTCATTATATCGTTCATGTTACATTTCAATCTAATCCAAATGAGTCTCATTTAAATATTTCCAAAGCAAATTTAATGGTATTTAAAAGTAATAATTTTTATTTCTTTACTTTTTTTAAAATGATAGTGTTTTCTTAACTCTATATTAAGATGCAAGCTTTAGTGGGGCACATTAAATTGGAAAATAACCTTAAGAACCAGCCATTTTCTAGGCTGAACCACAGTATCATGTTCTTGTGTGGAATAAGAATTAATAGAATTTTCAACTACTAAAGCTGAATATACTATATCTAAGAGTGGTTATGCACATTTTCTATAGATGAAACACACCAGGATGGATTTTTGGTTCATTTTGAACTGTGTTCAAATAAATCTAATAAAAAAACGACAATCATCATTTCAATGAATCTGATAAACCATTCTAGAATAAATCACATTGATCTAAGTAATCATTTCTTAAGAGTTCATTAACAAAATGGTCATGTCTCATTAGAATTTTTTTCATGTAAAATAAATTATCATATATATTTACGAATCCTTTTCCAACATACATATTTGATTTCATCACATTCTAATTAGTTTTATTTAATAATAATTAATTTTATTTTACTTATTTATTAGTCTTAGTTAGAGTTAATATATATTTAGTAAACTTATATTTACAATATTTCATTATATATTTGGCATTGAAAATGTGATTACTAGTCACATCCATATATGAAACATAGGTTAATTCTGTCATTATTTCCCTACACATCACACAATAAGACCCTTTGATGACCTCAAAACAATTAGAAAGAAAATTGGTCCTATGCATGAAACAATTATAAAACAATGAGCCTTCATCTCCATGTTATACACCCCTTATGATCCTAATCAGTCAGTCCTTAAAAAATTATTTTACAATTGGAATAACTGAGAGGATAGATAGTGATATTGTATGTTGTTTTAAGCATTTGAGATCTATAGGAAAAGTACTATGTGGAAGATATTTTGATTTTATCTAGTTGGTTAAAACCAATATGTTTCTAACAAAAATTATCAATTTACAAGGATAGGAATAAACATTCTATGATAAATTAATTGATTTATTCAATGAGAATGAATTTTTAGTTTTTCATAAAATAATGGTATTTCAATTAGGTGATATTAACAAAATTGAAACTAAGACTATAAACAAAATGTACTTTTTAGTATGTTGTACAATAATGGTTTATTTGTTTTGATTCCCTCATGAAGATCCTTATGATTTTAGAAAGTATTTTTTCCAATAAATAATGTGATTAATCTTGAGATAATAAAGTATTTATTTGGAATTCCTAATGTTGATAAGAATCATGTGAAATAATTGAAACCAGAAAAAAATTGTCATGTTTATTCAATCATGAATTTCCCAGTGCATTGGAAAGTTTTAGAAAATATTATTTTATGATGTTATGTTGTATTATATTTTTATCATATAAAAACATATGAACTTGGAATTTTACATAATGAATTATATATTCCATGTGCGGAAAAAATTATAAAATTTTAATCCCTTTGGATAATTGTTAACACTGAATTTTTGTTAAAGTTGGATTCTGTATAGATGATATAATAGCTACTCATTGATATAGTCTAAAAAATTTATGTTCTAGTTTATTAATGTGTTTTAGATTCTTCTAGTGTTCTACAGTGAGTTTTTTATTACTAGTTTGTAAATAAGATGAGGTGTAATTATATCCTTCTAATGTTCATTAGGAGTCTTTTCAGTTGTGATTTATATTGAGTTCATGTACAAACTACTAAATATGTACCTACAACATTATAAGAACATTATTATAGTGTGTGTGTGAGTTACCATTGGTACAATGAAACTCTGTTATAATGATATAGAAGTGATCAAATTTTCATTTTGGAAGAAATTATAACCAAGAAAGAGATCATTCCATCAGTTCATAGAGGAATGATTCAAGTTATTAAAAACCCTTCTCTTACAGGTGTTTAACTATTCATTTCAGCTATACCTACATCCCGAGAAGGAATTTTCATATCCCATACAAATTTGGGGAATATCAATAATGAAATGACCTTCCTTATTGTGTCTGGAGCGATCCCACTTTTCAAAATTTCACTACCTCCAAAATCAAGTCAACAAATTAGAAAACAACCTATTCATTTTATCAATAGGAATATTGATAGTGAGGAAATTAATATTTGGATTAAATAAATGAATACATTATTATAGTTGTTAAAATAAATACATGGTTAAAATTTTAGGGACCCTCTAAAATTCAAGAAGTACCAAATATTGATGAAAATTAGCAAGTTGATAAAAATATTCCTTTAAATGAAGATCGTAGTATAGAGGTGCACTTTGATTTTTTCACCAACTAATTCATATCATAATTTTTTTAAGATTCCTACAATAGATCTATATGTTGCTGAATAATGTCCACATGAATGATATTTTGGATTCAAAACTATTTTATATTTTCATAATAATTAGTTAATCGTGTCCTAAGTGGATATAAAGAATCTATGTGAAAAAATAGTCACCAAAATTAATTTTAATGACATAATAGTGATAATTCAATCCTTCATGGAGATATTTTGGAGAGAATAATGTATAGAATTCTCTAGAAAATGTTTTTTGAGTCAGGATGAGATAGAATCAAAATTGGAAGGTTTGTCTCCTGAAATAGACAAGTTGAATGATTTCATAGACTCTATCCAGTGTGAACTCCTCTATAGGTATATTTTCCAAGACATCTAATATATATTTAATTATAAAATAATAAATATTCCGATAATACCATAGATAATCATAACATATATTGATCAATTTCATAGGGAGATCAGTTCTTCTCCAAAGGAGAGAGTTCCAACAATTCAAGATGCATCAGTTCGAAAGAAAAAAGATAATAGTTTTATTATTAATGGGTATGTTAAATTGTTTGAATAATTGGCTAAAAAAATTCAACAGTGGAAGAATTGTTTTCTTACATGAAATAGTTGGTTGTAGAAAAAATGGGATCAACACCATCTTCTTTGTAATTAGAATATGATTTTTCATATCACAAAGTGAATTATATTCCTTCTAATGGTAAATACATTACTGATATGCTACTAATTTCAAATCCCAATATCAAATTATTTGGTCCATCTAAAATTAGTTTGAAGTGTTGAAGAAATTCATAAAAATTGTACCAAGAAGGGAGATGTGATGAACTGTTTTGGGAACATTTCTCAGTAGATGCGGAATGGTTAAAAAACTTTCTTATATTACTTCAAAAATGATTTTTTATAGAGAATTTTTATGTATTATGATTAATTGTTTAACATTTACTGTAGATATAATTGATTACCTTCCATAACTGATTGACATGCCACCATATATCAAATGTTTAAAGTGATCTTTTTTCCCTCCAAGATCTATTCCATAAAGAATCTTAGTTTTTTGAAGAATTTTCATTACCTTAACATGCCACATCCACTAAGATACCCTTCATCACTGAAGGTCACTTTGATTTATCCCTTTCTCCATAATATTATTACGCTATCCATTCCATCTTAATAAAGATATGTTATGAAGATCAGATGACCCTTATAGATTATAATATTACCTTAAGAGATGTATTTAGAGAAAGTGTTTATACTCCCACAACTTCCTTATTGTTTCCAGCTAGCCATCCTCAATAATTTAAAATACCACATTCAAAAAATCATCTTGCACCATAGGAAAGAATTATTTTCACAATTTTTATGTTTAAATAATCATTATATGTTTTAATTTATTATTATAATCGTTATACATTTGTCCTGTCTAGTTTTCGTCATCAATTTTTACATTCTTATTATTTTAATTGTATTCTGGATTCTATTAATATTTATATTGAAATTGTTTACATGTATTCTTATGCTGTAATAAATGTGTTCTTATTAACTCATTGTTTTTAATATCACAAAGGGGGGAGACATAAGCCTAAATTTTTCCTATACATAGTTTATGGTTGAAAGGAACACAACATTTCACAATATTTATCTTTTAAAAAATAATTGAAATAAATATTTACTTGGTTATTTGATTATTGGATTTTTTAACATAAAATTGGTGGATGTTTTTTGTATGGAGATATGTAGTTCCAACTAATCTTATTAGTTTATGTGTTTTGAGGATTTACAAAATCCATGTTCATCAACTGACATATTTACCCTCAGTGTTTTAGAACATTATTTATAAATATCATTAAATATTATATGTTTTTTATTGTATAAATTATAATGGAATTTTCATACCTAAGAATAAAGATATTTATTCTGATTCAATTTTGATAATTTTAAAATAAATCTATCATACACTAAAAGTTTATCGTTTATATAATATAATCATTATATGATTGAATTTATATTCTCACACTGATGTCCTGAATCCATGATAATGTTTTTTGTCCTACAGTAGTTTGGTTTAAAAACGTTGTTTTACTATACAAGTAAACCATCATAGAGTGAAAGTAAATTATCTTTTGTATGTTAAAAATCAGAATGATCAATAATATTAAAAATAAATGAAGTCTTTTTTCTTACAATGAGGGCCTTTAAAGATAAATTATCTTATGAACACCAGAGAATGGTATAGAAGTAAATTATCATATATTAAGAACATATTATCTTATGAATAAAAAATTTCTTCTACAATTCTAACATCAAATATTTAAAGTGTTTTATTTTATAGAGTACTGCTAAGATATAACGATAATAATAGTTCTATTAGATAGTTATCATATAAAGATATTTATATCTTTTAGATCAACATGATTATTCTCTTATCATTGGTATGCATATTCGATAAATCAGCTATTACTTTTACTTTCATTTGAAAACTAGTTGTTTGAATATAGAAAGATTAATTTAAAAAATTACATTTTTAACTCAAATGGAATGATCTGATAAAGAAGATTTCTACCATATTTGGAATATAATTTTATTAAATATTTCAAAAATAATGAATCAGGTCATTAAGAACCCATCTAATTATCTTTTAAAAATGATTTTTTACTCAACATAATAATTATAAAATGTTATTCTGTTAGAATTAAATATAGAATATATACATATATAAGAGTGTGTCTCTACATGAAGTATGTGTGTTCATTAGAAAAATAGTTTTCATCCTAAATCCATGTACATAATATAGAAATGATATTTACTTTAAAAACTCTTGATATATACAATATTTAATGATTCTATGTAGTTTTTATGTATAAAATATTATCCAATTAAATCAAATAACCTTTAGAGATTAGCATAGTTGAAACTTATTTTTTTACAAAAGTTTCTTCCACTATTGTAACTAGCTCCTTGTAACTATTTTATGCAACATTTTCCAAGCATTATTTAAAAATATATTCTTCTATTTTAACTCAATGTAATTGAGTGTGTTAAGGTAGTGGATATGTTCTGTAAAGGAATATTCTAGCTTAATACTCTTGGACATTTGTAATAAGTTAAAACTTCATGAATTCATATCAGAGCCACCAAAAAATGTATGATATAGTTAAAATCAAAGACAAATCATGGAGAATAGTGATTGTTGAGTTGACTAGGGTTTTTTTATACCCCAAACCACTATAAATATAATGGACCAAACCATTTACACATACTATTTCATGAATTTTAAACATAAACATTCACTAATTACAAACCAAAGAATATGGAAGTATAATTCCATTGGAAGATTAGATTCATAATAAATAAAAGAAAAAAATAATAAAATATGTATTATATTCTCTACAATGATCTCCTAAAACACATTTGATCTCCTAAAACAACTTTGGATAATCAGGTTAATACATAAATAAGGGGAGAGATAAAAATCCCAAAATGGAATAAACATTGAAAAAAGTAAAGAATTTTTCTAATAAAGTATAACATGATAACATAAATTGAATGGATTATGAATAACGATGTGGTTTAATATCATAAGGATTGGGGTATTATAATATCATGGAAACATAAGTAATTGGTAGCAACATAATACATGACATAAACCTGAGTCAAGGTTGAATTACAAGATAATATTATAGGCTGAAAATATACCATAAGGGATAAGGTTTACTCAAAAATACAATAAATGACATATAAAAAGACTAAAAAATTACCCAATTCATTGGAATGATATTTGGGTGCACCCATCGTAACATGTGTGTTCTTATGTTCGCCACTAAAAGGGATTCATTCATATGGCATAAAAAGGAATTTGAATAATTAGGATTATGGAATGTATTACCCTGATAGAACAATTTATATATATCGGTACTTATGTAAGTTAAATATGCATAGAATGAAGATTAATTTCATAATATAAATTGGAAAAAAATGAAAATTAGAGATAGAAAGTTCATAACCCAAATAAAAGGTTTCATTAATAGATATCCCTTACCCTATGTATGAATGTGTTCTTCACTTGCAGTTAACATCCTATAAAATAAGATTATAATAATTATTTAACCCATTTAGATCATATTATTTTTATATATATATGATTTATTATATTTTAATGGAGTTAAATTATATCCATTTTGATATGTTAAGGAGGTCAATTTAATTTTTTTGGGAGTGTTTGTTTCATGATTTCATGGTCTGTTATATCGTCTATAAATATGAAAGTTCATGTCAAATGAAAATAAAATTAAAGATGTGAAATGATATGGTATTCATTCTCCTCAAAATTTTTAAATGGTCCCATATATCATTTTTACGAAATTTATATGATTCATTTAATAAAATGTTAATGATAAACATTTATTTTATTTTGGTGGTTTTTTCGATCATCTCAAACTAGTTTGATTTTATTTAATGTTATGGACATATAATCAGTACAGAATGTATAAACACATATAATATACATAATTAGTATATTTTTTACAATTTTATATGAAATAATATTTCATGAATTTGGTAATGGGAGATGAAAACATGTACTCTAGGACGGCAATTGACTCACATATTACGGATGATCTTTTTATTTTTAGAATCGAATGAGAAGTGAATATAATTGATGGTGGATATTTCATTAAAAAAATACAATTACATTGTATATGTATATAAATATAATATTTTATTTATCATTCCACTTTGTATAGGTTTGGTTATGAGAGGATAAGAGAATAAATGAAATTAAATTAAAATGACCAAACATTTTACCTCTTGAATTTAGTCTGTTCGAGAACCCCGTAAGTCACATAGAATTGTTATTTTGGTGAGACCAGCAACCCTAGGATATCAGGAAAAGGCTTTTTAAGGTAATTTTTTACAATATTTTCTTCGTTCAAGAATTATAAGGTGTGAGGAGAATGGGTGGTGTGGGCTGTTATTTATAAGGGGAAGAGAGGGTTGTTTTTTATTATATTAATCATTTGTTTATTATTTTAGATCAAGGATATAAATAGTAATTTTTATTTTTAATATATTTAGAAACATGAGATTGTTAGATTTAGATAATGGGTTCTTACATACACAAGGAATTAAAAATTCACCTGTGTAATTTTGAGCGTTAAGTACTCTAAATAACCTTATTACACTATTCACCAAACATTATACAATTTTAGAAAATTACCCAAAATTCACCTTGACGATTTCATGAATTATATATTCCCAAAATTAAAACCTATTTATGAAAATTATTTTTTTATGATAAATTTAATATTTAAACAAAATCCCCATATTTTCGAAAAATAGAAATTTCAATAATATGATAGATTTTTTGACCCTTTGAAAAGTTAATTATGGTCTCATAATATTATATAATATTTATAATGAAGAATAATATTAATTTATTATCCCAATATTTTAAAATAATCATTATTTTCAAAAATATATTTTTTATAAAAATGCGTATAAAATATAGATGTTATATTAAAATGTGAACAGTTAATTTATAAATTTTAAGATATTTATTTACATTTATCGTGATATAATTGTTCCATAATTTCATTTTATCATATACCAAATTATTATTTTAAACATACAACTATGATGTTAATATCTATCTATCTAGTTACTATTTCTAATAGTCAGACTATTATTACAAGTGTCAGGTTTCTATTCTAACAATCGTATTTCTAATGGTCATTTTGGTTCCCTTCATCCTATAAAAATATTTTGTTAGATTCATTAATAATTCTATTAAATTATCACAAAATGTTATGTATATTTTAGTCATCAAAATATATATTCCATTACTAACATTATACATTATTTCTATAGTGTTTTTAATGAGTGTGGTCATTCTGGTGGATAGATCAGATCCAAATAATTCAATTATTGTTCTCTTATTTTCTATTTATTATACCACTATAATATTTGGAATTATTATATATTTAGCTTATAACTAATGTAATATTATTAATTCATGATAATATTGTTTGGTTGGTTTCTCTATGTCATGTATGACACAATTATAAGAAGAGAAATTTCATAATAAAACTCTGAGTAAGTATAATAAATCACTTGTTTGATATTTTCCCATTATAAATTTATTTCACACTACCAGTTTTGTTAAGGAAAATATTGGAACCTGCATACCCCGAAGAGGGTGGTTTTAAGGTAAAGAAAATTTTAAAGAACACATTTCACCCCTTCTTGATCCCTTTTATAGTCGTTATCTATGATAAAACACACATGCACTTTCACATTAAAAAATGTACATATAATTTATGGGTAAGGGAATGCTTGAAAATTATAACAACATATGAAGGTAGTATAGTTATAGGTAAAAGTGATGTCTTATATATAACATAATAATTAATTTAAAAAATGAAGCACAACAACATTATCATTGAAATAAAGAGGGAATGAAAAGGATTTTACAAATAATTGAAGATAATAGGATTGGAACCGTTAGATATAATTATATCCTCTTAAAGCATTGGCGGAGCATTATAGAACCATTAAAACTCTTTTTAGAGATTATTTTTAGAGAAAATTATATGAAATTTATATTCAATGTATTTGGAGTGTGGAGATAAATGGGAATTGGTGTGTATTGTTAGAAATTTAGGGGGGGGGGGTATAAACATAGTGTTATAAAAAATCCCACTGTAATGGGTTTTGAGTTGTTTTTATTAAAAAAAATGTTTTAATTTTGTTCATAAAGATGGTGAATTGATTTTACATATATGTTTTTTAAAATTTTTCTAAAGGATTGACATTTTTGGATGAATCTAGTCATATTTCTCACTGTATAATCTGTTCCATGCCATTAAACTTTACATCACAGAGTGATGTTGACTAAGTGTTTGGTGGCTCTATAACACTGATTTATCTCATGTTGAAATAGAATAGGAATACCTAGAATCATAGATGACATGGTTCTATATTTATGGAAGAATATGGAACTCCATGCATAGAATTTGGTGTCTCATTGTGACTAGTTAAAGATTAAAATTTTCCAACCCCAATAAAGGTTGAATCTTTGGTAGAATAAATGAAGTGGTTTGGAAGAGACAAACAAGATATCAAATTATTAACCATTATACACTCTATGAATTATGGTTGTTTATGTGGACTGAATTTTTGGATCTTATTCACAATTAATATTATGCGGTAATAAGGTGTTCCATGAAATGAATTAACAAAACCCAAAGGGATTTAAATTATAAAATAGATGGACACTAAATGAAGGATATATTACCTAGAAAAACTGTAAGTGATTTTTTAATTCTAATGAGTGATTTATGAATTGAAATTTTAGGTCATGAAATGGATTTGATGGAATATAATGACCACATTAAAAATAAATGGTTTACCTGGAAAGGTATTTGATTATTTGAAAAAGATGAATTATTCAAAAACATTAAATTAAGGATTGAGTGATTTTAATTTTATAAATCCGTATATAATTCATATAAAAATTTGACCTCTTCATGATTCATAGACTTAATAAAATAAATGGATGTATGGGTCAAATTTTAGGCATGTGCACTGGAGAGTTATTGTCAAAAAATGGGAAATTATAAAAGATTTTACTAATTGGATGTTATTAAAATAAACACTAAAGTAAAAAATCATTAAATTTGAATTAAACAACTTTTATTATTAGGATTATTACCATAATAAGGGGTAATAAGAACTTTTCTTTGGAAATTCAGTAGTGCATTCCTCATTTAGAATATGAAGAGTAGTGATATTTGAAAAAGTGTTTGTGTTTATAGTGATTCATAAGGGTCTTATCATCACTTCAATTTGTCAACATTTTTGAATAAAATTTTATAGTGCTTTGGGTGCATCGATAAACTATTGAGTACACAATCCTTTAATTAGTGTAGTTAGGGTGAACCAAGTAAAAATTTCTATTGTTCCATATGATTTTATTCACTCTTAAGTGTTTCTATAGGAGGTAAAACCTTTTTCATATATTGATAGAATAAAATCATGATCAAGGAAGTTATTTTTCAACTTTAAAAAAACTTTATTCACCTCCGAATACTCTGGATTAAATCCTTAATTTAAAATAGAAAGTGGTATCAAAGTGGTCGTCATGGTGTGATGTTTTTATCTATTAAAAGCATGGAATCATTTATCAAACCCAAAGGATTACCTTTCTTCAAAGGCATTAATTTTCAAATATAGAAGAGTCGAATGAAATTTTACTTCAAATTATTATTATTTATCATATAAATGATCTCTATTCATGGTATTTAATTTAGATCATGGAGTGAGAATGACCATAGAGAAATGGATGTGGTATCAAAAACTAGTAGAAATACAGGATTTAACATTAAATTAATAACAATAGTTTTTTATAAAATGACACCAATGGTTTGGGTGATAATTTTTTGTGGTCGGGTTTTCTATAAGAAGATGCCAGAAAAAAATTTATGAGTGGTTTTTGGCATAAGTTTTTAGTAAAACAATGCCAAAAACCAAAATATGATGATTTTTTGCATTGGTTTGTGTTAAAACCAACACCAAAAATAAAAATAAAATGTTTTTTCGCATCTGTTTTCATTATAAATTTGATGGCATAGTTTTAATTTTCAGCGTCGGTTTTTTGGAAAATCGGCGCTGAAAAAAAAATGAATACTTGGGGAGTCAGTTTTTACCAAAACCAATGTTGAAAGTAAAAAATACATATATTATCAGCGTCAGTTTTGGAAAAAACCTATGAGGATTTTTTTTAATTTTGGCAACGGTTTTCGTAAAAACTGATGTCAAAAGTATTTTAAAAAATGTCAGGATCAGGAAACCCTCATCTTATTTATTCTTCAAAACAGAAACCCACAACGGATCATATCTACTCATGACTATATCGAAGCTTTATTTGTTATCTCCATCCACCATTATTGATGATTTTCTTCTATTTTCATTTTATGTGGTCTGCGTTCTTCATTATATTCTCTTCTTTAATCTTATACGGATTATTTGTTCTTCCAAATTCTATTTTGAGCACCATTCAACCATGGTTTGAATTTAGGTTATTGTTTATTTTTATATTTCATTGTTATAATCAATTTTTTATAGATCTTATAGTGCTTAATTTTCCAAATCATTATATGGGTCAAAGTTTTGATTGGGGATCTATTTTCTGGGTTAACTCCGAATTTTGAATGTTTTTTTTAATTTTGAAGATAAATTATTGATCATAGAATTTTAATTTTAATTTTAATTTTCTTAAAATATTAGTTTATATATTATTTAAAATGTGTTGGGACATAGTTAATTTTCATTTCTAAGAGTGATTAGTCAATGGTTTGATATGGATTGGAGTTTTGTGATTTTAGGTTATGAATTTTTATCTAACAGTATTTTTATCTTACATTGTGATTTTTGGTTATAAATTTTTATATAACATTATGCATAAATGTATTAGTAAATGTTCTTGACTAAATTATACTAATAACTAATTGAATTATTTTTATCTAACATTATTTTTATGTGACATTATGTTTAAATGTATTGGTCGATGTTCTTGACCAATTTTATAAGCCAATGTGTTGAATTTTTTTACCTAATATTATTTTATTCTTAACCAATTGACTAAATAATGTTTTGAAATTATTTTTATTTGACATTATGAGCACTCATTGGACTGAGAAAATACACCTGAGAGGGGTGGGGTACTTTGGTCAATTGAAACTCTATCATCAATTATGACATAGATATATATTTTTATCTTTTACCCAATAATCAAAAACCATAGATTCACCAAATAATCTATGTATATACACATTTGAAAATTCAATGGATCCACAACCCCTTATTATTCCTCAAATTATTCTGTTGTTCTCTCACCCAAATGTGTTGTAAGCTATATCAATTTAGTTATATATCTAATTTAATCTGTCATAATTTTGGGATTATTAGGATTTGGTTCACTAATAAAATAAACATATAATCTAATTAATATTTCATATTACTAATAATAACTAATTTTTACCATTTAAATTAATGCAATATTCAATAATTTTGACACATGAAACATCATAATAATGCAATAACTATGTAAAATGAACTAATAAATTTTAGAAGATTTATATTATAATTTAATTATAATATCAATATGACACATGTATATAATATGAAAATAAAATGTTTACAATTTGAAAATGTGTTTCATATCTGATATTTTATATCTAATTATCAATAGTTTTTGTTATTTTTTTGTTTAAAATTTGTTTGTAACTATATATATATGTGTATTTAAATGTTTATATGAATTAATATATTCACTAATTATATTGTGATATCAAATATTGAATGGATCGTAATTAGATACATTTACGAAGAACCACCAGTGAATATGAAAAAGGAGTTGATGAATTCTTGGAATTTTCTAAACGAGATCTTCAAAATGTTGATTTGATTTTTTTTCCATGTGTGAAGTGTTTAAATATGAAAAAGTTAAACCCTAGAGAAATCAAGGACCATCTCATTTGTTATGTTTTTAGCCTTAATTATACACGTTGAATCTGGCATGGTGAAAGAACTAAAAATTCAACATCTAATATTGATGACATTATTCATAACATGGTAGAGGATCATATTGAATAATTAATTAATGATTTAGGTGTTGAAACCATCGAAGAAGAACCAACTGTTGAATGATTGTATAGAGATTCTGAGAAACCATTATTATTATGTTGTAGTAAATATATTGTGTTATTAGCAGTTTTGAGATTTGTTAACTTAAAATAAAAAATTGGTGGAGTGATAAAAGTTTTTCCAGTTTACTTGAGCTTTTAAAATAGATAATTCCAGAAGGAAATAGGCTTCCATATTCCAATTTTGAGTCGAGGAAAATATTATGCCCAATGGGACTGGTGTACAAAAAGACACATGATTTCTCCAATGAATTTGTACTGTATAGAAAAGAAAATTTATATTTATCAAGTTGTCCTACATGTCAGACATCATGCTATAAGATAGATGGGAAAGTCTACTAAGATTCATTATCATGTGATGTCCTCTAACGCAATGAAAAATAAATTTTGTACTTTCTAAGGATATCATCAAATATTTTTTCATACAATTTTGATATTTCATTTTTGATTCATTTTTAGGTACCGGAATCAAAACACCTACTAAATCAATTTGGTACCTTCATATAATTCCTCGTTTAAATTATCTATGATGGTAACATAAGTCACCCTACCAATTCACCACAATGGAAGAGTTTTATAAAAGATTTCAGGATTTTGGATATGAAGTTAGAAATCTCAGAATGAGATTCTATACTGATGGAATGAATCCATATAAAATCCTCAGTAGCCAATATAGTTAGTGCCCTATTTTTATGGTAGTTTACAACTTTTCCCCACATCTATGTATAAATAAAAAATATATTATGATGATCTTGATGATTTCTGGACCAAAACTATTGGGAAATGATATTTATGTGTATCTTTCACCATTGCTTGATGATTTGAAACTACTATGGGAGGTGAGTGTTAATGTTTTCGATGCATACAAGAAAGAGTATTTTCTTTTTTGTTCTATGATAATGTTCACTATAAACTAATTTCCTTCACATTGGAACATATATGGATATAGTGTCAAGGGACATAAATCATGTCCAATTTTTGAAGAAAAGGCTTCATTTTATCAACTGCTGAATGGAATAAAGATAGTGTACATGGGACATCAAATATTCTTTTGAATTGATCATCCTTATCATAGATTAAAAAAATCACTTAACGAATTATATGAATACAAACTTCCCCCTCAACCATTTTCAGCTAAATAATATTATGACAGGGTGAAAGTTATTAAATCGACATTTGGAAAGAAAAGAAGTTATAGTTTTGAAATAAATATTTGGAAGAAGCAGTCTATTTGTTCGAACTAATTTACTAGAGATTTCTTGAGAAAAAACATAAAATTGATGTTATTCATGTTGAGAAAAAAAATATTTGATAGTTTTATTGGAACATTAATAGAAATAAAAGGTACGACAAAAGATGTATTTCATGCTATATTGGGCTTTATATTAATGAGATTTTTTGGAGTTGGCTCCCACTCTGAAAGGAAAAAGAACATACTTACCTCCGACTTGTCACACATTAAGAAAGATTGAAAAGTTGAATTTTTTCCAGTGTTATCATGGTATTAAATACCCATTGGTTTTTCTTCAGATGTGAATAATTTTGTGTCATTGAAGTATTGTAAATTAATAGGTATGAAATCTCTAGATTTCCATGTCTTGATGAAAAAAATTCTACTAGTAGACGTGTGTGGTTTGTTGCCAATAGCTGTAAGAAATACTATCATCAGGTTATATAATTTATTCATATCCATTTTTAGCAAAGTCGTTGATCCCAATTTGTTAAATGTGTTAGAGAATAAAGAAACTCTTATTTTATGTCAACTATAAATGTATTTCCCACCAACGTTTTTTGATATAATGGTTCATCTTTACAGAATATTTGTATGAGGTAGAGCATATTGGTTGCCCTGTATCTCGACATATGATAGTTGATATTGATGGTAGAGGGGTTTGAGGCATAAAGGTAAATTTCATTCCACATGATGAAGTGATGTAGGAAAATTTATAAATTTTGAACAGCACAGATGAGGTTCAATCATATATATCCTCACATATTGTGAATTAAAGTTACGATATCAAAAAAGAAATGAAAGGTGGTGGATGATTGATCATAATAAGACATTTGTAACTCCCCAACCCCAGTTAGCCAGAGTCGGTGCATTATTACATAACATTGGCATGATCATAAGGAAATCATGTTTCCAAAGACCGATCAGTTTAGTAATATTGGAAACAAGATTCATACCTAAGTTTAACTTTACAACTTGAGAAGAAATACAACACAAATATATTTCATTAGAAATATCCAATACTTCTAGATTATGCTTTCCGATCACTCATAACTATCTTCTTCATATTCTGGGAAAATGAAGCATAAGAAAGGGGTGAGCTCAAATGCTTAGTAAGGGTAAGTAATACAGCGGAAAATGACATAAATATTAAGCATGGTAAATAATTTAAACCGCATGCCTTTACCAATAATAAACATGAATACTTTTATGGGAAGAATATGAGCCGAGTAAATAATGCCATAATAAAACATAATCATGGGTATTCTACTAGTCTAATGACCACATGAACCATCAATATTATTTCCATAATGAGGGAATGTATATTGCCAAACATTCTGAAACATTTTGTCAAGGCCTCGTCCAAGATGTTTAAAAATCATTAAGGCCTTGGCCAAAACCATAAATCAAATTGGGAAAGGGCCTCGACCAATTCCACGTCTAGTTGTCTCATGAGACCTACTGATGCATTGAGGAGCTATAGCGGGCTCCACCCGTCATTTACTAAGTACAATACATTCCTCATATGAAAATTTTTAAACATATCATAAACATTCATATTAAAACTAGCATACGAAATGTCAATACTTGAACCATAAATAATGAATGGTATAAAAACAACACATCCCCATTCAAACATATCACAAAACCTTCAATACAATATGGAAGTTTTGTATTATAATAAATCAACTCCAAGTAGACTTAAAATCCATCAAAGGATGTTGACATTGATGAAATCAAAACTCTTTTTAGAGAAATATCTCTTTCAATTTTGAAATAATTTAAGAGTTATATAATTATAAAATAAAAAATTTATTTTTAAAATATTCTTATAAGCTTGTAATGGAAGCATTGACGATTTCATAACAGTAGAAAATAGCCGCACCTGCCGTATAAGTTTAAAAAAATACATTCTTACCTTATTTTTTTTGAAAAGGTTAAAAAGGACATTGTTTCAAAAATGACAAAAAGATTCCTTTATAAACATCTTATAAAAAGTCAAACAAAGTATAAATGAATTTAATCCATATTCTATAAAATAGTAAGAATGTGTTTAAATACATTTTTATGAAACATGGATGTAGATGATAAAGAGGCCCCTATAGATCATTACATATAAACAACCTCGGATAATGAAGAGATTGTGAAATAAAACCTTACCTTGTAATTTTCCTTGGTTGAGGGTAGGTTAACCTCCTGTATCATGGTGAAATAATTTTTATTAAATAATACAATAATAATATACATTAATATGATATCATATATGATCTTTTAACATTTCTTTGTTAATAATATCTAAGTATTATCATCGTTTCGGGTGTTAACTTACTCATTTTATATTATAAGTTTTGTTACATAAGTCATGTTTGTTATGGATATGTTGTATCTTATTCAAATCTAGAATGATATCGAGTCCTTAAATTTTTTTTTAATCATCAAATGGGAATTATACTTGCATGGATATTATGTGGAATGGATCTCATCGCGTTCGTGGAGAAGGTAGTCCGTACGTACGCACGAGCAACAATATCATTCTTTTGATATTAAAATAATATATAATTGGATGGTATATCATATAGACATAATAATTATCATGTTTTATTTATTATTTACATGAATTACAAATCATTATCATACCCATCAAAATAATAATGTTTTGAATAACAATTACACCACGACGTGGAGACGGTAAGCTGTACATACACACGTATGGTGACATGTCATTCGAAGGATGGATATAATACTGAATATGGTTGTAATATATTTATAATAACATCCCCGTATATTTAAGATACTGGATTTATTATTTTATAAATGAAATTACCAAGAAATAGGAAGTTGAATAAGAAAGGAACTTAAAAAAAGTGTGGTGAAAACATTACCTTTTCTTCGGGTTCATCATTTTTATTTGATCAAAAGGGCTCATTAGGTTTGATTTATGATCAAAATAAGGCCTATATGTTGAAGTGAGGGATGTTGGGGGTATATTTGGTCAGGGTTTGGCCGAACCAAAAGGCTTTGAAGGTGTGAAGAATTGGATATAAGTGGTGTCCTTTTATAATGGGGAGGAGGGGCTCTTTAGGAAAAATTTAAAGAATTATTTTATAATAAATTAAAATTAGGTTTATAATGGCTTAAAAGTGTATTATTAAAATTATAAGGCGTGGATAGGTCTAAATCCTTTCAACCAATATATTTTAGATATGTTTGGGTCACTATATTAACCTTATCTTTTTATTTTAACTCTTAGTTAATTAGTTTGATATTTGCCATGTCACTTTGTATTTTTAGATTATATAGTTAATAAACATACTATATACATAAAAGAGACACCCAAGTGGTCCATTAATGATACAACTATCATTATATAAGTTCTTTGGCAGAGCCTTATATTTTTTGGAATAGAATATCAATTAATAATATAATATTTATTTTAAAAACTCATTTATGTCAATTTTGACACTATTCAATAATTGATTTTTTATAGTCATAAAAACATTATTAATTTGAATAAAATTCCTTTAAGAAATCCTAACATGTTACATTAACCAATAAAATTCGTGTATGGCATCAAAACTTTCAAATTATATTTATTTTAACCTTTATAATATCAATTATTTGATTCTTTCATTAATATGTAAAATACTGCATCGTTATTGTGTCATAAACAAATTTAATAATTAAATTTATAAAAATTATAAATAAAATAAAATTATGTAGGAAATAATTTTATCTTTATAATTAATATTTATAGCCTAAAATCCAACATATATAACCCTATGTAAAAATTGTTTTTCTACAAGATATATGCTTACATAATTTTTGAATTTACTTTAACTTAACTAATATAAAGTGTCATTATCACTTAAAGTGTCTCCATGGGGTTCCCAAATAGACCCAAAGATTTAAATGGTCAGAAATGTATCAAACAATATGTTTAGGACATGTTTTAGGGAAATTTAGTATTATTATAGTATTATTATGTTTACCTTTATTTACTAGATTTACCCTTTAACCATGGTAAATAAAATATTTACTAAAGTAATTATTCAAAAATGTCTAAAAATAAAAGTTACCTATTTAAACAATTTGGAACTACTTATTATAAATATGGAATCAATTTTTCAAAATTTCAAACACATAAGTGTTATAAATTAATTTAAAATTAATTCTCGTTATCAAAGAAAAAAGTGTGTTTTTAACAAATAATAACTATCAAAAGATTGACACTTTCTTATGTCCAGTTTAACTATTAAATTATGTCCAATGACCAAAATTGTATTAAATGGTATAATTATAATATAATTTTACTTTAAAATCACTCAAATTCATAATTTATCTCTATAAATTATTTCGATTAAAAAAGTTGTTTTTAATTAAAATTTAGTAATTTTCACTATTCATCAAAATATGAAAGTTATCAGAAAAGTACCAAATTTTCAGCCTAAGATAATTGATATATTCCAAATCAGAAAATTAAGTCTATTTTACCAAATTTAAAACATAAAAGTTTCATTAATTAATTTAAAATTAACTCTCGCTATTAAAACCAAAAGGCGCATTTTTAATAACTATCAAAAGTTTGACACTTGTTTATGTCCAATTTCAAAGTGAAATTACATATAATTATCACCATTGGATTAAATGGTAAAAATATAATCTATTTATACTTCCATACCATTAAAATGTATAATTTACAAATATAAATTATTTTGATTAAAAAAGTTGTTTTCAGTTAAAATAAAGTATTTTTCACTATTCACCCAAATATGAAAGTTATCAGAAAAACAGAAAAACATTATTGAAACTAAATTCTTATGTCCCTATTCTAAATAAGAAGTTTATTTTGTCAAATTTAATATATAAAAGATTCCAATATTGGATTTAAAAAGGCTTATCCATTAAAAGGCGGTAAAATTGCATTTTTTTTAAAAATACTTCTTTTATATGAAAAACATGTATTTGTTCTTACATTATGTCTAAAAAACAAATAATATGGATTCTAAAATTATAATGATTATATAAAGATCAAAATTCAGTTATTACTATTCATAATAGCTTTTGAACGGCTTGTTTCGTAAGTCATGGCGTGCGAGAACTCGGTGATTCGTATAGTGAAAGTTATTGAATTACTTTGAAGAAATAATGTACTATGAAATCTTGGGGTGTTACAACATTTTTATCATGGATTAAAGAGAAATTCACCACAGATATATCTACATCACAAACACTGAAGTGGTTAGCAGGGGGACAATCTCTTAATGTGATCACATGGTCCAGTTTTGATATCAATGTCTACACATTTTACACAAAAAACCTGGATAATAGGAGTACTATTCAGAATAGTGGTGTGATAGTTTTTTGTGAAGTAGTGCTTTTTTGAGTGCCAAAGATAAAAAACCAAATTCTATATCAATTCCATATTTTTTAGTTCTAGAAGACATATGAGAAATTGATTATATTAAATTTCGAGTCACTATTTTTAAGTGTAATTGGGTTGATAGTAATAGTTGTGTGAAACATGATGAATATGGTTTTAAATTGGTTGATTTGAAAATATTTAATTACAATGTGGAACCATTTTTCATGGCGACACATGAAAATCAAGTATTTTATATCATTGATACATCAAATGATCAATGTTCAGTTGTTTTGAAAATAAAAAGATACCATTTTGTTGATGAGGATGACGCTAATGATGTTAGTGATTTACATAAGCCTCATTCATATATTACACAATTTTCGGAAGATTGCAGTGATTATAAGATAGACACAATGCATGAAGTATATAATGATCGTGATAAAGGAATGTGGGAAGACACTAAATTAGTCTCCTAATTTTTCAGGTAAATATTTATATTTATTTCTTTTTTTTTGAAACTTACAAATGCATCCCTCTTTTTATACTAACTTATTATTTGTCTTCCTTGTTCCTAAATATTCAGTTTTTTAATGATATACAGGTAAAAAAACTTCAATACACATTTTAGTTGGAACATCAGATATAGATATATAGGAGTAGTTACTGAGGTATTTCTATTTTTACATATTATTAAATATTTAACAACATACTTATTTAATGAAATAAAACTGATGATTTAATTTTTTTATAGGACTACTGATCTATCCTCGATGGAGGATACTTGTCCGGTTACTACTAGAAAATTAAGTTCTCAAGTTGGTAAATGTGGAATTACATGTTTACCAAAAATATCACTTTCTTATGATGATGATAGAGTACACATTCGTCTTGATGATGATAATAATGAAATTGGCACAAATGTAGTTGAGTTTTTCAGTTATATAGCGATGCCGACAGATTGCATGATTAGTATTTTATATCCTAATTTGAATTTAGTGGACAGGATGGCAAAGAAATAACTTTGGGATGCAGTGACAGTAAAATATATTAAATCATTTACTTTATCTCATTTTTTTTTATATTTTATATTTTAAATGAAATATTTAATTTATTCAATTACAGATGACATTCAATTTTGAAGAAACCATAGAAATTAAGAAAAGGCATCTCTCATTAGCAGCGGTTTGATGAAGAGATGTTAAAACAAAACTGACGAAAAATTATTTTTTTGGAAAGAAAATTTTTGAAAACCCATGCCTCAAGTATCTGTTTATAGATGAAGATACATGGAAGCGATTTGTTGAGAGTCACAATGATGAAAAACTTCAGGTATGATAATTTCTTAATATTGTAAATTTTTTTATAAATTTTTCTTATTACTTAGTATTTTATTTTTATATAACAAAACTATAGGAGATCTCATTAGGATATCCAGTTGAGAAATGTATACCCTCATACTTTATCACATGGAGGGTACTCGTATTTGGAGTAGAAAATGACTCAAGAAAAATTTGAATCATTAAGAGATTGATCTAGTAGTGGTTCAGAAGAGTACCAATTTGGTCATCCATCTCGTCACACTCACCATGAAAAACAGAAATTAGCAAGAAGAAGGAAAAATGAAAATTATCTTACAGAGAAAGCTAAAAAAGTAGCTGATATAATTTTAAGTAAATATTATTAATTTTTTTATCAGTTTTTCTATTTTTTAAATTATAAATAGTAATATTAATTTTTTATTTTTCATTTCATGATGAAATTAAAGAGTAGGAGACACATGGAACTTTTATCCCATAGGGTAGGATAGAAAACCTCGCCATTTCTTTAGGAAAGGCAGAACAACCTATCCATGTTAGAGGATATCAGGTGGGTGTTAGTATTCTGAAGGTTTTTGGTAAGAGTAATCAATCCAGAGACCCGGTAATATAGTCCTTAAAATTAGAGATAAAAGATATGAAACAGTCTATGGGTGATCAAATTCAAGCAGTAGGGAAGAAGGCTTTGTTAGAAAACATGGAATGACAATCACATTATGCACAAAATTCCCAATTATATTACTTATTTTTCATCTATTTTTCTATTTTATAAATTATAAAAACTAAAATGTTTTCATTTTTCAGCCTTCCCAACTGCTCACCTAGACTACCCCGCCCCGTATAAGCAGCCTTCCCAGGTATATTATTTATTTTTCCTCACTATTTCTATTTTATAAATTATAAACACTAATATAAATTTTTCATTTTTTATCCTTCCAGCCTGCTCACTCAGACTACCCTTCCCCATATACCTACCCTACCCTGTATAAGTAGCCTTATGAGATATATTATTTATTTTTTTATCAGTTTTCTATATTATAAATGATAATCACTGATATAAATTTTTCATTTTTTAGCCTTCCCAGTCTGTTCACCTGGACTACCCTGCCCCATCTGCCTACCCCGCCCCGTATGAGCTGCCTTTCCAGGTTTTATATTTATTTTTTTATCAATTTTTCAATTTTATAAATTATTAACACTATTATAAAATTTTCATTTTTCATCCTTCCTAGCCTTCTCACCTGGACTACCCTACCCCATATTCTTACTTTGATTCTCTACCACCTTGCTTGAACCAAAATGCATATTGTGATTTGTTTGCTGGAGATCCTCACATACATATTGTTGTGTTAGGACTCATGCATTTTTTGGGGGATTCTATACATCACCAGACTATGAATATGGGTCAGGTTAGAGTATCAGTACTCGATATTTTATATCCTAATGTTCTACTACAATTTCTTCCCACGGAGATCACCAGAGTTATGGATTGTGTGGGTTATTTTTTGATTTGTCCAACTGGTTCACTTCGTTATATTTCATATGAGGTATGTGATACATTTAATATTAATTACAAATGATTCAAAATTAAATATAATGTTTTCTGGCATTTAACTTATATAGGAGTATCTGAAAGAAAAAGAATCTGCACAAATAAAACAAAATGTTGAGGAACTATCAACTGTAGATACTTTATATATTTCTCATGGGATACAAATATAATCTCTGGAATCTTCTTCATTGAATTATATCTATGAGTTTATGATGGAGAATGATATATGTGGAGGATAATTTCCATTGATATTACTCAAAGAAGATATCATGCATCCAGTAGATTTTGAAGAGCTCGGCCTAAATGTGGTGCAGTTGTTTACCATGTAAGTAAATTGACTATTGAATTTGTATTTTTTAATAAAATATTGTTTTAATTTGACTAAATATATATTATTTTTCAATTAGGTATATAAACACGCATCTTCTATAAAATGAAAGTACATACATTTACGGTTTTATCGATCTATAATTCATTTCCATAGAAGTGAAACAGGTGAAGAATACTCATAGAGTTGCATATATGTGTGAGATATTATCACATACAAATATTTAGTGCTGGTTTATGCCATTTAATGACAAGTAAGAATAGAAATAATGAAATAATGATCATTATAATGTCATTATTTGTGAAATTTTTGTATTGTAGGGGGCATTGAATGTTAGGCATATTATGCCCATGTGAACACACCATATATTGGTTTTTCTCTTTAGTAGGGAATGTACGTAAAAAACTCCACCTTATTAGAACAGAATGTTTTTTATGAGCTCATTATATTTTATTCTAATTTGTTAGATATTTATTATTAGTTTATATATATAAAAATCATCTTCATGGAAAATTTTAATAAGGAATACAAATCAATAAAGACACCAAATAAAATAAAATATGTGGAAGTTCAGGTAATTAGTTTTTATATTAGAATTTGTTCTGATTTATATATATATATTTTAAATTTTATTAACAGATTAATGTTTTATAACTGTAGTTTAATTGTCAAAAAAGAAATTTTGAATGTGGTTCTTATATTCTATGATTCATGTATGAGATAATCACAACTGGGGAAAATACTAAATTTTATAAGGTTAGTTGTATTAATTTTTTTATATTTTATGCCATATTAATTAATTTTTTTATCTCAAATCATTCAATGTTATTTTAAGAATTCAATGATTCAAAATATTATTCCGAATATGATATGGGTTATATTCAATCTATTTTTTGTGAACTATTTGTTATGTCTACTTAATATTTGAGGTATATATATTCTAATATTTGTAAATAATGTTACACATGGTTTCAAAAAACTAAATATTTTGATATATTAGGTGTTTGAACCTACTAATAATAAAACTAACACTTCAAAAATAACCAACAATGAGGATTCCATAAATTTCAGGTACGTGTATTTTAATTCGAATTTATTTGGAATGTTTAATATTAATAATTTTCTAAAAAAATTGTAACATTCGATGTAGGTTTTTTTAATTTATGCTTGTTATATAAATGAATAAATAATCAATCAACCTTGTGATGAGAGGATATGTACTATCCATATTGAGATGAAATCATGTCGTACCTACTATAACTCTATTCCAAAAGGATAAAAAAGACATTAGAAGTGACCACGAATAATCCAAAAGTGCATTAAACATATTACATGGAATCCTTAAGGCACTAAGTATTGAGTCAGGACACAATAATGACAAGTGCACATGTACTTGACATCTACAGGAAATCATTTTCTTGAATGGTACTTGGTATCCATAATGAACTGAATTTTATATCTAACCACATTCCTATCATAGGTACATCTTAGTCATTGTCTCATGCCAGGTCAACCACACTGGTATAATCATATCATGAGGGTCCACTTGTTCCAACTACCAAATAATGCTTCCTTAGGTATGGTAATACATTCAATAAGAAATTTAATTAATGTAAGTACAATACATGTCATCATGGGATATATTGATGCATTGATATTTACCTAGAATTCATTGATTTCACTCAAGTGCCTTAATAATGTCTTTGTCTAATTTTTTATAGTATATATTGATGCATTGATCTTTAAATTTTTCAGTGACTCATATAGAGACCCAACATTTTCTTAAATTACTATTACATCATTTCAAAGATAAACAACATAATAGTATTAAACATAGAGGATCCAAAGGTTTAGTTTCTTGGGAAAACTAGGACGATACATAATAATTACAACATCAAGTATAAACATTTATTTAATTTTTTCTTCTCTAGATTCTAATTGGCACTTTTCCTCTCCTTAGTACATTTAGCCACCTGAGGATATAAATAAAAAGGGGTGATCTAGAATCCTATTAAGAGGTTAGATAAGAACAATATAGCATGGGGTGATCATAATAATGACATGGGAAAATGATCATGAACCTCAGAGGAAGCATAAATATATGACTTGAAATGTAGCAATGCATAAAAATGAAACATCGTGTATTAGTGGTTAACTACCACACATACTTATGAACCAAGCTAGAATATTGTTCACAAATCATTTTACATTTACTCATGAGATTAATCACTTTACCCAATGCATTGGAGCACTTTATAATTCTGGTCACACCCGTAACATTTAAACTTTCATATTGCGCTATATAATTTCGGGCACAACCGTTACATAATAACATTATCATTATCATGCTTTCCACATAGAACACATATAAATAATATACATAAGTATCCCATGGAAATTAATGGGTTCCATATCATAAGAACACATTCATAAACATTGGTTTCCCAAAAGAAAGAGGGAATAACATATATGTTACAAGAACCGTCCATTTTGAGTAAAAAGTAAATGGTGTGTTCTTAAAAGAAGAGTTCTTTTGGAAAACATTTTGTTTGACATAAAAACTAGTGAAAAATAAGTATATCCAATAAAAGGAAAGAAAATGATGAAAAAAATGATCTTTAAGGAGTAACCATATAAAAAAATGTAGTGAAAGAGGGAGAACACGACGAAAGAAAATTGGGGTTGAGATTTTCCCCTTACCTTGTATCTGAATGCTTCTTTCTCTTTAATGTCCTGTATAATTACATTATATTCAATAATTAGAAATCCATAACCTTGTGTACATTAATATGGTTCATTATGGTTTTATTAAGTGATTTTATGTGCCTTTGGATGAGTTATATGTTTTAAAAAACATTGTTTGGGAATGTTTGTTTTATGGTTTTCTTGAGTGGTTCATTTGTATTCTTAAATTGATGTTCGGGTAGAACATGGGTAAACATCCAGAACTAATATTACATGTTATTAATGAAATTATAGTAGTTTGAATGATCTTAAAATAAATTATATTAGATCCATGTGGATGAATCATTAGATAAGAATTAAATGATGATTGTTTGGGTTAATTTGAGCGATTTTTCGATCATAATGAACTTTTTATCACTAGAAAAATGGTCATAAGTTAGTCATAGAACTTTAAATAGGAGATAATACATAATACATATTTTTTTCAACCATAAAAATGGTTTCATGACCAGATCTAAAGGTAAAAATGGAAGAATAAAATATGTCGTTCTTGAAGGTGATAAATTAACACCTCACGAACAACGTTCTCTTTAATAAAATAAAAGGAAGAGGGAAAGGGGGTTGGATGATTTAATATCACATTAGCATCATAAAATTCCATTAAATGCATAATATTGTAGTTAAAATACCATTTGGATGAAGATAGGTGGTGAGAGATCAAGAAATTAACTTGAACTTGAACGGAAATTAAAGGAGAGGGGTTTCTTTAATATAAAATTAATTAGTTTATTAATTTCCCCTAAGACAAGGAATAGTGTGTCATCCATGACCAATAATAGTAAATAAGGAATATGAGTTCGGAATTTGGGTTCTTACATCACTTGTGATGTCAGGAAAAGTTTTTTTTTTTAATTATAATGTTTTTATACGGTAAATTAATATATTTTACTATTTACCAAAATTTCAAGTATTTTAGAAAAATATGAAAAATTTACCCCAAAATTTTTTCGATGTGAAGAATCCAAAAATGAAGTACATTTTTCAAAAAAAAATATCTAAATATTATTAATTTAATATTTAACTAAAATCATAATTTACTTAAAAAACAGGTTTTTAAAATTAAAACTGATTTTATAGTGCTTTTAAAAATTACGCAGGGTCTTATAAAATTATCTAAAAACTATAAGACATTGATTCGATAATTAATGAAATTTTTTAAGAAAATAAATTTTCTTTTAAATTAATTAATTAATTATAATTAATTATTTATGACTTACAAAATACCAAAACTTTTACTAAGGTCAAATTATCACTTTCTAAGATGTCTAAATTTTATTTAATTATTCATGGCCAAGGTTAATCTTATGTTGGGTGATTTACTATTCATAATGGTAATATTACTATTTATAAGGGTAGGTTAGTATTCACAAGGGTACATTACTAATTACTGAAAATAATTTTTGTTCCATTACACTCCAAAAATCATCATGAACACAACCGTGGATGTCAGATTTTCAAAATTCCCAATAAAGAAGTGACAAAATTATGTTTAAAGGTCACTTAGCACTTAGTAGTTCATTATGTTGTGCTTTCATGTGATTTTATGACTTAATTTTAAGAAAGGAATTTTCATTGAAAAACTTTGGGTCATAACATTCTTCCCCCCTTAAGAAATTTCACACCTAAAATTTCACTTTACAAAAAAACGTGAGGGTACTTCTCATTAATTGCCTTTTTTGGTTCCCAAGTTGCTTCCTAAAACTTATGGTTCCTCCAAATCACTTTAACATGATGAGTTGTCTTGTTGCGTAGAACCATATCTCTCCGATCCAGAATCTCTAATGGCTGCTCCTCAAAAGAGAGATCATCTTCTAGTTGTACCACCTATGAGTTTAGTACATGTGAGGGGTCTGATATGTACTTCCTTAGGAGTGATATGTGAAACAAATCATGAAATTGAGCCATATTCGGTGGAAGTGAAAGTCAATAGGCCACGACTCCTATGCGGTCAAGGATCTCAAAGGGACCAATGTACCTTGGGCTTAGCTTCCTTTTCTACCCAAATCGCATGACTCTCTTCCATGGAGATATTTATAGGAATAATTTATCTCCAACGTCGAACTCCAAGTCCATTCGAAGGTTGTCAGCATAGATATTTTGCTGACTCTGAGCATCTCTGATGTGTTTCTGGATGACCTGAACCTTCTCTATCATCTCTTACAAAAGATCAGGTCCAGGTAGCTTTCTTTATCCAACTTTATCTCAACAAGTTGGATTTCTACATCGCTTTCCATACAGAACTTCATATGATCCATTTGAATACTCGAGTGGATGCTATTGTTGCTTGAGAACTCAACCAATGGGAGATGCTGATCCCATCCACCTTTGAATTAAAGAGAGAAAGCTCTTATCATATCTTCAAGTATCTTAATAGTACTTTCAGATTGGCCATCAATTTTGGGGTGATAGGTTGTGTTGAAATTTATTTTAGTACTCAAAGAATATTGAAGGATCCTCCAGAATTTAGATGTGAACCTTGGATCACAGTCATAGACAATTGAGAGTGGAACACCGTGCAGTCTCACCACTTCCTTCACATATATCTTTGCATGCTGTTCAAGCGAGAGATCTTCCTGAATAGCTATTAAATGGGAAGTCCTGGTGAGTCGATCAACTACAACCCATATCACATTGTTTCCCTTGGACGTCTTTGGGAGACCCGTGACAAAGGCCATAGTAACATTTTCCCATTTCCACATGGGTATAAGAAATAGATTCATCATACCTTTGGACTTTTGTCGCTAAGGTTTAATGTGATGACATACCAAGCACCTTGATATATATTCCACAATCTATTTCTTCATGTTATCCCACCAAAAGTGTTCTTGGAGATCACTATACATATTGGTACTCCCAAGATGGATAGATAATGTTGATCTATTTGCATTGTCCAATACTTCCTTCTTTATCCCGGGTGATTAAGGCACACAAAGCCACATTCCAATCCGAATCACACCATCATCATCGATATGGAACTCCTGTAGCTTCCCTTCCTTTACTGCATTCACCCTCTTTTGTATCTCCACATCATCCATTTATGCTTCCTTAATCCTATCCTCGATGGATGATTGCACAATCATTTGGGCAAGGTAGGATGTATCCCCTGCCCTTATGATTTCTAAATCCATTCTTTTCATATCCATGAATATAGGGTCTTTCTCAATCCACAACATGGATAGAGTAGCAGGTTATTTTATGCTTAGAGCATCAGCTACCATGTTCACATTTCCTGGATGATAGTGAATAGAAGAATCTTAATCCTTGATTAGATCTAACCATCTCCTTTGATGCATTTTCAGCTCCTTTTGTGTGACTATATACTTTAGGCTCTTGTGGTCAGTGTATATGTCACACTTCTCACCATAAAGGTAGTGCCGCCAAATTTTCAAGGAAAAAATTACGGCTGCCATCTATTGATCATGCATCGGGTAGTTCTACTCATGGATCTTCAACTGTCGTGAGGCGTAGGATATCACATTATCATTTTTCATGAGTAAACAACCCAACCCTTTCAATGAAGAATCACTATATATCACAAAACCTTCTCCACTTTTTCGGTAGTGTGAGTACAGGTGTAGTGATCAGCCTTCTTTTTAGATCCTTGAATCTTCCCTCACATTATTTTGTCCAGACATACTTTACCCCTTTCCTTGTTAGCTTAGTTAGTGGGCTTGAAAATCATGAGAAGTTTCTCATAAAACATCGATAGTACCTAGCTAATCCAAGAAAACTATGGATTTCTGTGACACTAGAGGGCCTGGGCCATTCCTCAATTTCCATTGTTTTTGAAGGATCCACAGAAATTCCCCCACTTGTGATCACATGTCTCAAGAACATGACTTTTTTCATCCAAAAGTCACACTTGTTGAACATGGCGTACAACCTCTCCTTTATTAATGTCACCAACACAAGTCTTAGATGTTCTTAATGTTCCTCCTTTCTATTGGAGTAGATGAGAATATCATCAATAAACAATAGCACACATTTGTCTAGGTAATGTCTAAAGACTCTTTTCATAAAATCCATAAATATTTCAGGGTAATTTGTAAGTACGAAGGGCATCGCCAAAAAATCATAGTGCCCAAACCTTGTATAGAAGGTAGTATACTGAATATCTTCCTTCTTCACCTTTACCTGATGATATCCAAAATGAAGATCCACCTTTGAGAAGTATTGATCTCCTCTTAACTGATCAAACAAGTCATCAATCCCTGGGATATGATACTTGTTCTTTATGGCGATCTTGTTGAGTTCCCGATAATCGATACACAACCGCATTTTTCCATCATTCTTCACAAAGAGCACTGGAACACCCCAAGGTGATGCACTAGGGCGTATAAACCCTTTATCCGGATGCTCTTGCAACTACTTCTTTAACTCGTCCAGATCGATAGGATCCATCCTATAGGGACACTTCGAGATAGGAGTTGCTCCGGGTATGAGTTCAATTGAGAACTCTACCTCAGAATCCTTGGTAATTCTGGGTAACTCTTCAAGAAATACATCATCATATTCCCTCACGATGGGCATTTACTCAAGGTAGAAACTTTCCATCGACTCAACCATTTGGGTGAGGTATGATTCTTCATAGGGAATCAACACCCAAACCATTGAAGGTTTTTTCAAAGGGGATTCATGATCTTCCTTACATTTGTAGAGGAGCATGGGATGGTTCGGAATATGAAAAGATATTTCCTTTTCTTGAAAGTTGATATGTGCTCTATATAACGAGTGCCAATCCATTTGCATTATAGTGTGGAATTCCACCAAAGGAAGTATTACAAGATTCGCTGGAAGAATCTTCCCACATACGCCAACAAGAGAGGAGTCAAACAATTGGGTTGCAATGATTGCACCACTTGATTGTTTTACAGATATCTCTACATAAAGTTTTTGAGGGTTCAATTATTTAGTTCTACCAAACTTGAAAGATATAAAAAAATGTGTAGAACCATAATCAAATAAGACTTTTTCCATTATTGAGTGAATATGAAGTGTACCTTGTATGACTTCATTATCATGCTCCACCTCCGTAGTAGTGATGGAATTAGCCTTCCCTTATCCCTTTGTCTTTGGCTGCTGCTGATGCTGATTACCCTTGAGAACTCGAGGTTTAGTGCACTGGTTTGATAGTGCCATAGCTCCCTGCAGTTGTAGTATTGAACCATGAGTGGTTCTCTCCTTTAATTGGCTACATTATCCTTCCTTTTTTGTGTTTTTTCAACACTCTTGAGCATGGTGTCCTTATTTCCCACAATTGAAGCATTTCCCACAATTTATGAACTTCCCCATCCCTTTGAGGTAGTTCTCATGGTTCATCTTTCCACATTTTTGGCATGTGGGTCTTTGAGTTTTTTTCACACCTTTATCATTAGATCCTCAATCTTGAATCTCCATCTTTTATTTCTTATCACCATAGCCATGAGACCATTCTCCAAAGTCCATCTCCACTTTGAGAGCACATCGAACAACATCTTCATAACTCCCAAAGTATCAAATTGCAAGATCCTTTTGAATGTGTGGTTTTAATCCACTAAATAATCTATCAATTTGGCTATCATTGTTGATAAAAAAACCCAAAGCGTACCTTGCAAGCCTTGTGAAATTCACTTCATAGGTTGTGAACAATTCTCCTTCTTTTTTCTTGAGCTCTATGAATTCTCTCATCATCTGTGTGCAAAGAGTTATTTGGAAATACTTGTTAAGAAACATTATCTTAAAGTATTCCCATTCCATCTCGTCAATTTCCTCCCTTGGCTTGGTGTTCTTAATCAAAGACCACCATTGATCGGCTTCTCCATCTAGATGATAAACACCTGGGGTCACCTTCTCTGTCTCAGAACAGTGAAGAAAAGAAAAGATATTCTACATGGAGTTGACCCACTATTCCCCAACTAGTGGATCGGAGGATCCACTAAACGTCGGTGGTCGTTGCTGCATAAAACATTTGATAGCCAATTTCTCCCTCTTTGGAGAAGGAGGATGTTCCCCATTATTATGGTTATTGTTCATAACATGAGATAATTGGGTAAGAATCGCCATGAAGGTTTGAACTCCACCTCCAAAATCATTGGGTATGTCGTTCGGGAAATCATTTCATTGGCCACCGCATGAGTTTTTGGCCTAATTTCTCCCTGTTTCCACCATTTTCTAAACTAGAAAAGGTTTAAACAAAACATAAGTAAACAAGTCATGAGTAAATAAATTATTTATTTTCAAAATTTGTACTAAAAGAATAACATATAGGATCCTTATGTAAATATTCTTGTGTGCATATTTGTACTTAGACTCATGCTAGATGTTTTCTCTAGGGTTCACTAATCCTAATTCACGAATTAACTAATCATTTCCTCTGATACCAACTATAGAGACCCAACCTTTTCACACATTACTATTACATCATTTTAAAGATAAAAATAATAATAGTATTACAGATAGAGGATCCAAATGTTTAGTGTCCTAGGAAAACTAGGACCATACATAAAAATTACAACATTAACCATAAACATTTATTTAATTTATTCTTCTCAATCTTCTTATTGGCACTTAGCTGCTCCTTAGTACATGTAGCCATATGAGGATATACATCAAAAGGAGTAATCTAGAAACCCAGTAAGAGGATAGATAAGAACAATATATAATGGGGTTATAATAATCATAACATGGTGAAAAGATCATGAACCTGAGAGGAAGCATAAATATAAGACTTGAAATGTGGCAATGCATAAAAATAAAGCATCATGTCTTAGTGGTTAACTACCACATATACTCGTGAACCAAGATAGAATCTTGTTCACAAATAATTTCACATTTACTCATGAGATTCATTACTTTACCCAATGTATTGGAATGCTGTATAATTCCGGGCACACTTGTCACATTTAAACATTCATATTGCACTGTATAATTTCGGGTGCACTCGTCGCATCATAACATTATCATTACCATGCTTTCCACATAGAACACATATGGAAAATGTACATAAATAACCAATGGAAAGGAATGGGTTTCATCTCATAAGAACAAATTCATAAAAATTGGGTTCCCAAAAGAAACATGGAATAGCATACATGTTACAAGAACCGTCCATTTTGAGTGAAAAATAAAAGGCGTGTTATTAAAAGAAGAGTTCTTTTTGAAAACATTGTATTCTGAAATTGAAGTTCGGGTAGAACATGGGTAAAAATCCAGAACTGATATTACATGTTATTAATTTTATTACAAGAGTTTTAATGATATTATAATGAATTATATTGGATCATTGTGTATGAATCATTAGATAATATTTAAATGATGATTGTTTGGGTTAATTTGAGCGATTTTTTGATCATAATGAACTCATTTTATTTTATCACTAGAAAAATGTTCATAAGTTAGTTCCAAAACTATAAATAGGAGATAATACATAAAAAATATTCTTGATAAACCATAAAAATGGTTTTATGACTGGATCTGAAGGTAGAAATGGAAGAGGAAAATATGTCATTCTTGAAGGTGATAAATTAACACCTCACAAACAACGTTCTCTTTAATAAAATAAAAGGAAGAGGGAAAAAGGGTTTGGATGATATAATTTATAATTAACATCATAACATTCTAGTACATGTATAATACTGGAGTTAAAATACAATTTGGATGAAGATAGGCGGTGACAGATCAAGAAATGACCTTGAACTTGAAAGGAAGTTAAAGGAGAAGAGGGAGAGAAATTGCCTCTCAAATCATCCTCTTGAGATCCTACTTAAAGAACCTAGGATTGGTCTTTTTATGAGAACATCATCTCTTGAATGTGGGATAGGGGCTAGGGAGGATTTTTGGGAAGAGTTTAGAGAAGGCTTGGAGCTTGAGAGGTGTGAGGAAGTGAGGGTGTGAAGGGTGGTTTTTATAGTGGAGGGGAGAGCAGTTTCCTTAATATAAAATTCATTAGTTTATTAATTTACCCTAAGACAAGGAATAGTGAGTCATCCATGACCAATAATAGTAAATAAGGAATGTGAGTTAGGTATTTGGGTGCTTACATCACTTTTTATGTCAGGAATAGTGGGTTTTAATTATAATGTATGTATACGGTAAATTAATGTATTTTACTATTGACCAAAATTTGAAGTATTTTAGAAAAATCCCAAAAATTTGCCCCAACCATTTTTCAATGTGTAGAATACAAAAATGAAGTCCATTTTTTAAAAATAATTTTCTAAATATTATTAATTTAATATTTAATTAGAATCAGAATTTACTTAAAAAACAGTTTTTAAAATTAAAATTGATTTTATAGTTCTTTAAAAAATTACTTAGGGTCTTATAAAATTATCTCAAAACTATAAGACATTTATTTAATAATTAGTGAACACATTTTAAGAAAGTTCATTTTCTTTTGAATTAATTAATTAATTATAATTAATTATTTATGATTTACAAAATACCAAAACGTTTACTAAGGTCAAATTGTCACTTTCTAAGATGTCTAAATTTTATTTAATTATTCATGGGTAAGGTTACTCTTATGTTGGATGATTTACTATTCATAAATTTCATATTACTATTCATAAGGGTAAGTTACTATTCACAAGGGTATGTTACTATTCACTGAAAATTATTATTTTTTCATTAGACTCTGAAAATCATCTTGAACACAACCGTGTATGTCGGATTTTCAAAATTCTTAATACAGAAGTGAAAAAATTATGTTTAAAGGATACTTTGCACATAGTAGTTCATTATGTTGTGCTTTCATACGATTTTATGACATAATTTTAAGAAGTGAATTTTAATTGAAAAAATTTGGGTCGTTACAACTCAGATGTATTAAATGATAAATACAGTTGGATTGTTGTATATTGTGTTTTTTTATAAGGGCTTCAATTTTATTGTAATATTAGTTTTTCAGATTTTTCTAAAAAAAATTAACTCACGACATCGGTTATTTCAAAAACTGACAACGATATTTAAAAAAAATCCATCTCGGTGTCAGTTTTTCCTAAAATAGGCACCAAAAACCAATTTATGACGTCATTTTTCTCCAAAACCGACGCTAAAAATCCATTATTGCCATCGGTTTATTAAATAAACCAACACAAAAACCATGAAATAAAATGATTTTTGATATCGGTTTTTAGGAAACTGACGTTGAAAATACAATTATTTACGACGCCTTTATAGAAGTCAGTTAAAAGCCGACATTAAAATATGTTTTTTCCCAAGTGAAAATTTATCAATACTTTTGGGGGAGCCATAGATAACCATATTTAAAAAAGTGTCAAGTCTTGAAAGACATCCCATTCTATTTGGGAAAATATTATGAATATCTATGAAGTAGATTTAAATGATTATGAGTTGATTTTATAGGTTTTGTGGAATAAATATGAATATCTGTGGGTGAGTTAAAATGAGACCATCGATGTATTCATTAACTAGTTGAACATTACTATTGAGGACATGTGTCATCTTAGTGAAAATATTGATGATGAAAAAATTATCCACATCATATGAGAGTAATAACACCATGTTTTGACGATAAGGTATCACTACATGAATTCAAAATGATGCATCATTATTGAGTTTACATAATACTATTATCACATAAAAGTTGAGAAATAAAGATAATGAATCCAATGTAATGGAAAAATTTCATGGATATCATGTTTATGAAGAATCTTTAAGTAATATAGGATCCTAAAGAATAATTTTAGGAGTTGATTCCTTTTAATTCCTCTAATATTAAAATTAGAAAAATAAAAATCAATGTCATACTACCACTCACTTTCGATAAATATATAATGGTTTCGTATCTTGTGGAAAGGTGTCCCAAAAAATATAAGGGTAATGAAAAAGAACAAATTCCATTCAGAAAAATAATAGAGATTCTGATAGGAAAATATGTCTCAATGTGTAAATTCTTCAAAATGATGAACTGAATTTATCAATAAGATGAAACCTCATAAGAAACTATGTAAAGAAGGTTGAATATTGTAAACAAAATCATGTGAATTATTTCATGGATATTGTGGACTACCAATAACATTATTATAGTGATGTTGAAATATATAGTGTTGTGGTAGATTTGATATTCAAAAGGAACTTGACTCCTCTCTTTAAGAAATCAATATTTTTATGGATAAAACATATAAAGAAAATATAGTATTATTTAATTAAAAATTTTATATAAAATAACATGAATAATAATATTCATAATATTATGAAGAGATTGATAAGATAAAATCCATAATTTCATCCAATTTTGAAAATGACATTGAACTAATGCTGAAGTGGAATAATAAACCAAGATTTTTGAAGAATTAAATATATATATAATGTAAAGGGTCAATATAATTGTGTAACTAGAACATAAATTCATGTTGTGGTAATGATAGTTTGAGTATCAAGAGATAATCCTTACTCGAAATATGATAGTGAGAATCCCATTCAGATTATATTCAAAAGAGGATAATGAAACTCCTGAGGATTCAATTGAGTATGTTGTGGGTTTCACATAATTGAATCATTTTGAAAATAAATTAAAACATTTTTTAGATTAATATTTCATAAAAATAGACCAAAAAATATAATTTTTTAAGTTTTAAAAGTTTAAAAGAACACACCACAAATTTGGTGTTATTTTTATTGGGAACGTAGAACATAAAAATATGTTTGTTCTATTGTTAACTGATATTTTTGAGTGAAATACCATAAAAAAGAGAAGGCATTAATAATATATTTTCTTATGCTTGTAATAGATACTACATTTTTTTGGTTTTTGAAAATGGGAATTTCTTATGCGTGGGTGCAAAAAAAGTTACCAATAGAGACATGGTAAGGTTAAAGGAAGTGGCTAAAATCATCATCAAATATGTTGAATACATAAAATATATTTACAATCTCATATGATAAAGATTATTCTATTAATCTTGATATAAGAAAGATCACCTTCCATCAATAAATGTTGAGTAGAAATCATGTCTAATGAAAATGAGATATAAGAAGGAAAATGTAACATAGATTACATTCAATGTAATGGAAAAATCTATAACATAGATATTTGATTTTTTGGAAATTGTTAAATAACATGAAATGAAGTCACTGTAAAAGGAATAAAAATATATAGATTAAATCATATTGGAAATAAATAGGGAGAAAAAATTGTTTTCTCCCTAAAAAACTAACATTGGTAGAAAAGGACATGGATGAATGGATGTTCTCCAAGTTGAGGATATTAGTCACAATGGGCTAAGTGTCACCTGATTTGGTGACTTACAATATGTTCTAGAGTTAAATAAGAGGATGTGAACTATCAGTCCTGGATATTTTATAATGTAGATAGACCAAATGGAATCTTGTACTTATTTTATAAGATAGTTTGTGAATGAAATCCAAATAAGCTAAAAAATAGTTTTTTGGATAAGAGGCTTCTCTATTTGAGAAAAAATGATTGGAAAAAATGATAATGAAAGATGGATATTGATACATTCCCTATCATGGAAGTGATAAAACTCACAAATTCTATTCTTGTCAAAAAAATTTAAGATATCTTAGAAGACCTATAAACCAAATAAAAGATACTCATCTAGGATACTCGATGATTTACTTCTGGATGTTTGTGGGTTGATGACACCAAACGACTCTAATAGAAACATTTCACAGTATCTTTTTGTTATGAGTATAAAAGGATATAAAAGCTTATTGAAGTTACCTGCCAATGTTAAGTAATAAAACACATCACAAAATATCAAAGGAAGGATGAAAATATAGTAGTTTTATATTTAAAAAACATTGGACTAATAATATTAAGTAACATACAAATATATAAAATAAATTATACTCATAAAAACCGGACATTTGGAATTTGGTAACATCATTGAGGACTCCTAAAAAAATTGGATTCATTGGGAGGAGTAACCACATCATCAAAAAATGTGTTGGAAAATTATTTTAGTGAAGAATATTCCCAATACATATTGCAACGAATTTGTAGAAAAATTATTTTATAACACTAATAGGTGCACTAATATCCCCAAATAAATATAAGAACCCCTAGGAGATCGGGTATGGAAAGTATCATGTAATAAAATATATTTGAGTGATGGAGAGAATTTGATTTATTATAAATAATGAGAAAAATAATAAATCTTACACTCATGTGATGATTACATTTTCATTATATATTCTCTAAAAGAATATCTAACACGTTCAACAAAATATGTCCTAGGAAAATTATTTAATGATATTATATAATAATTAAGTAAAATGTGTAGGTTAGAAAATCAAATTAAAAATGTCATATTATTGTGATCATATTTCAAACAAAAATACTCTAGTTTTTAAGGATAATGTAATGGAGAAGTGTGTGGCTCAGAGGGTTTGAAATCCTTGTATAATATTCATATTATAGTTGTGATGATGAATAATACATAGTATAAATATAATCTATAAAATTGGAATCTTATAGAATAGAAATGATTGAGAACAATATTATTGGTGATCAAACATCCCATATTCAGAAATAATGATGAGGTATCATTGATAAGTTTCTCATTTATCTCATATAGAACAAAATTATTTTAAATAAGTTTATAACGTGGAAATTTGAGTTAAGGAGGTTCCTAAGGAGATTGACTATATTTAAAAGAATAATACTTGTGATTTTTCCCATGGATAGAGTGTTGAAAACAATGGACTATAATTTTATTTATTGACAGTAGTGGGTAAATCTATATTGGATATTATAAAAGGATATGCATTTAAGAATCATGAAGAATTGTAATTCTAAATATCAAATTTGATTATTGTTTAACAAGTCCTAATTAGTTCAATAAAATGTGATAATGTGATGGATATGATTTAAAACAACATAATAAAATGGAAGACCATGTACATGTTCATTTGAATTAGGAAATTTCAATTTTTTGGGGAAGAGTTAAATACCATACAAAAAATAAAGTACATGCATGAAGAATTTATGGAAGATAGTGAAAAATAATAATTTTTTTTCAAGAAATATATTTCATATTGGTCTGGTATTATATTTTAGATATTTATATGTTTTGGAAAAGAAATTATCCAGCCACACATGCTACAAGGGCTATCCTATTATCATTAAGGTGGGAGCTAGATCAACCACAATGGAGAGACAACCCAAGTCGCCAACATGGTGGTAGGGGTGTTAGAGTTGGCTGCATGACCCAATATGAAGTTCATAGTTAACATCACAAGCATGCAGAAGGGATGGATCAGAGTGTGGACCAACATATTGAGTTGTAGCTCATGAAGCTTATGGGTGTATTGTGGTTATATGATAGTACGTCAGTCAACTCTCATATTCAAAATTAATATAAGATATTTTTATATAAATATGAGGCCAACCAAACATTGATTCGATGTGGGACAATGCCATGCAGACACTATTCACATATATTAAAAATATATATAAATTACATGGCCTTCCGATCTAGTTGATATAAGTTGTCCGATATTCTAAGAGAGTTCATTTCTTCTGAGGGTTTAACCTACTTATCATGAAACTTATTTTCATCATAGTCGACACATGGTTTGAATCCCATATTTAAGCTATGATTGAATTTACATGTTCTTTAGACTATAAGGCTATGAACCTACATGTATGAAGTATTTTTATTACATGCATGTAGTTATTCAAATAAGACGAAATTACCAAATTAAAATAAAGTTTATGTTGTAGTTTTCCACATCATTAGTTCATGAACATGTTTGAGCCTTAAGATATGGATCATGTACTAGATTATAATATCATAGAAGAATCTATTACTACAAATATGACATGATTATCAATGAAGATTTGAGAAACACTGAGTGCTTTTTGGTTAGTAAAATCAATGATATGGACTATTTTGTGGAATTCATTAATTCATCCTTGATGTGGGAGGAAACAAAATGGTATGATGTTGAGAAATATCATATATATATCATGGAACCAATATGATAATAAGTTACTACCAATCACTTCTAAGTGCCCTCTTTTTTGGGAGAAATAGAGTAGTCATGAAACCATGTTTCAAGATGACAAGTCTCTTCAAAGTGTTCTCATTTTGTAAAAAGCATAACCCATGACCTTTTGACTAAAAAACCTTTCACTCAATAGTTTAAAGAAGAATTTTTCCACAATACCTCTCACCCTTTTTCACTAACTCTATTGAATTACTACATATAATATTATGTGATGAAACATAAGAACATCCCAATATAATTACGTGAAAGAAGTTGATTATTTTATATGTGGGGTTACTGATCTATTTTCACACATTGAAAAAATATAATGAGTTTATTTTATGAATTGAAATAGTTTATAATTATGTGGACTAGGGTTTTTGGGACTTGTGCAATTTATGTTTTCTTTAAAGGAAATGTGAAGAAAAGGTGGAAGGGAAAAGGTAAATAAGTTTTTTTCAATCATATGAAAGATTTTATTCATGATAATACCATGAATTATATTACACATGCATGAATATTAATAAATGATCATGAAACATGCATGGAGTTTATTGTGGTCATAACTTGTACACATTTAAGTGATGATGGGTCTTTATCAAGCCAAAGAAATAATTATTCCCCATGAATTTGAGAAGACTGAGGAAACTAATTATATAATATAATAAAAAGTTGTTTGAGAAAAACTATAAGTTTTTAAATGGATCTTGAAGTGTACATGAGATATCATTATCAAGTATGATTATAGTGGGGGGTAATAAAAATATCTTTTCATGGTGGATAAATCCATCTAAATAGGAATGATTCATATGGGGAGGTATAACATGTTTCTAGAAGATTGTGATTGTAGGATATAACCAATCACATGAAAAGAAGGTGTATGTGGGGGGTATAACCAACTGATTAAGTTGGATTGGACCTATGGGTATCATCAACATTTAATTATTAGAATAAACAATTACAATTTATAATAAAATTCTGATACAGTATAAAATCTATGTTTGGGAGAATAACCAACATGTATAGGAGAATGTCTTCACACTGAACCTTGTAGATCATTTCCCCCTTTTTTATAGCATTATTCTAGGTGATTTTGAGAGAAAAAACTGTATATGATTAAAGATTTAATTCACTATATATGTTTAATAGAAAAGAAACAATTTATAAAATAAAAATGGATCACTAATTCACACATTCCCATCTTAGTGATATGACACTGATCTAGGATCAACCAGTTGTATCAGAAGAAAGGTCATTGACGGATGGTCCAACATAATATTGAGGATGGAGAACCTAATTTATTTATGTAATAAGAGAGTTCCCACTTTTAGTAGTGATAAATATATTGGCTATAGAAATTGTATGATATCATATATCCTATCACTTGGGGAATTAGTGACAGTTGGAGAAACTGTGGAATTTCCATGCTTTGACGAGAATAATATTAATAATTTTTTAGACCATTGTAACATGAAAATGGATAAAAAATATAAAAATGTAATCTTGATATCGTAATTATAAAGGGTATTTACTAAAGTGATGTTCAATAAACTAGAAAGGAAATATTGGATAAACTGAGTAGTAGTTATGATGAAAATCATAAATTTGATGAAGTAATTATTCAAATATATAGAACAATGTTTGTGGATATCAAAATGTTTAAATAAGATACTTTTGATAAACATTTTAAAATAATAAATTTGTTTAACATCAATATCAAATTTTTTGGTGAAAAGCATGATGATTCTACTATTTTGAAGTAGTAAATGAGAAATTTCCCGAATAGATTTGAACCAAACATTTCATCTCTAGAAGAATAAATAGATATTTTAACTTATTAATTTCATAATAGTTTCAAAAAATATTAAATGACAAAAGTAACAATATATAATAAGAATTAAATAGATTATATGGGCTTTGATTCTAGGATAAAAGATAAATCTAAAGTCAGAGAAGAACCAGAATCAAGTGATTCCAAGGATGAGGATGTTAAAGAAGGATTTATTCAAATGATTTCCTTATTTAAAAAAAAATGAAAATAGTAATATGGAATAAAAAATAAAACGAATTGCCCAAATTTAGAAATTTCATTTGGATTGGTCATTTATCCAATAACTTTCCAAATAGGAAAGCTTTTTAAACAGACTTGGATGAATAAGTAAAGAAGTATTTAAAAAAATAACTGTAAGAACAAAAAGAGGAGGTCTACTCCCAAGAATTGGTATATGATGAGAAGAGAAATTTATGAAACTTATTAAAAATTAGTGTGTAAGAATAAATAAGATATTTAAAGAATCATCTGATATATATTCAAAAAGAGAAAAAAATATAAAGATTTATTTTAATTTGATGAGTGTGCTGAGAGAAATAAACATGAATGGATGTTAAAATTAAATACTTAAGAGACTCTTATTATCAATATGAAACTAAAAGAGGAGATAAAATGACAGAAGAACGAAATTTATTTTATCATCATTGAGAATAAATAATGGGAAAAAAGATGTTACACATCTTAATGTAATGAGATTAAATAAGTTTAAGATAGTATATTTAGAAGAAAAGAAGAGAACAATTAAAGAAAATTTGATTGTAAATTAAGAGCTCCACAAGGATGAATTGGCACTTGTTGAGGAAAATAAACAAAATAAATTGTAGTTAGTTGAATTTAAGAAAATAGTGAATTATCTAGGTGAAAAGATTGATGATAAAGATTAAGAATTCAATAAGATTCAATCAATGTGTCTTTCCTCTCAAAATTACTTGTCAAGGATAAATTAATACATCACTATAGTAATTTACCTTCCAGGTGAATATTCACAAGAAAATGAGATGAAGGGTTTATAGAGATAGGTTTTTTTACTACTACTAATTAGTATCAATGAGTACGTGTTATCTATAATGGTGTATCTTTGAGAGGGAAGAATGAATAAGTCTAGACCAATGGAATAAAAAAGAAAAAATCATTCATAGTGGAATAGTGGACTTATTTAAAGAAAAGGATTCCTCTTTAGAATAAACCCCAAAAATATATTAATATACATAAATAATAATCTTCATATAATAAATACTATCAGTATGAAAGATCATTGGTAAGATTATACTATTAGTGTTTGGAGATTTTTTTTCAAAAATCATATTCTATATGGTATAATATGTCATTAACAATAAAGAGGAATGAATCAAGGCATAGAAATGATAAACATAAGAGATAATATTTTTTTATTAAGAAACATGTGACTTGGACATCATCTGTATTATTAAAAGATACAAAATTGGAATTCATCACTGATGTTTATGGAAGATGCGGTCAATAGGTTCCCAATAATGATAAATTTAGTGTTATATTACATCCTAAAGTTTCATAACAAGTAAATTATAAAATATGTTAAATAGTTAAGAAATGTACACTCTCTAGTTAATTGAGTGAGAAGATCAAATAAAATTGGAATGTTCGTATGATTTCAAAGTTAAATTAAAAGAAAGGGATAATAGTTGAAGAAGTTATAGTTGATAAGAATTCATCCAATATTATGACATGAAAATTCTATATAGTGATAAAACATGGAATCACACAAATCAATTCCTGAAAATACTACCAGTAAAAAAAGAAGACTTAAAGAAATTGTGGAAAACATAGATTGATTTTCATGACACTAAATAAGAAAATACATCAATATAAGAAGTGACCAAATATATTGAAATATACATCAGAAATTATATAAATACTATGAATAAGAAGACATGCTGATTTAGAGAAGACCCTTAGTTTTATTGTGTTGTTGATGGACGTTTTAGGTCTATCCAAATTCACTTATTCTTTCTTATATAAACCAACATGTAGGGAATTGAGCAAGAACTGATTTTTATCATGGAGTTCATCAATTTTACAGATGATGAATGGAGTTTGACCATTAAGGGGTAGAAACATTTATATTGAGGTATGATAATAACCCTTGAACAACTTCATTGATGAAGTTTAACTATTTCCCAAGGGGAGTGATCGATCATTTATAAGATTGTATTTATAGGATGTAATATTGTATGCACTTGAAATTATTTGGTTTGTTTGTTAAGATGTGGAATGAATATCCCCAGAAAAACAAACTAATATGTCCCTTAAAATTAATTATTATAATGGTATTTAGGATTATACCATTGATAAATATTCTATAGGGACATCTATGATGGTTTTTGACATCACTATTTTATTCTACAACAGGATAGACCATGAAGACATTGAGTGGACTAACTAAAATCTCATTTCTCTATGAATGAAAGTGGTACCATTCATTAAGGATAATGAAGTATAAAATGTTTGAAGAAATGTTAATAGTAGAGTTGAGAACCCCCAAATTGCACATTTTTTATCAATATGGGGGGAATAAAAAAGAGATTTTATATATTGACTTGGTGAATTTTTAATAGTATTGACAGTAAATTAAAAGGGAGATATAGTTGAACTCAATAGACATGACTTTTATATGTTATAAAAAGGGTCAATATGGGTTTCCTATTAAAAAAGGAGATAAAGCTGAGAAGCATGGAGAATTAATATTCCCTATATAATCTCTAAGGATTAATTTACTGATCTTTGTTGGGTCCATAACTTTTTCTAATGCATTTTTCATTTTTTACAACAACATAATATTGTTGAACACTATGAATATTTTCATTTTCAGGATGAAATAGAAATTGAAGGTGGAAGATGTTAATATCCAGAAAAAATAAATTAATTTTATGAATAATTTAAATAATACTATGGAAAATAATTATATTTTCCATGAAATATAATTAATTTTTTATTGGTATTATATGTGATATTTTTTATGTTTTGGTAAAATATTGGTCAACCACATAAGCCATAAGGTCCATAAAATAATTAATAATGTGTTATCTAGCTCAACCACAAGGTAGATCCATCCTAGGAGGCCTTCATATTGTAAAGGGGATGGGAGTGATATGCATATCCCACTAGGATGAAAACACGTGTAAGTGCAGATATGCAGATGGTTCATATAGGGAGGTGGGCCTATGACGGGAGGCGTGGCCCATGAATCCCATGGGTGCTATGTGGTTCTAGTAGTAGACCCTAGGCTACTCGTATCATCCAAATTAAGGGAATCACTTTTCTCACAAAGAGGAGGCCAACAAGGAACTTTTTCAATGTCAGAAAATGTTTTAGAGTAACTGTTCAGACATAATAAAAACAAATAGTTATAACACAGTCATCTGATCTAGATGATTAGAGCCATCTGATCTTTCAAGTGTGTTTTCATCTACCTAATTTTTATCCTAATGATCCCAACACTTCTCTACACTGGAGTCTATACATGTTGTTATTTTCATCTTCAAGATAATGTTTAATGGACGAATTTTTGATTAAATGAGTTGACAGACCTCCATGCAATAAATATATATCTTGCATACTTATGGTAATAAAACGAACATGACATTTTCAAATGAAAAAAATTTATAGATACCTTTTTTTCAAATATTTAGTACATTAATATGGTCAAACATCAAAATTTGTATAATTATTTTGATTTCAATATCATCGATGAATCTATTATCATGAAGACACTGTGATTTTCAGTATATATTTGAAAAACAATAAGAGATTTGATGATTCAATAAAAATCATGTCACTAAATGTTTTGTGGAATATTGTCAATCATCCTTGATATGACATGGAACATAAAGGAAATGTAGTGAGACATAACTAGTAAATATCATGGGACCTAGTTGAGGAAACAATGTTGCTGATCACCTTTTAGAGATCTCATTTTTAGTAAAATGGTGTGGTTGTGAAACAAAGAACTTTTTTCATGTAGTGTTCTCCTTTGTTGATGAAGGAAAACTCGTGGCCTCTGGAATTATTAACCATGCACTATATATATTCATGAATAACATATTCCACAAAGCCTCTCATGATTTTTCTTGAATAGTTTTTAATAATGAATGTATAATAGTGAGAATAACATGAATTTTATTACACATGAAAAAAGATTTATAAATTCAAATTCAATATGTTTTTTATATATTATGTGCCTCACTTTATCATATTTTGGTAAGGTTGGGTCTTCATCAACCTGATTAAATAATTCTTCCCTGATCATTTTTTAATATTGAGGAAGCTCATTATATACTACGATAAGATGTTTTATGAGAAAGGCCATTATTTTTTCAATGGTTCTTTAATAGTACATGAGAATATCCAATCAATAAAAATTTTATAAGAAAATAATCAAAAGGTCATTCAATAGTAGATCAATCTATTAAAAGAGGATGGTTATACTAGGGGGTATAACCAGTTGTTGGATGACTTTGATTGAGGCTATAACCAATAATTAGTGGAGAAGGTATAAGTATAGGGTATAAACAACTACTGAATACAGATTACATCTTAGGGTGTGACCAATTTTTAATAGGGTATAAAAAATTAATGTTTTTAATGACATATTGATATAGAGTAGAATATAAGTTTGGAGGAATTATCCACACATCAAAGAGTAGGTTTTTATACTATACATTGCAAACCCTTATGTTGTGTGACACATATTTGTAGAATTATTCACATTAAGGCTGAGAGAAAAAGGGAGAGTAGAGAAAGTATTTGATTATTCATAGATTTTTAATTTTAAAGAAACAATTTTTAATAAGAAAAGGGAATATTGAATCATTCCCTCCCACTCTCAATGATCTCAAAAAGTTTTTCCCTAAACATGAATAATAAAAATGTCATATAAACCCAATATTTTTCTAAAATAAAAAAAATAAATACATCAAGGTGAAAAGGAATAAAGAATTTATAGCATGTGAATATTATTACAATATCAAATTAATAAATCTTTTCGAGAAATTATCAATAATTTATTGACTTAAAATAATAAGACTATTAATATAAATATGAAAATTGGATTAAAAGTATACTTAATAAACATTGAATAAGTATTCCTTAATAGAACCCTAGAAAATTAGGTCTACTTTAACCAACCAGATGGGTTCCACATAGATGAAAGTGAAACAAGGTGTTCTGATTGAATAAGGACTTGGATGGCCTAATACAAGAACCTTGGGAATAATAATCAAGTTTTTATAAAATCCCAAAAACTATAAATTTTTATAGTGTAGTTGTAAATAAAAACCATTATATAAAAATGGAAAAATATAATCATATGATGGCTCTCAAATAAGTTGATGATATCATATTTAGAGACTCAGATGATAGCCAATGTAATCACTTTTCATAATTAATGATCTGAAAATTTGAGATGTCTCTCATTGGTGAATTATCAATTTTCATTATCCTATAGTTATCTTAGATAAAAGATGAGACATTTATTTTCCAAAACAAATACTTTATGTAGGAGCTGAAAAGGTTTTAATTGGATGATTCGAGATAGATTAAAATCTAGTGGGGAATCAATTTAAATTTTCCAAAGATAAGAATGGTAGAGGGGTTTATGTTATTAAATGTAGATAAATAATCAAAAGAATATTGTACTTAAGAGACACACAACTAGATAATGTCTTCCACTTATCAAGAGGCTCAATATCAATGTTTTCCAATATAAATCCATAATCTATATGTCAAAATAATTCTTCCAAATATCAATAACAATATAGATTTTTTGATATTTTACGTTAGTATATAACTTAATTTTTTGAAATGTTTTAATTTACGGATTGGGAATTCATGGTAAATGATTGAAATTTAACTTCAGTTAGGGTGTTCTATATGGGTATGACATTTATTTATTGTTCTAACATGAATAAATACTATATATTGTTAAACACCCTATAATCTAAGTATATCACAAAAACTATGTTTAGTACTAAATTTATTTTATTAAAACAACAACTTCATGACCTAAGTATTGACATTTCATATCTTATTACTATGAAATATGATAGATCAAGTTATATAAAACATAGAAAAATCACATTCTTCATTTGGAGACCAAGAACATTGAAACCAAATATTATTTCACAATAGAGAAGTTTGGTCAGTTGTTTGAGAAGTTGGAGTGTGTGTCTACTCCAAATCAAATTAATAATTTAATAAACAAGGCACTAGTCAATGTGGAATTTAAATATAATTCTTTATATATTAGATCCCAAATAAATCTATCAACTATGATGGTGGAGTATTATGACCAATACCCCCCTTGGGAATTCTTATTTGGTGAAATATATGGATCTATATTGTGTTTCTTGTTCCCATTTCTAACTCTTTTTATGAACATTCAAATAAGATACCTCTTTCAATTCACTAATTAAGGGGTACAATATTAAAAGATATTTTCATCTAAATAAGGGTGGAGTATTTCATTTATGATCCATGAGAGAAATTAATAGGAATGAATGATGAATTAAAAAAAATAAAGATAATTGTTTTTACTCAAGTGGATATAGTTATTCAAATCCTTCTTCTCAAAAATATATTTGGTAAACTAGGCTTATAATTGGTGGTTATAAATATATATTTTTTCAAATACTAAATGTTGTGTATTCAAAGTTGGTTAGCACATCAAATTTAATTTTTACTATTTCTAAATATTAAAGTTCTTAACTAGGCATTAAATGATTTACTGTTTTCAACAAAACCAATCGATATATTATTAGAAAAATCACCCTTTAATAATTTTTAGGTTATCATTTTTTACAATTATGAGATAATTTTATTAATAATGGTGGTAAAAGGTTATTATAAATAAGTTATTAATGGAATTTTTAATGGTTTATTTTTTTTGGAAAAAGTAGTAGTTATTTATTCATTAAGAATTTGTTCAATGTAGTAACTCTTTACATCAAACCATGAAGTTTATTATGTGTGTTGTGGCTGAGTAAATTGAGTTATTTGATTCTACAATATAGTATGTCATGTTTTAATTAATGTGTTGTTAGTCCTACCATTATATAAGAATATGGACCACATCGTAGTGAATGTTGTATTTCAACCTGACTGGTTGGAGCTAAGAGTTCCCTACCACATAAAATTTGATTCACTATAAAGGGTAAAAACATTGGAAGAATAGAAGAAGTCAATTGGATGAGGATTATAGGACAAAATTCAATTTTCAACTATACCACATTGTCACTTGTGAAAATTTATGCATCTTGAAATTGTGTATTTTCTCAACACAATATATTACACTACATTGTGGTGTTCCATACCATGAATTAACAGTAGTCAATGTTCTTCTCATCATGAAAGATATAGCGACGTAGTAAAGGATATTTTACCATGAATAAATATATGTTAATTTTGAGTTGAAATAAGGGAGTCATGAATTGATATTTTAAGGCTCGAATTTTATTTTCTAGATATTAATAACCCCGATAAGACTAAATGGTTTACCAAGAACAACAATGGGTTCGTTGGTAAATTAAATTTTTTCTATACCATTAAATTAAGGATTTTGTTTTTAATAGTTTATATTTTTTTCCAGAATTTTGATCAAAAGAGGTGATATTTAGAGAATTGAGATAAATAAATGAAAAAGATAAGGGAAGTGTGAGATTCAATGTATTATAAATGGGGAAATTATTAGATATTTACATTACTAGAACCTTTTCAAATTAGTGTTGATTTGAAAAAATTCATATTTCTGTTTTAAACTGTATTTTTTGAATAGGAATTCTATAATGGGGGGAGTAGTAAGAGATTTTATATAGAGGAAGAGTAGTGTGTACCTCACTATGAAGTTATAGAGAAATGAGATTTTCAAAATAGTTAGGGTTGATAGTTTTCTATGAGTTTCATTATGTCCACACCATGTTCTAAATTTTTAAAACCAATATGTTTTGTAGTTTATCTGAATGGGTATGTTTTTTATTTGCTGCTTCTTAGATTCACCTAATTTGGGTGAACAAATGAGAAATTGTTGGTGTTAATTTTAATTTAATTCTATCTTAAGTTTTTATGAGTGAGAGGAATAAGTGTTTGTATGATTGAGAGAAAAATATCATGATCAAGGTATATATTTTTTAACTTATATTTATCAAGATTCACCCCACTCACTCCTTGAGGTATAATCATTGATAGGTTTCAACACATAATATTTGGACTCTGGGTTATAAAAAATAGAAAACAATTCTCCTTCCCATAGTTTTGAAAACGGTATTTGAAAATTAGGGCCTATACTTTATTATTCTAATTTTTAAGAACTGAAATCCTTAAGAAATTATTTTGGTTCTACAATAGATTCTTATTCATATGGTGTTGTTTTTTAAAGCCATAAGATTTAATTTAGATTTCATTATGATTTTATATAGGTTTTGGAAATTTAATTTTGATAGTTTAAAATCAATATTTTTAATTAATAAATACATTTTTCTCAATAAATACATTGGATTATTTATTACATCATTTTTATGTTATTATGATGTCACAAGTCATACTATATTCTCACTTTTGTATTATATATTCTACCAAAAATGTTTCAATCTTGTAAATTCTCTCAAAATCACCATAGGATGTTTTGATGTGATTATTCTAAATATAAAATCTATTTTATAAATAAATATTTCTATTTATATTTAATTATTAAATAAAACTATTATGTATTTTGAAATCACACAATTTTTGCTGAAAAAACACATTTAGAATGAAAATGTATATAGTTCCATTGTCATTTATCAATGAAGATATTTTAAAAATAATGATTTTATTATTACTAAATTATTTTATGTGTTATATTTTACACTTTCATGTATAATGTAAATATTACTACTAAAATGAAAAAAAATCTGAATGATATATTTCCAATTGTCAAATGCCAATGTTTATGTTACCCATAATATATACACTTCATTATAATATCTAAATTCTTATATATATATATATATATATCCTAGTTTTTATACCATATCTATTCCTAGGTTTATTGTTTTCATTATAATCACAGTGTACTTTTAATAATCTTCTTTATTTTCATGACTATGATCCATTAGAGTTTGAGAATACACAGTTTCCTCATATATATATATATATATGTATATACTTTTTTATGATAGAAGTTTTATTTTCTATTGTGAGTGTAATTTTTTATGTTTTTTATAGTATCACTCTATTTTATCTCGGTAATATAAATCAATATATTGTTCAGTGTGCAAAAACATTTCAAATTATGTGAATATTTAGTATTGATGAATTTTTTTTATTACAATGATAATTCTTAAATAAGTGTTCAATCAAATCATTAATGATGAAATAATTCCTTGATAAAGGTAATTCTCAATCAATATAAAATAATTATAAATATTATGTGAAAGATATTTTCTCTTTATTATGGGTTTGTATTATTATGTTTTATCATGTTTGTTTGTCAGACTTGTCTACTTTTCTCATGATCATACAAATTTTCCATTGAATCCAAAAAAATATTAAACATTTGACATTGTCTTATCTAGCTTCAGGAATTCCATATTCCTTCAATTGATATCAAAATAGTCACATATTAATTTATAATTATATTATATTTCTTTCTTCTTTATACAATTAATTGGAAATTTTCATTTATATTTTTTTCATTCATTATAGTATAAAAAAAGATTATTTAATATAACATTCTCATTAAAATTCATATGATCAATAATAGGTTAAGAACATATAGAATAATGCTCAAAGATGTCATCTAGAGATGCCTAGTTTCTGGAGAAAAGAAAAAATTACATGGAGTGTTACAAAAATTTCATGTTTTGTAGTCTGATGAACTATATAAGAAATCTCTTTGATACTTATGGAAAATAATTTGTGTTTTGTTACATAGTGGGTATTAATTACACATCATGTGATAGATTCCAAACACCATATATTTAGGTGTGGTACCTAACAAGTAACTGGCATACATTCGCCGCAACCCCATATGATTTTCCTAGAAAAAACTATGGATGTCTTATGGTTGATGTACATTTCATGTATGTCTTACATGCCTAATTATGACTGTAAAATATGTAACATACACCAAACATAATTACTCATCATTTACCTTTTTTCTATACCAAGTAATGCATTATCCCCTTCCAAAAATACAGAATGAGTCCCTATTCATGTTATGTAGTATTGGATATAGGGAATTACTTAAGGTGTAATGGGTATTCCGTACTTTATAACATATACACATTAATTTAGAGTACACATCAAGCCCGGAAATACACTTAGTGAATTAATTACAAGGAACAAAAATAATATTTGGGTCATTAAATAGAACAACACAGTGTATTGTTGGGGTACACGCCATGTGAATGGGTTTTAGAATGATAAATATTGTTTTAACTATTATTAAAAAAAAGTAATTAATAAATGATTTTTCTTGTGGTCATACACATCATGTAGGTTATCAAAATTAAATTTGGTCCACACCATGTGACATCCAATGCCTGGGTCCCTCCTGAGTAGCTGAACTCAAGGGGACAAAATTCTTTAGATGCGCCTCCCTATATGTCAGAGGCTACTGAAAAGTAGTGAGTGCTTGGGTATGACATTGCGAAGGATATGGAATTTTTTCAGATCAATGCACAATGGTTGTATGTCATGAATAAATAAATATAATTAATAAAATAATTAAGTAAGGAAGTTAAAGGAATCAAAAGTATCCAATGACAATAATAACCATCAATAACTAAGAACTATATCATATAAAAAAATTGGGATGTCATATCTCTAAAAAAATTGGAAAACATGAATGCATGGAATAATGTAGAATATATAATACAATATCCTCAAAATAATCCAAAATGGGAAAAAGTATCAATGTATCTTGAGTGCTATCTGAGTAATTTGCTACCAAGTTCTCATCCTAATGTAAGAAAATTAGAGGTCGAAAGCAGAACACATACTATTGTCTACAGCTACGATCTTATAATTTGTCCAGGTAGAAATGGTGGTCTAGATAGGGTGCTATAGACATCACAGTAATCCACCCCGAATGGTTTTTACACAAATAAACTATTTGAATATAATAATAATAGTGTGTATGTATAAAAAATATAAAGTATCACAACATAAAAAAATCATACCTACTTTATCCTCAATTGGTATCTTTGAACATGTTATTATTTAATATATTAATTAATATTAATTTTTTAATAATAATTTCATATATATGATTCATCAATAGTACTATGAAAAGAATAATAATAATAGAGGATCCTATGTATAACCAAATAAACCTTAAAATTGGGTTTTGAGCCAAATCATAGAATTATATCATGAAGTCTTGATATAAGGGGTCTGAGTGTAATCCAAGGTTCATTCACATAGAATTAAACTATAAAAGAGTATAACTGATTCAATGTATCACATCTATATTAATCTCATGTAAATCATGATTGGAACAAATGAGATCAATAGAATCATCATTACAAAAATAGAGGAACTCGTGAAATAAGATAAAGATTAGATTCTTAGATGGGTATCTCCCATGGAAATCAACTCAATGGATCACAATTACATCCTCTAAGTTATCAAGGAATTAACATGGTTATCCATGGATGGCTAAAGTCTAACCACTACTATAATGATAAAAATTTTCATATGTGGTATGAACCTTATAAATATGAAATTATGGCATTGTAATACTAATTAAAAATAATCGGTTAATGGTTCAATACATTGCCATTCATTTTAACTACAAGGTGAATTTGGATATTAAACCATTTATCAATAAAATGACATAATCATTTTATAGGTTCATTCCATTACCTTTCATAAAGCATGAAAAGGTAAATTAGGAAGATGAAACCAATTATTAAATAAATATATAATTTATCTAGGTTTATAGATATATATAAATATATATTCCAATTATTGATTAAGGGATTCATTATTTATGAAGGAAAACTTAACTTCTCAAGTTCAATTCCAACACATCTAAATGGTGTCATAGATAAACCCAACACGAGTTGTTGAAGGCATAAAAAAGGAAACACCCTACCTGGGATGGTAAAAAAAGAGGTCTCAAACTCAAATGATATAAGTTGATAAAAGTTTTCCATATAATAAAATCAATATAAAATGAAATTAGTTTTTATTAAATTAAGGGAAATGCCTTGTGAAATCAGCAAGCATAGAATAAAAAAAATTTATTACCAGAAAACTTTAAGGTGAAATTTGTTGACCACCTAACTAATGCATGTAGTGTATTATTCATTTTTTATCAGTATTTAGTTTAGACTAGTCCAAAAGAAAATTAATAAATAGTTTAATACCTTAAAAATAGGGTATATGAGCTTTAACAAAAATAACATAATCAATGGAAAGAAAAATGTTGAAATAAGAAAGAGGAAAGAGGAGATTACTAGTAGCTATACAATAAATAGGAAGGATCTTAAATCAGAGTCTGATAGAGAACAAATTCCATTCAGAAAAATAATAGAGTTTCTGATAGGAAAATATGTCTCAATGTGTAAATTCTTCAAAATGATGAACTGAATTTATCAATAAGATGAAACCTCATAAGAAACTATGTAAAGAAGGTTGAATATTGTAAACAAAATCATGTGAATTATTTCATGGATATTGTGGACTACCAATAACATTATTATAGTGATGTTGAAATATATAGTGTTGTGGTAGATTTGATATTCAAAAGGAACTTGACTCCTCTCTTTAAGAAATCAATATTTTTATGGATAAAACATATAAAGAAAATATAGTATTATTTAATTAAAAATTTTATATAAAATAACATGAATAATAATATTCATAATATTATGAAGAGATTGTTAAGATAAAATCCATAATTTCATCCAATTTTGAAAATGACATTGAACTAATGCTGAAGTGGAATAATAAACCAAGATTTTTGAAGAATTAAATATATATATAATGTAAAGGGTCAATATAATTGTGTAATTAGAACATAAATTCATGTTGTGGTAATGATAGTTTGAGTATCAAGAGATAATCCTTACTCGAAATATGATAGTGAGAATCCCATTCATGTTATATTCAAAAGAGGATAATGAAACTCCTGAGGATTCAATTGAGTATGTTGTGGGTTTCACATAATTGAATCATTTTGAAAATGAATTAAAACATTTTTTAGATTAATATTTCATAAAAATAGACCAAAAAATATAATTTTTTAAGTTTTAAAAGTTTAAAAGAACACACCACAAATTTGGTGTTATTTTTATTGGGAACGTAGAACATAAAAATATGTTTGTTCTATTGTTAACTGATATTTTTGAGTGAAATACCATAAAAAAGAGAAGGCATTAATAATATATTTTCTTATGCTTGTAATAGATACTACATTTTTTTGGTTTTTTGAAAATGGGAATTTCTTATGCGTGGGTGCAAAAAAAGTTACCAATAGAGACATGGTAAGGTTAAAGGAAGTGGCTAAAATCATCATCAAATATGTTGAATACATAAAATATATTTACAATCTCATATGATAAAGATTATTCTATTAATCTCGATATAAGAAAGATCACCTGCCATCAATAAATGTTGAGTAGAAATCATGTCTAATGAAAATGAGATATAAGAAGGAAAATGTAACATAGATTACATTCAATGTAATGGAAAAATCTATAACATAGATATTTGATTTTTTGGAAATTGTTAAATAACATGAAATGAAGTCACTGTAAAAGGAATAAAAATATATAGATTAAATCATATTGGAAATAAATAGGGAGAAAAAATTGTTTTCTCCCTAAAAAACTAACATTGGTAGAAAAGGACATGGATGAATGGATGTTCTCCAAGTTAAGGATATTAGCCACAATGGGCTAAGTGTCACCCGATTTGGTGACTCACAATATGTTCTAGAGTTAAATAAGAGGATGTGAACTATCAGTCCTAGATATTTTATAATGTAGATAGACCAAATGGAATCTTGTACTTATTTTATAAGATAGTTTGTGAATGACATCCAAATAAGCTAAAAAATAGTTTTTTGGATAAGAGGATTCTCTATTTGAGAAAAAATGATTGGAAAAAATGACAATGAAAGATGGATATTGATACATTCCCTATCATGGAAGTGATAAAACTCACAAATTCTATTCTTGTCAAAAAAATTTAAGATATCTTAGAAGACCTATAAACCAAATAAAAGATACTCATCTAGGATACTCGATGATTTACTTCTGGATGTTTGTGGGTTGATGACACCAAACGACTCTAATAGAAACATTTCACAGTATCTTTTTGTTATGAGTATAAAAGGATATAAAAGCTTATTGAAGTTACCTGCTAATGTTAAGTAATAAAAAACATCACAAAATATCAAAGGAAGGATGAAAATATAGTAGTTTTATATTTAAAAAACATTGGACTAATAATATTAAGTAACATACAAATATATAAAATAAATTATACTCATAAAAACCGGACATTTGGAATTTGGTAACATCATTGAGGACTCCTAAAAAAATTGGTTTCATTGGGAGGAGTAACCACATCATCAAAAAATGTGTTGGAAAATTCTTTTAGTGAAGAATATTCCCAATACATATTGCAACGAATTTGTAGAAAAATTATTTTATAACACTAATAGGTGCACTAATATCCCCAAATAAATATAAGAACCCCTAGGAGATCGGGTATGGAAAGTATCATTTAATAAAATATATTTGAGTGATGGAGAGAATTTGATTTATTATAAATAATGAGAAAAATAATAAATCTTACACTCATGTGATGATTACATTTTCATTATATATTCTCTAAAAGAATATCTAACACGTTCAACAAAATATGTCCTAGGAAAATTATTTAATGATATTATATAATAATTAAGTAAAATGTGTAGGTTAGAAAATCAAATTAAAAATGTCATATTATTGTGATCATATTTCAAACAAAAATACTCTAGTTTTTAAGGATAATGTAATGGAGAAGTGTGTGGCTCAGAGGATTTGAAATCCTTGTATAATATTCATATTATAGTTGTGATGATGAATAATACATAGTATAAATATAATCTATAAAATTGGAATCTTATAGAATAGAAATGATTGAGAACAATATTATTGGTGATCAAACATCCCATATTCAGAAATAATGATGAGGTATCATTGATAAATTTCTCATTTATCTCATATAGAACAAAATTATTTTAAATAAGTTTATAAGGTGGAAATTTGAGTTAAGGAGGTTCCTAAGGAGATTGACTATATTTAAAAGAATAATACTTGTGATTTTTCCCATGGATAGAGTGTTGAAAACAATGGACTATAATTTTATTTATTGACAGTAGTGGGTAAATCTATATTGGATATTATAAGAGGATATGCATTTAAGAATCATGAAGAATTGTAATTCTAAATATCAAATTTGATTATTGTTGAAAAAGTCCTAATTAGTTCAATAAAATGTGATAATGTGATGGACATGATTTAAAACAACAAAATAAAATGGAAGACCATGTACATGTTCATTTGAATTAGGAAATTTCAATTTTTTGGGGAAGAGTTAAATACCATACAAAAAATAAAGTACATGCATGAATAATTTATGGAAGATAGTGAAAAATAATAATTTTTTTTCAAGAAATATATTTCATATTGGTCTGGTATTATATTTTAGATATTTATATGTTTTGGAAAAGAAATTATCCAGCCACACATGCTACAAGGGCTATCCTATTATCATTAAGGTGGGAGCTAGATCAACCACAATGGAGAGACAACCCAAGTCTCCAACATGGTGGTAGGGGTGTTAGAGTTGGCTGCATGACCCAATATGAAGTGCATAGTTAACATCACAAGCATGCAGAAGGGATGGATCAGAGTGTGGACCAACATATTGAGTTGTAGCTCATGAAGCTTATGGGTGTATTGTGGTTATATGATAGTACGTCAGTCAACTCTCATATTCAAAATTAATATAAGAGATTTTTATATAAATATGAGGCCAACCAAACATTGATTCGATGTGGGACAATGCCATGCAGACACTATTCACATATATTAAAAATATATATAAATTACATGGCCTTACGATCTAGTTGATATAAGTTGTCTGATATTCTAAGAGAGTTCATTTCTTATGAGGGTTTAACCTACTTATCATGAAACTTATTTTCATCATAGTCTACACATGGTTTGAATCCCATATTTAATCTATGATTGAATTTACATGTTCTTTAGACTATAAGGCTATGAACCTACATGTATGAAGTATTTGTATTACATGCATGTAGTTATTCAAATAAGACGAAATTACCAAATTAAAATAAAGTTTATGTTGTAGTTTTCCACATCATTAGTTCATGAACATGTTTGAGCCTTAAGATATGGATCATGTACTAGATTATAATATCATAGAAGAATCTATTACTGAAAATATGACATGATTATCAATGAAGATTTGAGAAACACTGAGTGCTTTTTGGTTAGTAAAATCAATGATATGGACTATTTTGTGGAATTCATTAATTCATCCTTGATGTGGGAGGAAACAAAATGGTATGATGTTGAGAAATATCATATATATATCATGGAACCAATATGATAATAAGTTACTACCAATCACTTTTAAGTGCCCTCTTTTTTGGGAGAAATAGAGTAGTCATGAAACCATGTTTCAAGATGACAAGTCTCTTCAAAGTGTTCTCATTTTGTAAAAAGAATAACCCATGACCTTTTGACTAAAAAACCTTTCACTCAATAGTTTAAAGAATAATTTTTCCACAATACCTCTCACCCTTTTTCACTAACTCTATTGAATTACTACATATAATATTATGTGATGAAACATAAGAACATCCCAATATAATTACGTGAAAGAAGTTGATTATTTTATATGTGGGGTTACTGATCTATTTTCACACATTGAAAAAATATAATGAGTTTATTTTATGAATTGAAATAGTTTATAATTATGTGGACTAGGGTTTTTGGGACTTGTGCAATTTCTGTTTTCTTTAAAGGAAATGTGAAGAAAAGGTGGAAGGGAAAAGGCAAATAAGTTTTTTTCAATCATATGAAAGATTTTATTCATGACAATACCATGAATTATATTACACATGCATGAATATTAATAAATGATCATGAAACATGCATGGAGTTTATTGTGGTCATCACTTGTACACATTTAAGTGATGATGGGTCTTTATCAAGCCAAAGAAATAATTATTCCCCATGAATTTGAGAAGACTGAGGAAACTAATTATATAATATAATCAAAAGTTGTTTGAGAAAAACTATAAGTTTTTAAATGGATCTTGAAGTGTACATGAGATATCATTATCAAGTATGATTATAGTGGCGGGTAATAAAAATATCTTTTCATGGTGGATAAATCCATCTAAATAGGAATGATGCATATGGGGAGGTATAACATGTTTCTAGAAGATTGTGATTGTAGGATATAACCAATCACATGAAAAGAAGGTGTATGTGGGGGGTATAACCAACTGATTAAGTTGGATTGGACCTATGGGTATCATCAACATTTAATTATTAGAATAAACAATTACAATTTATAATAACATTCTGATACAGTATAAAATCTATGTTTGGGAGAATAACCAACATGTATAGGAGAATGTCTTCACACTGAACCTTGTAGATCATTTCCCCCTTTTTTATAGCATTATTCTAGGTGATTTTGAGAGAAAAAACTGTATATGATTAAAGATTTAATTCACTATATATGTTTAATAGAAACGAAACAATTTATAAAATAAAAATGGATCACTAATTCACACATTCCCATCTTAGTGATATGACACTAATCTAGGATCAACCAGTTGTATCAGAAGAAAGGTCATTGACGGATGGTCCAACATAATATTGAGGATGGAGAACCTAATTTATTTATGTAATAAGAGAGTTCCCACTTTTAGTAGTGATAAATATATTGGCTATAGAAATTGTATGATATCATATATCCTATCACTTGGGGAATTAGTGACAGTTGGAGAAACTGTGGAATTTCCATGCTTTGACGAGAATAATATTAATAATTTTTTAGACCATTGTAACATGAAAATGGATAAAAAATATAAAAATGTAATCTTGATATCGTAATTATAAAGGGTATTTACTAAAGTGATGTTCAATAAACTAGAAAGGAAATATTGGATAAACTGAGTAGTAGTTATGATGAAAATCATAAATTTGATGAAGTAATTATTCAAATATATAGAACAATGTTTGTGGATATCAAAATGTTTAAATAAGATACTTTTGATAAACATTTTAAAATAATAAATTTGTTTAACATCAATATCAATTTTTTTGGTGAAAAGCATGATGATTCTACTATTTTGAAGTAGTAAATGAGAAATTTCTCGAATAGATTTGAACCAAACATTTCATCTCTAGAAGAATAAATAGATATTTTAACTTATTAATTTCATAATAGTTTCAAAAAATATTAAATGATAAAAGTAACAATATATAATAAGAATTAAATAGATTATATGGGTTTTGATTCTAGGATAAATGATAAATCTAAAGTCAGAGAAGAACCAGAATCATGTGATTCCAAGGATGAGGATGTTAAAGAAGGATTTATTCAAATGATTTCCTTATTTAAAAAAAAATAAAAATATTAATATGGAATGAAAAATAAAACTAATTGCTCAAATTTAGAAATTTCATTTGGATTGGTCATTTATCCAATAACTTTCCAAATAGGAAAGCTTTTTAAACAGACTTGGATGAATAAGTAAAGAAGTATTTAAAAAAATAACTGTAAGAACAAAAAGAGGAGGTCTACTCCCAAGAATTGGTATATGATGAGAAGAGAAATTTATGAATCTTATTAAAAATTAGTGTGTAAGAATAAATAAGATATTTAAAGAATCATCTGATATATATTCAAAAAGAGAAAAAAATATAAAGATTTATTTTAATTTGATGAGTGTGCTGAGAGAAATAAACATGAATGGATGTTAAAATTAAATACTTAAGATACTCTTATTAACAATATGAAACTAAAAGAGGAGATAAAATGATAGAAGAACGAAATTTATTTTATCATCATTGAGAATAAATAATGGGAAAAAAGATGTTACACATCTTAATGTAATGAGATTAAATAAGTTTAAGATAGTATATTTAGAAGAAAAGAAGAGAACAATTAAAGAAAATTTGATTGTAAATTAAGAGCTCCACAAGGATGAATTGGCACTTGTTGAGGAAAATAAACAAAATAAATTGTAGTTAGTTGAATTTAAGAAAATAGTGAATTATCTAGGTGAAAAGATTGATGATAAAGATTAAGAATTCAATAAGATTCAATCAATGTGTCTTTCCTCTCAAAATTACTTGTCAAGGATAAATTAATACATCACTATAGTAATTTACCTTCCAGCTGAATATTCACAAGCAAATGAGATGAAGGGTTTATAGAGATAGATTTTTTTACTACTACTAATTAGTATCAATGAGTACGTGTTATCTATAATGGTGTATCTTTGAGAGGGAAGAATGAATAAGTCTAGACCAATGGAATAAAAAAGAAAAAATCATTCATAGTGGAATAGTGGACTTATTTAAAGAAAAGGATTCCTCTTAAGAATAAACCCCAAAAATATATTAATATACATAAATAATAATATTCATATAATAAATCCTATCAGTATGAAAGATCATTGGTAAGATTATACTATTAGTGTTTGGAGATTTTTTTTCAAAAATCATATTCTATATGGTATAATATGTCATTAACAATAAAGAGGAATGAATCAAGGCATAGAAATGATAAACATAAGAGATAATATTTTTTTATTAAGAAACATGTGACTTGGACATCATCTGTATTATTAAAAGATAAAAAATTGGAATTCATCACTGATGTTTATGGAAGATGCGGTCAATAGGTTCCCAATAATGATAAATTTAGTGTTATATTACATCCTAAAGTTTCATAACAAGTAAATTATAAAATATGTTAAATAGTTAAGAAATGTACACTCTCTAGTTAATTGAGTGAGAAGATCAAATAAAATTGGAATGTTCGTATGATTTCAAAGTTAAATTAAAAGAAAGGGATAATAGTTGAAGAAGTTATAGTTGATAAGAATTCATCCAATATTATGACATGAAAATTCTATATAGTGATAAAACATGGAATCACACAAATCAATTCCTGAAAATACTACCAGTAAAAAAAGATGACTTAAAGAAATTGTGGAAAACATAGATTGATTTTCATGATACTAAATAAGAAAATACATCAATATAAGAAGTGACCAAATATATTGAAATATACATCAGAAATTATATAAATACTATGAATAAGAAGACATGCTGATTTAGAGAAGACCCTTAGTTTGATTGTGTTGTTGATGGACGTTTTAGGTCCATCCAAATTCACTTATTCTTTCTTATATAAACCAACATGTAGGGAATTGAGCAAGAACTGATTTTTATCATGGAGTTCATCAATTTTACAGATGATGAATGGAGTTTGACCATTAAGGGGTAGAAACATTTATATTGAGGTATGATAATAACCCTTGAACAACTTCATTGATGAAGTTTAACTATTTCCCAAGGGGAGTGATCGATCATTTATAAGATTGTATTTATAGGATGTAATATTGTATGCACTTGAAATTATTTGGTTTGTTTGTTAAGATGTGGAATGAATATCCCCAGAAAAACAAACTAATATGTCCCTTAAAATTAATTATTTGAATGGTATTTAGGATTATACCATTGATAAATATTCTATAGGGACATCTATGATGGTTTTTGACATCACTATTTTATTCTACAACAGGATAGACCATAAAGACATTGAGTGGACTAACTAAAATCTCATTTCTCTAGGAATGAAAGTGGTACCATTCATTAAGGATAATGAAGTATAAAATGTTTGAAGAAATGTTAATAGTAGAGTTGAGAACCCCCAAATTGCACATTTTTTATCAATATGGGGGGAATAGAAAAGAGATTTTATATATTGACTTGGTGAATTTTTAATAGTATTGACAGTAAATTAAAAGGGAGATATAGTTGAACTCAATAGACATGACTTTTATATGTTATAAAAAGGGTCAATATGGGTTTCCTATTAAAAAATGAGATAAAGCTGAGAAGCATGGAGAATTAATATTCCCTATATAATCTCTAAGGATTAATTTACTGATCTTTATTGGGTCCATAACTTTTTCTAATGCATTTTTCATTTTTTACAACAACATAATATTGTTGAACACTATGAATATTTTCATTTTCAGGATGAAATAGAAATTGAAGGTGGAAGATGTTAATATCCAGAAAAAATAAATTAATTTTATGAATAATTTAAATAATACTATGGAAAATAATTATATTTTCCATGAAATATAATTAATTTTTTATTGGTATTATATGTGATATTTTTTATGTTTTGGTAAAATATTGGTCAACCACATAAGCCATAAGGTCCATAAAATAATTAATAATGTGTTATCTAGCTCAACCACAAGGGAGATCCATCCTAGGAGGCCTTCATATTGTAAAGGGGATGGGAGTGGTATGCATATCCCACTAGGATGAAAACACGTGTAAGTGCAGATATGCAGATGGTTCATATAGGGAGGTGGTCCTATGACGGGAGGCGTGGCCCATGAATCCCATGGGTGCTATGTGGTTCTAGTAGTAGACCCTAGGCTACTCGTATCATCCAAATTAAGGGAATCACTTTTCTCACAAAGAGGAGGCCAATAAGGAACTTTTTCAATGTCAGAAAATGTTTTAGAGTAACTGTTCAGACATAATAAAAACAAATAGTTATAACACAGTCATCTGATCTAGATGATTAGAGCCATCTGATCTTTCAAGTGTGTTTTCATCTACCTAATTTTTATCCTAATGATCCCAACACTTCTTTACACTGGAGTCTATACATGTTGTTATTTTCATCTTCAAGATAAGGTTTAATGGACGAATTTTTGATTAAATGAGTTGACAGACCTCCATGCAATAAATATATATCTTGCATACTTATAGTAATAAAACGAACATAACATTTTCAAATGAAAAAAAATTATAGATACCTTTTTTTCAAATATTTAGTACATTAATAAGGTCAAACATCAAAATTTGTATAATTATTTTGATTTCAATATCATCGATGAATCTATTATCATGAAGACACTGTGATTTTCAGTATATATTTGAAAAACAATAAGAGATTTGATGATTCAATAAAAATCATGTCACTAAATGTTTTGTGGAATACTGTCAATCATCCTTGATATGACATGGAACATAAAGGAAATGTAGTGAGACATAACTAGTAAATATCATGGGACCTAGTTGAGGAAACAATGTTGCTGATCACCTTTTAGAGATCTCATTTTTAGTAAAATGGTGTGGTTGTGAAACAAAGAACTTTTTTCATGTAGTGTTCTCCTTTGTTGATGAAGGAAAACTCTTGGCCTCTGGAATTATTAACCATGCACTATATATATTCATGAATAACATATTCCACAAAGCCTCTCATGATTTTTCTTGAATAGTTTTTAATAATGAATGTATAATAGTGAGAATAACATGAATTTTATTACACATGAAAAAAGATTTATAAATTCAAATTCAATATGTTTTTTATATATTATGTGCCTCACTTTATCATATTTTGGTAAGGTTGGGTCTTCATCAACCTGATTAAATAATTCTTCCCTGATCATTTTTTAATATTGAGGAAGCTCATTATATACTACGATAAGATGTTTTATGAGAAAGGCCATTATTTTTTCAATGGTTCTTTAATAGTACATGAGAATATCCAATCCATAAAAATTTTATAGGAAAACAATCAAAAGGTCATTCAATAGTAGATCAATCTATTAAAAGAGGATGGTTATACTAGGGGGTATAACCAGTTGTTGGATGACTTTGATTGAGGCTATAACCAATAATTAGTGGAGAAGGTATAAGTATAGGGTATAAACAACTACTGAATACAGATTACATCTTAGGGTGTGACCAATTTTTAATAGGGTATAAAAAATTAATGTTTTTAATGACATATTGATATAGAGTAGAATATAAGTTTGGAGGAATTATCCACACATCAAAGAGTAGGTTTTTATACTATACATTGTAAACCCTTATGTTGTGTGAAACATATTTATAGAATTATTCACATTAAGGCTGAGAGAAAAAGGGAGAGTAGAGAAAGTATTTGATTATTCATAGATTTTTAATTTTAAAGAAACAATTTTTAATAAGAAAAGGGAATATTGAATCATTCCCTCCCACTCTCAATGATCTCAAAAAGTTTTTCCCTAAACATGAATAATAAAAATGTCATATAAACCCAATATTTTTCTAAAATAAAAAAAATAAATACATCAAGGTGAAAAGGAATAAAGAATTTATAGCATGTGAATGTTATTACAATATCAAATTAATAAATCTTTTCGAGAAATTATCAATAATTTATTGACTTAAAATAATAAGACTATTAATATAAATATGAAAATTGGATTAAAAGTATACTTAATAAACATTGAATAAGTATTCCTTAATAGAACCCTAGAAAATTAGGTCTACTTTAACCAACCAGATGGGTTCCACATAGATGAAAGTGAAACAAGGTGTTCTGATTGAATAAGGACTTGGATGGCCTAATACAAGAACCTTGGGAATAATAATCAAGTTTTTATAAAATCCCAAAAACTATAAATTTTTATAGTGTAGTTGTAAATAAAAACCATTATATAAAAATGGAAAAATATAATCATATGATGGCTCTCAAATAAGTTGATGATATCATATTTAGAGACTCAGATGATAGACAATGTAATCACTTTTCATAATTAATGATCTGAAAATTTGAGATGTCTCTCATTGGTGAATTATCAATTTTCATTATCCTATAGTTATCTTAGATAAAAGATGAGACATTTATTTTCCAAAACAAATACTTTATGTAGGAGCTGAAAAGGTTTTAATTGGATGATTCGAGATAGATTGAAATCTAGTGGGGAATCAATTTAAATTTTCCAAAGATAAGAATGGTAGAGGGGTTTATGTTATTAAATATAGATAAATAATCAAAAGAATATTGTACTTAAGAGACACACAACTAGATAATGTCTTCCACTTATCAAGAGGCTCAATATCAATGTTTTCCAATATAAATCCATAATCTATATGTCAAAATAATTCTTCCAAATATCAATAACAATATAGATTTTTTGATATTTTACGTTAGTATATAACTTAATTTTTTGAAATGTTTTAATTTACGGATTGGGAATTCATGGTAAATGATTGAAATTTAACTTCAGTTAGGGTGTTCTATATGGGTATGCCATTTATTTATTGTTCTAACATGAATAAATACTATATATTGTTAAACACCCTATAATCTAAGTATATCACAAAAACTATGTTTAGTACTAAATTTATTTTATTAAAACAACAACTTCATGACCTAAGTATTGACATTTCATATCTTATTACTATGAAATATGATAGATCAAGTTATCTAAAACATAGAAAAATCACATTCTTCATTTGGAGACCAAGAACATTGAAACCAAATATTATTTCACAATAGAGAAGTTTGGTCAGTTGTTTGAGAAGTTGGAGTGTGTGTCTACTCCAAATCAAATTAATAATTTAATAAACAAGGCACTAGTCAATGTGGAATTTAAATATAATTCTTTATATATTAGATCCCAAATAAATCTATCAACTATGATGGTGGAGTATTATGACCAATACCCCCCTTGGGAATTCTTATTTGGTGAAATATATGGATCTATATTGTGTTTCTTGTTCCCATTTCTAACTCTTTTTATGAACATTCAAATAAGATACCTCTTTCAATTCACTAATTAAGGTGTACAATATTAAAAGATATTTTCATCTAAATAAGGGTGGAGTATTTCATTTATGATCCATGAGAGAAATTAATAGGAATGAATGATGAATTAAAAAAAATAAAGATAATTGTTTTTACTCAAGTGGATATAGTTATTCAAATCCTTCTTCTCAAAAATATATTTGGTAAACTAGGCTTACAATTGGTGGTTATAAATATATATTTTTTCAAATACTAAATGTTGTGTATTCAATGTTGGTTAGCACATCAAATTTAATTTTTACTATTTCTAAATATTAAAGTTCTTAATTAGGAATTAAATGATTTAGTGTTTTCAACAAAACCAATCGATATATTATTAGAAAAATCACCCTTTAATAATTTTCAGGTTATCATTTTTTACAATTATGAGATAATTTTATTAATAATGGTGGTAAAAGGTTACTATAAATAAGTTATTAATGGAATTTTTAATGGTTTATTTTTTTTGGAAAAAGTAGTAGTTATTTATTAATTAAGAATTTGTTCAATGTAGTAACTCTTTACATCAAACCATGAAGTTTATTATGTGTGTTGTGGCTGAGTAAATTGAGTTATTTGATTCTACAATATAGTATGTCATGTTTTAATTAATGTGTTGTTAGTCCTACCATTATATAAGAATATGGACCATATCGTAGTGAATATTGTATTTCACCCTGACTGGTTGGAGCTAAGAGTTCCCTACCACATACAATTTGATTCACTATAAAGGGTAAAAACATTGGAAGAATAGAAGAAGTCAATTGGATGAGGATTATAGGACAAAATTCCATTTTCCACTATACCACATTGTCACTTGTGAAAATTTATGCATCTTGAAATTGTGTATTTTCTCAACACAATATATTACACTACATTGTGGTGTTCCATACCATGAATTAACAGTAGTCAATGTTCTTCTCATCATGAAAGATATAGCGACGTAGTAAAGGATATTTTACCATGAATAAATATATGTTAATTTTGAGTTGAAATAAGGGAGCCATGAATTGATATTTTAAGGCTCGAATTTTATTTTCTAGATATTAATAACCCCAATAAGACTAAATGGTTTACCAAGAACAACAATGGGTTCGTTGGTAAATTAAATTTTTTCTATACCATTAAATTAAGGATTTTGTTTTTAATAGTTTATATTTTTTTCCAGAATTTTGATCAAAAGAGGTGATATTTAGAGAATTGAGATAAATAAATGAAAAAGATAAGGGAAGTGTGAGATTCAATGTATTATAAATGGGGAAATTATTAGATATTTACATTACTAGAACCTTTTCAAATTAGTGTTGATTTGAAAAAATTCATATTTCTGTTTTAAACTGTATTTTTTGAATAGGAATTCTATAATGGGGGGAGTAGTAAGAGATTTTATATAGAGGAAGAGTAGTGTGTACCTCACTATGAAGTTATAGAGAAATGAGATTTTCAAAATAGTTAGGGTTGATAGTTTTCTATGAGTTTCATTATGTCCACACCATGTTCTAAATTTTTAAAACCAATATGTTTTGTAGTTTATCTGAATGGGTATGTTTTTTATTTGCTGCTTCTTAGATTCACCTAATTTGGGCGAACAAATGAGAAATTGTTGGTGTTCATTTTAATTTAATTCTATCTTAAGTTTTTATGAGTGAGAGGAATATGTGTTTGTAAGATTGAGAGAAAAATATCATGATCAAGGTATATATTTTTTAACTTATATTTATCAAGATTCACCCCACTCACTCCTTGAGGTATAATCATTGATAGGTTTCAACACATAATATTTGGACTCTGGGTTATAAAAAATAGAAAACAATTCTCCTTCCCATAGTTTTGAAAACTGTATTTGAAAATTAGGGCCTATACTTTATTATTCTAATTTTTAAGAGCTGAAATCCTTAAGAAATTATTTTGGTTCTACAATAGATTCTTATTCATATGGTGTTGTTTTTTTTAAAGCCATAAGATTTAATTTAGATTTCATTATGATTTTATATAGGTTTTGGAAATTTAATTTTGATAGTTTAAAATCAATATTTTTAATTAATAAATACATTTTTCTCAATAAATACATTGGATTATTTATTACATCATTTTTATGTTATTATGATGTCACAAGTCATACTATATTCTCACTTTTGTATTATATATTCTACCAAAAATGTTTCAATCTTGTAAATTCTCTCAAAATCACCATAGGATGTTTTGATGTGATTATTCTAAATATAAAATCTATTTTATAAATAAATATTTCTATTTATATTTAATTATTAAATAAAACTATTATGTATTTTGAAATCACACAATTTTTGCTGAAAAAACACATTTAGAATGAAAATGTATATAGTTCCATTGTCATTTATCAATGAAGATATTTTAAAAATAATGATTTTATTATTACTAAATTATTTTATGTGTTATATTTTACACTTTCATGTATAATGTAAATATTACTACTAAAATGAAAAAAAATCTGAATGATATATTTCCAATTGTCAAATTCCAATGTTTATGTTACCCATAATATATACACTTCATTATAATATCTAAATTCTTATATATATATATATATCCTAGTTTTTATACCATATCTATTCCTAGTTTTATTGTTTTCATTATAATCACAGTGTACTTTTAATAATCTTCTTTATTTTCATGACTATGATCCATTAGAGTTTGAGAATACACAGTTTCCTCATATATATATATATGTATATACTTTTTTATGATAGAAGTTTTATTTTCTATTGTGAGTGTAATTTTTTATGTTTTTTATAGTATCACTCTATTTTATCTCGGTAATATAAATCAATATATTGTTCAGTGTGCAAAAACTTTTCAAATGATGTGAATATTTAGTATAGATGAATTTTTTTTATTACAATGATAATTCTTAAATAAGTGTTCAATCAAATCATTAATGATGAAATAATTCCTTGATAAAGGTAATTCTCAATCAATATAAAATAATTATAAATATTATGTGAAAGATATTTTCTCTTTATTATGGGTTTGTATTATTATGTTTTATCATGTTTGTTTGTCAGACTTGTCTACTTTTCTCATGATCATACAAATTTTCCATTGAATCCAAAAAAATATTAAACATTTGAAATTGTCTTCTCTAGCTTCAGGAATTCCATATTCCTTCAATTGATATCAAAATAGTCACATATTAATTTATAATTATATTATATTTCTTTCTTCTTTATACAATTAATTGGAAATTTTCATTTATATTTTTTTCATTCATTATAGTATAAAAAATGATTATTTAATATAACATTCTCATTAACATTCATATGATCAATAATAGGTTAAGAACATATAGAATAATGCTAAAAGATGTCATCTAGAGATGCCTAGTTTCTGGAGAAAAGAAAAAATTACATGGAGTGTTACAAAAATTTCATGTTTTGTAGTCTGATGAACTATATAAAAAATCTCTTTGATACTTATGGAAAATAATTTGTGTTTTGTTACATAGTGGGTATTAATTACACATCATGTGATAGATTCCAAACACCATATATTTAGGTGTGGTACCTAGCAAGTAACTGACATACATTCGCCGCAACCCCATATGATTTTCCTAGAAAAAACTATGGATGTCTTATGGTTGATGTACATTTCATGTATGTCTTACATGCCTAATTATGACTGTAAAATATGTAACATACACCAAACATAATTACTCATCATTTACCTTTTTTCTATACCAAGTAATGCATTATCCCCTTCCAAAAATACAGAATGAGTCCCTATTCATGTTATGTAGTATTGGATATAGGGAATTACTTAAGCTGTAATGGGTATTCCATACTTTATAACATATACACATTAATTTAGAGTACACATCAAGCCCGGAAATACACTTAGTGAATTAATTACAAGGAACAAAAATAATATTTGGGTTATTAAATAGAACAACACAGTGTATTGTTGGGGTACACGCCATGTGAATGGGTTTTAGAATGATAAATATTGTTTTAACTATTATTAAAAAAAAGTAATTAATAAATGATTTTTCTTGTGGTCATACACATCATGTAGGTTATCAAAATTAAATTTGGTCCACACCATGTGACATTCAATGCCTGGGTCCCTCCTGAGTAGCTGAACTCAAGGGGACAAAATGACTTAGATGCGCCTCCCTATATGTCAGAGGCTACTGAAAAGTAGTGAGTGCTTGGGTATGACATTGCGAAGGATATGGAATTTTTTCAGATCAATGCACAATGGTGGTATGTCATGAATAAATAAATATAATTAATAAAATAATTAAGTAAGGAAGTTAAAGGAATCAAAAGTATCCAATGACAATAATAACCATCAATAACTAAGAACTATATCATATAAAAAAATTGGGATGTCATATCTCTAAAAAAATTGGAAAACATGAATGCATGGAATAATGTAGAATATATAATACAATATCCTCAAAAGAATCCAAAATGGGAAAAAGTATCAATGTATCTTGAGTGCTATCTGAGTAATTTGCTACCAAGTTCTCATCCTAATGTAAGAAAATTAGAGGTCGAAAGCAGAACACATACTATTGTCTACAGCTACGATCTTATAATTTGTCCAGGTAGAAATGGTGGTCTAGATAGGGTGCTATAGACATCACAGTAATCCACCCCGAATGGTTTTTACACAAATAAACTATTTGAATATAATAATAATAGTGTGTATGTATAAAAAATATAAAGTATCACAACATAAAAAAATCATACCTACTTTATCCTCAATTGGTATCTTTGAACATGTTATTATTTAATATATTAATTAATATTAATTTTTTAATAATAATTTCATATATATGATTCATCAATAGTACTATGAAAAGAATAATAATAATAGAGGATCCTATGTATAACCAAATAAACCTTAAAATTGGGTTTTGAGCCAAATCATAGAATTATATCATGAAGTCTTGATATAAGGGGTCTGAGTGTAATCCAAGGTTCATTCACATAGAATTAAACTATAAAAGAGTATAACTGATTCAATTTATCACATCTATATTAATCTCATGTAAATCATGATTGGAACAAATGAGATCAATAGAATCATCATTACAAAAATAGAGGAACTCGTGAAATAAGATAAAGATTAGATTCTTAGATGGGTATCTCCCATGGAAATCAACTCAATGGATCACAATTACATCCTCTAAGTTATCAAGGAATTAACATGGTTATCCATGGATGGCTAAAGTCTAACCACTACTATAATGATAAAAATTTTCATAGGTGGTATGAACCTTATAAATATGAAATTATGGCATTGTAATACTAATTAAAAATAATCGGTTAATGGTTTAATACATTGCCATTCATTTTAAGTACAAGGTGAATTTGGATATTAAACCATTTATCAATAAAATGACATAATCATTTTATAGGTTCATTCCATTACCTTTCATAAAGCATGAAAAGGTAAATTAGGAAGATGAAACCAATTATTAAATAAATATATAATTTATCTAGGTTTATAGATATATATAAATATATATTCCAATTATTGATTAAGGGATTCATTATTTATGAAGGAAAACTTAACTTCTCAAGTTCAATTCCAACACATCTAAATGGTGTCATAGATAAACCCAACACGAGTTGTTGAAGGCATAAAAAAGGAAACACCCTACCTGGGATGGTAAAAAAAGAGGTCTCAAACTCAAATGATATAAGTTGATAAAAGTTTTCCATATAATAAAATCAATATAAAATGAAATTAGTTTTTATTAAATTAAGGGAAATGCCTTGTGAAATCAGCAAGCATAGAATAAAAAAAATTTATTACCAGAAAACTTTAAGGTGAAATTTGTTGACCACCTAACTAATGCATGTAGTGTATTATTCATTTTTTATTAGTATCTAGTTTAGACTAGTCCAAAAGAAAATTAATAAATAGTTTAATACCTTAAAAATAGGGTATATGAGCTTTAACAAAAATAACATAATCAATGGAAAGAAAAATGTTGAAATAAGAAAGAGGAAAGAGGAGATTACTAGTAGCTATACAATAAATAGGAAGGATCTTAAATCAGAGTCTGATAGAGAAATGACTTCAATTTATATTTTATACTTTAAGAGAGATCCTTTGGGAGTCTTCCTCTATCATATAACCAGGTAGCACTAGGTTTGTCAGAAAAATAGGACCTTTCTCCTTAAAAAATAACCTAAGGAAATTACATACCATGTACGATTTACACACCATGTAATGTTTGTGTTTCATTATTATAGTGAAAAATCATTACACATCATGAAATGGGTAAAGAAAAACAAATAAACCTCATGTATTTAATACACATTGTGTATTTGGCATGTAGCCAATCTCGAGCACCCTGAAACATTCCTTTAAAAACATAAATAACAGCCTAATGGATCAACATTCAAACCTAATAAAAAAGTGAACATAAGTAAGAGTTTAAATAAACATTAAAAGGATCTGTACATCATCAAAAAACCCATGGTATTGTAGTCTCTCCCCCCACATGAACTCATCGTTGAGTTTCCCTTAAAATGGTGGTAGAATTATATATGAGAACCACTACATCAACTGAGGAAGTACTTTGGTCTCCCTCTTCCAAGTCTTGTTTAGCGCACTGCTATGTTGCTATAGCACTCATAATACAAGAATAGAACAGGCTTGGATATCCTTCATGCTCTGACGACAGATTCCTATGAGGCCCTCCCCAAAATAAGAATCAATGCCCATTTTAACATCCATATTGTCCAAAGAATGAAAGGGTTTTGTATGATATCAGTGAAGATGAAAAATATGGAAGGGGCCATTGAAGTAATGGTACATACATGGTAATGTAAAATATAAAGTTACAATCCTCACTCTATCTATGATATCAAAATTTCCAAAAAATAAAGGTGACAGCTTCCCTTGTATCTATATCTATATATACCCATGTCTAGATGATACTTACAAGAAAATAAGACCCCTGACCTACAAATCTATAGGTCATCGATGATGATAAGCATAAGATTTATATATAGACTTAGTAACCAAAATACACTTCCAAATAAGTTATACCTACTCTCAAGTCATCTGAATGGGAAAAGGAACATATAGTGTGGCCTCCCCTCCCTCCATCCCGCACAGAGGTGAACGGAATATCCAACCATATAAGGGCTTATCAAAAGCCATATAATTTTTTCTAAAATCTATTATTGTTAGAAAAATCAATGTGAGGGATATTTATTTTTAAGAACCATAAAAATGAAGGATTCGTCCTTGGATCATGTCCTCCATCACCTATATAGTCCTTCCATACTTTCTATCATTCTGTGGGTGAAATTCTGTGCTCAGAAGCACCTCTGTACCCAATGACTTCTTTTTCCCATGACAGAACCTTTATTTTAGACAAGTGTCCCCTCCTAAAATGATAAAACAAGGGACCACGTATAGCTATAAAATCAGGTGGACATATAGTCTTCCCATATCATAAAATAAGGATGTGTCCTAGATAGGATGGAAGTGGGATACCTTCGTCAATTGATCCATGACTACCCAGACTACGTCAATACCTCAATTCAAACTCGGTAAACGGGTTACAAATTCCAAAAAAATATATTCCCATTTATATTCTAGGAATGGAAATGGCTATATCAATTCATTTGGACAATCATGTTCCACCTTCCCTTACTTAATGGTGGAGCAGCTTTTGATAAAAACCGCAATATGACATTTCATCCCAAGCCACCCAATATTGAAGAAAAATATCACAATACATCTTGGACATTTCTAGTTGAACTTCCCGCTAATAAGTATGGTGTTCTCACATCTATTCCTCTCACATGTCTTTAGGAACCCATACATTCCCATGTATAAGAAATTTTTCTTCTCCATTAACCGTCCAATCCAAAGGCTAGTCCTTACAATAAATATTTTCTCATATGACTAAACAATTAGGATCTGAATACTTTCTTCTCTTGACCCCATCCATAAGTGAAAATTTAATAGTTTAGGATATTAGGAAATACATCTCATGGATCTCAAGAAATACCAAATGTAAATCAGAGAAGTGGTCCATCAATTTACATTCATCACCAGCTTCCTGAACAGCTTGTGGCTAAGTTTTCTAGCTCAGCACATCATCTACTATTCTTACACTTCCATGCATATAAGAAAGATCCATGTAAACATAATAATTATATTTAAACCATATTCACTATATGAGATTCAATTATATTGTGAAAATATATATTTCAGTCACTTGGGGTCTGTAAACACCACAATATTCTCAAACATTTGATAGTTTCTCTAGAAACATAAGGATTAGAAAACTGCTACAATCTCAAGGTCATGCTATAGTTAATTGTGCTCATGAGGCCTTTACTACTAAGATCTATATGAAATGAATTGATCCCTCTACATATTAACTTCACCCAGTTTAATTCATAATGCATCACAGAACATTTTATATCCTATTCTAGTCGTTATAAGAATAAGGATTGATTATCAAGTAAGCATTGCTTTCAAATCCTAGAAGTTCTTCTCTCATGATTTAGACCATAAGATCTTCAAACCATTCTTACTATAACCAGTTAGAGGTGACACAAGGAATGAAAATTATTTTATAAAATTTCTATAATATCCATCCATCCCCAAGACAATTAATTTATCAAACACATTCTTGGAATATAGTCTGGAAACAACTACACTCACCTTCTCTATGTCAACTAATACTCCAAATTTAAAGATTATATAACCCTAGAGTTGAACCTTGTCGATCCAAAAGTGGAGCTATGTGATACAAAAATATATTTTATGCTCCATTAAAGTGATCAGTATGGTCTCATGATGTTTTTAATAGTGGTTTTACAAATGAGAATAAACCTAGATGTCATCCAAAAAAACCACGAAAAAAAATTCTACTAGGGATGGAAAAACATATTCATAAAGGACATGATAATAGTGGGTTCATTCCTAAGAATAAGGAACATATCCAAGTACTCATTGAACTATAATGACTTTATAAATCTGTAAATTCTATGTACTATGTAATGAATCATAGCTGATGATAGCTTGATATTAGGCTGACCATCATGAATACTATAACTTATAGGATATGGTATATGTGATCATATATCTATTTAAATGAATAAAAGTTCTTAAAAATTAGTTAGTTCAACCTATGGTTGTCCATATATTTCTTAAGGGTATCATCTGACTTCCAGGATAATATTGTGTGTGAACCCTTAGGAGAATAACTGGGTCAGATAAATCCCTTTGATTCCAAGTCCAATAGATACCTTTTGAGCTCCTAAAACTCAATATTATCCATCCTGTAAGGAGGAATGGAAACTATTATATCTGTTGTAAATTGTTTGATGGAAAACTCAACCAGTATCTCAAGTGGTAATATAAAAAAATTATAATGGAAGACCCCCCTAAAATGATCTACTACTGGAGTGAAATATGCCTGACCTATTCCTTGATCATCTTGAAGAAGGTTACAAATATAGACAGTCACTCCACATATCCCACAATTCTTTATTCCATATATATATTCCATGAAACCCCTTTCAACCTTGTAATGATAATTATATCCCTCCAGTGATGTAAATGATAGGTTACAATGATATATGTACATGTGGGCATGATGGGTGGCCAACCAATCCATATTGAAAATGACTTTGAATCCCATCATCATGAGGATTAAGAGATCCCATGAAAAGTGATAACTTCTTACCTCAAGAGTATGTTCATTTCATTGGATTAAATCCTCTAAATACACACCTAGTGGTGTGTCTAGTGTCATCTCCCTATTGATGTATATAACTTACAACCTATAAAATTACACGATCGATACGAATGTAAGATAGTGTGAAGAACCTATATTGAATAGAGAAGATAAAATAGTTTAAGAAACTAGAAAAGTACCTTGCATAGTTGATGGTAATCCACATTGTTCGTTATATATCTATTGTAATTTAAAAAATTATGCAGACCCACACCCCTAAACTTCTAGAAGACCACCGAAAGTAGGTCTTCTCTACAAGTGATGATAATCAAAAGTATGTCTACCTTGACCGGAACCTCCTCCATATCCTATTCATCAAGTAAAAAACCATATTACTATCTAACATGGAATAACTACTCCTTATCTTGATGGTGGAGATGGTATAGATTGTATTCCTTTAGAAACAAATAGAATATTCCATTAATACCTATAAATATGACCCATCAGGCCACAATCACAATACACAAGTAGGTCATTATCGCATTATGGGTTCACATTCCCCATATTACCACACTAATGGAATATAACAGAGATTTTAGTGTGTAAACATTTTTCTCTACAACTCTGATAAGAAACCTCAGGGCTATGATTCTTTCTACTAGATGAACTACTACAATATCACTCTAATAATCCTCTTTCCCAGTACAATCATCTTTCCTCAATTTCTGCTCGGTTATAAGGTCATGTTTTACAATCATAGAAACCATATATAGGAAGAAAAAATTCACCTGACTATGAATGGTATACTCAATCCCATCCAAAAAATATCTCTCTCTTGGTATCCCATCACCGAAAAAGAAGTGGTGTAAATAATTACAACTCAGAAAAATTCACTGAAGAGTACATGATGGATATAACACCCTGGTCAAGGTGGATTAGATCCCAAGACCTGTAATATTTCAACAACTCATGGAAAATTTAATCATAGTATGTGTTCAGAAAGTCTTTAGATAACATTCCCTGATAACATCTATCTTGGGTAATCACCTCCCACTCATTCTTGGATAAATCATGAGAAAGGTTGGTGGTGAGCTTGACCCTCCTCTTTATAAGAATCTTTGGATTCTTAGAGATATATATGATGAATTTTGTCCAATACTCAGCATGCAGATGAACACCATACCTTGAGAAGGTGGGATGATTTTCCAAATGGAACACATAAACCAAATCACAAGTCATAGGTTAAGGTCATGGATCACCCTGTATATACTACATCAAGCGTAGGAAACTCTCTCAAAGATGAGTATATATTCACATATTAGGAAGATTTGTAGGTGCGGTAAGTGGATCGCCTAGATATATAATTGATGGATTGAGGACAACAGTGTCTATATCATGATCATCACCACCCTCCTGGTGTATGACTAGGGGACAACATGGTGGAATATCTCTACAAAAGCAAAGAACACACCGTAGAAAAATGTTTGAAAGTAGATTGGATCCCTAACTATAAAATGAATAAATAAAATGTTTCAGTACCTACAATATTACCCCATTAACATACTTAAAAGGACTGGATTTTAGTAATTATTCATGTTTTTATAGGGGTTTTGGTATATGGAGGTTCAATTACAATTTAAGGGGAGAAACACTCTTTAAATTGAAATTGGACCTCTAATTTATAGGAAACTATATCATTTATAATTTATAATTTTCACTTTAAGTTATTTTGTTCATATATAAATTATACAAGTCTCAATTAAATGGATTACCATTCCCCATTCATAAAGTCACATACACCTTATAAACCGTTATTGATACCTATTTAATTATAACCATCCCCCTTACATACATTTTATAATTTAATGTGTAAAATATGATGGATAAATTTTCTAAACTAACTTTACTAATTTATAAATTAAAATAAACTTTTTAAATTATAACTAAAATTATAGTATTCTAAGCCAAAGTTCATCCCATGTAACCAAGGTGACATAACATACAGTAGTTGAAATTAACTATTTATGATGCCACTATCAATCAACAAGGGAAAAAATTAGGTTGATGCTGAAATTTTAGATTATCAATTTCCATTTACCATAAAATTAGTAAGTCCCACATGCATATATAATAACCATGGATCACTCAATAATCATAGGAAAAACAAGAAATGAAAGAAATAAAATGAACATATATGGAATTTCATATGCATGGAATGTGAATCCAATGTTCCTATAATGATTCTTGTAACAACTGTCCATGGAATACTGGGCCAAGTTAGAATATCAAGAAAGCACAAAAATATCCCCAAATTATGTGAATTACCCAACAGTGAAAATATATCAACTATCATAGAAAAAATAGAAGAAAAATTTACTATCCCCATGAAACTTGGTGTTCACACTAAATAATGGTTAGCTACTCCCAGGCATAGATTATGACCAATTTCATACTTATCTAAATATTTTGGGGTTATAATTCATATTACATCCTAGTATTAATGTGTATAGACATTACACAATTTTTTAGAATAAATAAAACATTACAAAAACATTCGCTAAAAGGTCATGTTATTTTAGTGACTTTGGAATCATTGTAACCTAAAAACTAGTACATGACTGAGCTAAATCATCTCCCAATAGGTTCTCTATGACTAGAACCCATATTATACATATCATACATAAAATATATCTTCATTACTTGAGGAAGGAAAAATATAAATAGGTATGCTCAGATGCTCAATAAGGGTAAATAAGGTAGATATGTAATCATAAATATGAGCAGAAGGGTATGAGATCACGATCATAACATTATATGGTCACACCTATCATATCACAGATCATAAACACGAATCCTGGAAAAAAAATTTATATGTTCACAATTCATCAATCTAAAGGGATACAAGAGAATAATCCATGAAGTAATTATACATGGAACTTGAGGGAAGACACATAAACATAGAAAATCCTAGGTCAAGGCTACCTACAAAGACCTTCATAACATGTTAGGATTTGGATAATAACTCATGTAACATCTTTTGGTTGGGAATCCCTCATGCGTAACCAATTTTTTTGGGATTAGTATTCCCTCATCTGTACCCAGTTTTTTTGGGGTTCGGATACCCTCTCATGTACCCTATTTTTATGGGCCTACGATTCCCATTGTTTTGTGAATGGGATTCCCTCCCATGTACGCTCTTGTTTTGGGCTTCATATTCCCTCTCGTGTATCATATTGAGATCATAAAACATTTAACATTACTCAATGAATTGGAGGGAGATATATGTACAGCCCATCAAAAAATAAAATCATACATACATGTGCAACAAAATAATAAAACATTCATCACATAATAACCCAGGAAATGAGATGGGTTTTATAAAAACCATATCAAAACCTATGAAACAAAATGGGTTTAATAAAAATCTAATCATACCATGACCTATGGAGAATTTATTGGATTCATAATCATTTCATTCTTGAATAACCCATGGATGAAATCTAGTTTTATAATAATTTATCACGTTACAACCCGTTGAACATAAATGGGTTTTATGACCATATAACATGAGGAAGATGGATGTGTTTTATAAACATATAACCTGTTAATGAGAAATATATTTTTATCAATATCAATCCATCAGAACATAGACCATTCAGATAAAGAATACGAATGAAATCCTTTTCATCATTCCTAGGAAAGTTATGAGTAACACCAATGGATGTCATCATATATGGAAATTAATTTTTAAATATACTTTTAAAAAATTTTCTTGAGAAAAATATCACTTCATCTAAAAATGATTTTAAAACATAAAGGCTTTTAAAATCTATCTTATTTTAAAAACATTGAAAAAATCCAATGAAGGATTGAAATAATTTTGTAAAATAAATTCATTTAAAACATATAAAATATTATTAAAGACATTTTTTAAATACTTTTTCATCGAAAACACATTGAAATCATAGAAATAAGGCATGAAATAATTTTGAAAAAAATAATTATATTGAAAACCAATAAAAGAATATTGAAAAAAAATTTAAAAAATTTTTATTTAAAAATTAATTGAAAATTTTTAAAAGAAACTTCAAAATCATTGAAATCCTTTTCTTTGAAAACAACCAATTGAAAACTTATTAATGTCTTCAAAATCATTTAAAACACTTTTTAGACATAAAACATTTTTGAAAACATTTTTCATTTTAAACAAAATTAATATAATGAATTTACATAATAATATAATTTTTTTGGAAATAAACATTTTTATATTGTAAAGGAATCATGAAGGGAATTATATTGATATTTGTGGGTAAATCCATAAATATCGAACATTCCTTTTGTGCTGTAAAAAGTTTAAGAAAATTTCCACGACTAGAAAAAGACAAAAATAATTACTTTTAAAACCCATTTTTTAAAGTTAAAACTTGTTTAAAAATGAATTCTAAATATAAAAGGATAATAGTATAATATTTTTTTTAATTTTTTATAAAAATGGTTTTGAAGGGACACATTTTTCCCAATGAAGAGAGTGGTAAAGTCAGAATTTTGTAAAAACATTTTCTTGGTAATATTACATTCTAAAGAGTTAAAAAATTATACAATTACTTTTATATAACATAAATAACTATATTGTCATAAAAATCATGATATTTCTTGATATATGGTTTATATGATTTCACTAATGGGATCATAATCATAAATAATCAATATAACTAGTAAGATTGTATCTATAAACCACTACAAATTTATTGATATTAAATCAAAAAAAATTCAAATAATAGTATTAAATGAATCCTAGAAAATCATAAAATGAATTATTTTTATGATATAACATTTTAAATTCATTATATACACCTCATGAAAAAATATAAGTAAATAACATAGAATGTGTCTCAATGATGTAAAATTTAGATAAAATCAATTTTCGATTTGGTAACTATTGAAACATAGACCCCATGGACGAAATAAAATCCAATGGAAATGTAAATAAATATACATATAAGAATAATAATCATAGAATAAATACATTGGAATTATACACAAAACAAAAATTAAATGAGTAGTGAATAATGCATGAATCTCACGAAAAAAGTGAGATGAAATTACCTTACCTTAAGCCTTAACTTTATACGTGGTCAAACCCCCTGTATAATAAATTTATGTATATTATAAATCTACTGAAAAACCATATTATTATTTCCAATACCATATATAGTTTTATTATTACTCTATATTACCTACTTGTTAACAATTCCTTGTTAAGGTTACGCTTCAGGTAATATCCGCTTTGTTTTTCTTTCACGTGACTTAATATGTTATATTTTTTGTCCTTGTACTTATATCATGAATTATGGAATGTAAATAATTTTATAAACAGAACATATATTATTTATATAAATATTTATAATAATCTATTATATATAGAAATATTAATTTGAATACACGGTTCATGGAGGTGGTAGGTCGTGCGTACGCCTGATCATTGTTTTTGTTTTATTTTAATATTGAAGAAAAGAAATTAGATGAAAAATATGTATATATATATAATTTAAATAGTACAATTATATCACATATAACATATAATTTCACAAAACCCATCCTTAATACCTTCAATGTAGAGTGTGAATGAATCACATCTCTTTGAGGAGGTGGTAGTCCACACTTCCCCAAAGGAAATTATCATATTTACAAAAAATGGAAAGCACAAATTTATGTCTTATATAACAATTAAAGAAACATAAAAACATCATTAATATAATATATATCTTCAAAAATATTTTCAATCATAATACCCAACCATGATATGTGGTATAGGAAAAACCGAACAACACAGTTTAGTGATGCGGTTGTTTGCCGTATTCAAATCTCACTACCAATTAGAGTGAAGTATATGTAAATGTAGGTTGAAACATTAATATAATAACTATAATTATATTGATTATAGTGTTTTTATTATTAAATAATGGAATAATAATAATTTAGGTGGTGTGTAATTAAAATAAAAGAGAGATACTTGAAGAAGGATGCAACATCTTCTTTGGGTAACTCATTTCCCTTTAAAAAAAGATGTCATTTGTTGGATTTATTCGAAATGGGAAGAATTAAAATATTAAGTAATGTATTTTGGGAAGTTAATTTGGTATATAATGACATAAAATAAGTGTTTTTATAGGTTTCAAGAAGGGGAAGAGGTTGTGGCATTTTAAAGGGGAGGGAAAAGACACACTCGATATTTTTTTAAATAATTAGGTGTTCCCCTAGTATTACTTATTATAAAGGTTTTAAGATGAACCATAATTTAACTTTAGATGTTTATTTTTCTAAATATTCCCATTTAATAGGTCTTGGAAAAGTTTATAGGCCATTAGGGCCTTTAATTTTAGGGTTTATTCCCTCGTTAAGCTTAATTTTACCTTAATCGCTGTAATTAATTTTAATCACCTTCACTGATATTTTTCATCAAAAATTAATTTGATATTATTAGAATATAAATATAATAATAGTTGTAAAATTTTATGTATGTTTCAAAAAATTCAATTCACTGAAGCAACAAAATTGTGGTTAATTCTAATCTCACAGCTATGACAAGAAATCAGGTATTTAAATTGAAAATGTTCAAAAGTTCTTTAAGATTTTATATCTTAATTCAACCTAAATATGATTAAAATGACCTAAGTTTTATTAATAGATACATAATGGATCTATTTTTAATTTAAAACCAACAAAAAAAAATTTAACTACATAAATAAAATAGATGAAAAGTAGTTTTGAATTAAAATTCAGTAACTTTTACTAATCACAAAAATGATGTTTCTCAAAAAAATCCAATAAATTAACAATAAGATAATTATGGAATCATAAATTAAAAATGGTGGGTTTTTAATAAAATATATTTCTAAAAGTGTTTAAAATTTATTTTATTATTGAATATATAAGTACATAAAAGTAGTTAATTTGATAAAATAGTGTTTTGAAACATATAATGACTTTACCAATATTACCTATTTTATTATTAATATGTATTACCATTATAAATAATATCTAAAAAGTAGTTATTAATCTTCATATTAATATTTTTAGTTTATATGTTATAACAATCCCTTTTAAATAATTATAACAATGAACTGATGTATTTTAGAAACTCATTATTTTGTATATGGCATGCCAAGTTGGTGTTGTGTATAGAAAAAGCTAATCTACGTCTTGTGTGTAGTGTAAACATGATAAATGTATTGGTTTAATATATATATATTCTGTGATTATATGAACAGAAAATATCAAAAAAAAGTTCAAAAAATTATTTCACAAAATCTCAGGGTGTTACATTCTACACCCATTAAAATGAATTTCACCCTAAAAATTAATTTTTATATTAATTTCTCAATATCTAAAAGTTACTTTCATCTAAACCCATTTTTTAAAAATGAATACTAAATCGTTCTTTAAAAAATAAATTTAGAAACATAAAGGTCACTCAAAGTAACATATAACTAAGTTTCAACATAGGAGAATATAGGTGGAAAGAAAAAATATGGACTTGGAAAAGAAATATAACAATTTAGTTTTGATTGATATTGATGGAGAAAATTGATCAGCTAAAGTGGGTGATCACAAAACCATAAATTTTTTATAATCTAAGGGACCATCTGACTTATCAAAAATAATGTTTTTAGGATAAATCATTTTCATTGTACTTTTCCTAGTATCTAGGAATTAATTTACTATATAGGAAATAAGAAAATATAATTTCTTGTTTTAATTTCTTTTCATATGTGAAATATCACCCTTTGTCTATTCCTTTATAAATTCCAAAATCATATCTAACTCTATGGAATGATGGTGAATTTTTCACTCCTGATGAACTAATAGATTTGGATATCTATACATAAAATGATAATTCATTCCATATACCTTTATATAAAATCCTAGAAGAATGGTTTTCATAGGTTATTCGATATGAATAAATCATAATATGGTGAGATAATAATTTAATCTCAAAATTATCATTTGAATTTTAATTTATTCCTTTGAATAACTTATTGACCTTGTAACTCTTAAATAATATTAAAATCAAAAAAATAATATATCATTTGGAATAAGAACATGTTTTATAAACATATAACCCATGAAAGAGAAAATGGTTTTCATAAGCATCATTCCATCAAAAAATAATCCATATAGAAAAAGAATATGAATGGAATCCTTTTTATCATTTCCACAAAATACATAATTAACACCAATAAATTACCTCTTATATGTAAAATTATTTTTAAATATCCTTCTAAAAACATTTCTTGAGGAAAATTTCCTTTCTTATAAAAATAATCATTTTAAACTATAAATCCTTTTGAAAACCATTTTATTTGAAAATAATTTAAAAACTTATACATAAGGATTTAAAAAAAAATTAAAACTTTTCCCTTGAAAACATATCAAATATGCTTCATTTTTTTTGAAAACTTTATTCTATGAAAATTAATTGAAAACATAGAAAGAATGCTTGAAATAATTTTGAAAACATTTTCTCTTGAAAAATTATAAAATTTGTTTGAAAATTTTCAGAAAACATTTTTCATTGAAAATAATTTGAAATATTATAATGTAATATTTAAAATAATTGAAATCCATTTCTTCAAAAACAAAATTTTAAAAACCCATAAATGGAGTCCTAAAAACTATTTAAAACACTTTTAAAACAAAAAAAATTAAAAACAATTTCATTGATTTTTATTGAAAGAAAATACTTTCCATTAAAATAGGTAAAATGTTTCTTAAAAAAATTATGTATTCTTGTAAAGGATGCTTCAAGTGAATGACAATCTTGATTATGGGTAAATCCATTTGTTTCAAACATTTTTTATCACTATAAAAAGTTTAGAAAACCACCTCAACTAGAAAATGAAAATAAGATTACTTTCTAAAAAACCTTTTGTACAAAATTTAAAAATGGCAAAATTTTATTTTATAGGTCATTAGAGAAGTGTATAATATTTTTTTAATCCTTTTAGAAGACATGGTTTTAAAAGGAAACATATTCCTGACCGAAGAGAGATATAAAAAGTCATACTTTATTAAAAACACTTTCTTGATCATCTTATATACCAAATCATGGAAAAATTTAGCATTACATGAATATAACATGAATAAACAAATTTTGTGAAAAATAATGATAGTTAGTTTTATATGGTTCATAATATATCATAAATGGGAGCATAATTATAAAAAAATATCGATAAAATTTGAGATTGTAGTTATAAATCCTTACCAATTTGGAAACGATGAATCATATCACAAAGAAAAGAATAAAATTAAACGAATTTTAACTTATAATAATAATAATAATAATAATTATATAACATTTCAATTGTAGTATATTCACCTCATCAAAAAATACAGCTGAATAACATGGCATGTGTCTCAAATAAAGAAAATTGAGAGAAAATCATCATACCAATTTTGTAAATTTGGAAACATAGACCCAATTTAAGAAAGATAAAAAAATGGATAAGTAAATAACTATAAATTTAAGTATATAAATCATATAATAAAAACATGGGTAAAATACACAGCATGATAATTAAATCAGTGGTGAATAAAGCGTGAATATCATGAAAACATAAACATGATATGAAATTCCATTACCTTATGTCTTGACTTAATTTGTAGAAAAAAAAACTTCATTATAATAAATGTAATTTATTTATATATCTACCAAATAAAAATATTATTATATCTAATACGATATACTTTTTTATTATTACTTTATATTACCTATTAGTTAACAATTCCTTGTTAAGGTTACGCTGTGGGAAATATCTACTTTGTTATTCTTACATGTGTCTTAATTTGTTATATTTTTATCCTAATAATTATATAATTATTTAATTAATTTAAATAATAAATTAAATATAATATATATTCATTGTATATTTATTTATAAAAATCTATAAAATATAGAATGATGAAATGGAATGCAACGTTCATGGAGGCGGTAGGTCGTACGTACGCGTGAAAAATGTTTCCTTTTTTCATTGTATTGAAAAAAAAGAAAGTAAATAAAATATATGTACACATATATAAATATAATAATTATATTATCATTATTATATCATATATATCATATAATTTAACAAAACCCATCCTTAATACATTCTAGGTAGATTTTGATTAGATTACACCTCATTAAAGAGGTTGTAGTCCGCACTTCCCCAAACAAGTTTTTGTATTTTCACAAAATAAAAATAATGAAAGTATATTATATATAATAATTCAAAAATATACATCATCAATATCGTATTTATCCTAAAAAAAGAGTTTCCATCATAATTTCCAACCCCAAGAGGTGGTAAAGGAATAACGAAAAACATTGTTTTTAGGTTGTTGTTCACCATACAAAAAGCCCATTACCCATTAGATGGAAGAGTGTGTAAGTGTTTTTTATACCCTTAATATAATATTTTTTATTATATTGTGGATACATAGGTTATAATTTAATCATGGAATAATAATAATTGTGTTTTTGGAGAAAGAAAATAAAATTAAGGAGCTTAAGGAAGGATGTTACCTATTTTTTGGGTAACTCCTCTTTCATTGAACAAAAGGTATTCCTTAGATGGATTTATTCAAAAAGGGAGGATTAAAAGAGGAAGGGAGGTATCTTGGTAAGTAAATTAAGTATATTTTGGCCAAAATAAGTATTTTTACTGGTGTAAAGAAGGGGGTATGTAGTAACCTTTTTATATGGGAGGGAAAAGACACACATGATATTTTTTTAAAAAATAATTATGTGTTCCCCGAGTATTACATGGTACCTAAGTGTAAAACTGGACCATTATTGAACCCTAGAGGTTTATTGGACCAAAAGGTCCATCCAATAGGTGTTTTACAAGAGGATAGGTCATTTTGGCCTTTAATTTTATGGTTTATTTCCTTATCAATCTTAATTTTACCTAAATCGTTGTAATTAATTTTAATCACTTTCACTAAACATTTTTGGTAAAAAATTAATTTTATATTGTTAGAATATATATATCATATTTTTTAAAACCATATATGTCTATTTTTTGAGGTTAAATTCATAAATGTGAAAAAATTATGTTTAATTCTAATCTCGTAAACGTCGTGATAAATTGGGTTTTTAATATGGGAATGACCAAAATGTGATTAATATTTTATATCCAAATTCAACCTAAAAATGATTATAATGGTATAAAATGGATTAATATTTGTATAATTGATCAATTTTGACTTTAAAACCATCTTAAAATATAAGTTAACTACATAAATAAATTAGATGAAAAATTAGTTTTGAATAAAAATCCAGTAATTTTTACAATTCACACAAAAATTATGTTTGTCAGGAAAATACCAAAAATTGCCCCTAAGTCGTCATGGAATTATGAATTCAAAAATGCAGTTTATTTTATCACATTAAATTTCTAAAATGTATAATATAAATGTTATTATTGTTCATATAAGGTCATAAAAATCATTCATTTGAGAAAATAGAATTTTCAAACATATAAATAAATTACACATATTAAATGTTTTATTATCAAAATGTTTTGCAATTATAAATAATTTTAAATATCATTTAGTACTATTCATATTTATATAGTTACTGTCTAGGTTATAAATATCTTGTTTATAAAAAAATAATAATATTTTTTTTTGTAGAAACTCATCGTTTCCTATAACATATGCCCTTTCGGTGTTCCATGTAGCATAAATTAATCTAAGTCTTCCGTGAAATGTTTATAAGACAAATTTAATGATTTAATACATATAAATTTAACTAAATTTAGGGTTCTATGAAATGGAAAGTGTCAAAAATATTAAATTAATTTGAAAAAGATATTTCACAAAATCTCAGAGTGTTACAACACATAAATGAAAAAAACCTATGATACCACTCTTTGATATCCCAAACCTTGCCCACTCTGGAATATATTACACTAGTTGGCCACATGGCCTCAAGATCACCTCCATGCAGGCTATAGGCTCCCAACTAGTAGAAAGTTCATACAGTATGTCAGTGGGGAGACTATTTCCTCTAGTTATAGTAATATTGAATGGTGGTATAACATGAATAAATAAACAGAAGTAGTATAATAATGAAGTATGGAAGTGGGAAAAAGAATAATAATACAACTGCAATAATAATCAATAATAATTTATATCTTTATCATATAAAAAATGATAATGTAATTTATCTAGAAAATTTCAAAACATGTATACATGGAAGTAGGTAGACATTACAATACATTTTATACAAAGGAATAAAAAAGGGGAAAATAATATATGAATCCCAAGAACTCACCTTGTCATCTTATACTAAGAATCCATCCAAAAGAAATAAAGTCATAGTCCAATGAAGATCAATTCCTTTTGTCCACTTTAGTGATCATATAATCTTCCAAGGTACCAATGGTGTCCTATATAGGGAGTGAGATAAAAATCAGTAGGCCATTACTAATGGTGTCTATTCAAATTAGGTACATGAATATTACTGTAATAGTGTCCAGGTTTATCAATAAAAATATAGTACATTATAAACCACACATACCCACTTCAGCCTCTTCTAGTATCTTTATAAATGTGATCCATCAATAAATTAATTAATATTCTATTTAATAAAGGAGTTCATATATATTAAACATCCACAGTAAGGTTAAAGGAATAATTATAATTGGGAATCCAATTAGTTACCAAGGAATCCTTGACCTTAGAGGTCGAGCTAACTCATAGTAGTAACTCATGTTGTATGGATGAAAGAGGTTTGAGTATAATACAATAGGCATTCCCAGGTCATTTCTCTATGAAAGAGTCTAACAAAGTCCATGGATCAAATCCATAGGAATCCCAAGTTAAACATGACATGGACTAATGGAGTTAATCCAGTGGGCCATGTGTCTGAATACATCAAGTTGAATTCAACGATTGTATCCAAGGAATTATAAAAATCCAGAAAATATTTCAATTGAATATGTTGTACACCATTGATTAATTCATGAAATAAGATGAATAAAATATTCTATAATGGTTATCTCCCATGGAAATTAGCTCAATTAATTAGAATGGCATCTTATGAGTGATCAAGTCATTCCCTCAGAAATACATGGTAGGATCAAGTCTGGCCACTCTTATTAGGATAAAAAGGCCAATATGATGTAGGTAAATTATAAATATTTCATTAATGAAAATAAATAATCATAACAAATAATAATTTAATGGACATATTTTATTCTCCTTAATTAGATTGACAAGGTGAATAAGTACATACAAACAATTATTTATTCAATTATCATTTATTAGGTTTATTCCATTAACTTTCATTAAGCATGGCAAGGTTAGTTAGGGGCATGCAACCAATCATTGATTAAATTTATAATTTAACTAGGAAAAGTGATATCTATAAATATACATACCAATTATTGATTAAAGGTTTCATTAATTTTGAAGGAACACTTACCTTCTCAAGGACATGTCCAGCACACCTGAATGAATCCACAAAGAAAACCAACTTGGGTCATTGAAGGAACCTAAGGTGGTCAATGATTAGATCTCAAACCATAATGATTCATGTGATACTTTTAGGTCCATACAATATAGTATAGAAAATTAAATTAATAATGATGATATTAAATACATTATATAATGAAACTGGTGTGCAAAAAATGAAAACAGTTTATTAAAAGGTGAGACTTTAAGGGAAATGTCAAAGACCACCAATTTTGTTCCTAAAGTGGACACGTAATCCAATATTAGTCACTTTATTATCTTGGATCAGATAAGAATGTAGAAACTGTCAAACATCCAAAAAGTAGGGCATATGAGCTTGAACAACAATTGCATCATTGATAGGAAGGAGAATGATAAAATATTCAATGGGATATGAGAGCATACCAGTGGCTTTCCAACATGATATAAAAATATAAAATAAGTTAATGGATGGAGAAAAAAATCAAAGAAAATGTTATATGTGATTAGTGCTTCTTTGGGAGTCCTCTAGTGCGACAGAAGGGAGAGGATTATCCTATGTCAAAATAATAGGCCCTTACACCGTCAAAAAAGAGAGTCAGGTCACTTAAACCTTATGCATGATTTAAAAACCACATAATGTTTTGGATTCTTCCTTATTAGAAAAAATCAATACAATTCATGAAAAGGGACTATCCATACAAATACATGTTGTGTATTTAATATACTCCATGTATTTTATGTCCATCCATGCCCATTCACCCTGTAACATTTCATTCAAAATATACCAACCTGACTCAGATCTCATTTCTCGACTTAATCCAAAATTTTAATATAAAAAAGGGGTTAAAAACTTATAAAAACGATACATACCTCACCAATAATCCAAGTAACTTACACACCACATAGTTTAATGTGTTCATTGTGTGTTAAATGAAAATATGACTACCTATCTTGACTCATAGAAGTAAATTCCATGTAATTTCATGACATTCCATATATGTTCTATGTTGTGTATGTATATGTTATATGACTATAACAATACATATTTTAAACACATTTTGTGCGTGTGAAAAGTAAATTTTATGTTGTATAGAAGTGTAAAAAACATATTTTCTCCAAAACATACATTATTAGTTACTATAAGGTTACTTTTCGTGTCCCTAGTCCCTAAAAATCATTTAATTATGAAACTTAAATATTATTAATATAAAAAAATATTGGTATATTATACATTTTTAGACAAACATAAATTATATAAAATGAAAGACATAATTTATAAGATATTTAATTATTAATTCGAGTATTTTATCGTTATAAACAATGGTAAAAAATTATTATTAAATATTGATTGAATGTGTAGTCATTACATGTGTGGATGATCATGAGCTTATATTGACTTAATTTAATATTTTTTTTGGAATTTTCTTAATAATAATTATGATATTAAAATGATGGAATGTGTTTTAACCCCATTAATTTTATTTCATATAAGTTTTTGTGCTCACAGATTCATTAGGGTATAACCCACATAACCATTCAATTGGTTCCTTGAACCCATGTGTGAGTAATAATATATAATGGAATGAGATAATAAGTGAGTGGAGGTACATCATGATGAATTTGAGGTGAAACCATCTAATGAGATACCTAGGTGTTCAAGTCGAATCCAACAACGGGAGCCCAAGTACCAAACTCAATGATTTCATCCCATAAGATCAAGAGTTAATTTTTAATCATCTCAGTAATCTATATTTTATGAAATCCCTGTTATTGTACCATGTATTTATTTTATTTCATTCATGTTCATGAAATTGTATTAATGTGAATACATGTTTATTACATGTTAAATAAGACCACATAAAATAAAATCAACAACTAGAATGAAAGATGTAATTAAAATAAATGGATTTTTTTCATAAATAGTTTTATCATTAATGGTAAAAAAATAATGTAAAATACACATAATATTAAAAATAATCTAAAATATGAAACAAAAAAATAAATACACATAATTATAATAATCCAACAAGGAATATATTATGTCAGAATAGCCATCCATTTCACAAGTTATAAATGGAGACATTATTCCATGTTATTCTCTAACCACTTCTAGGGTACTTCCAATTATCATTGAGTTTTAGTTTCAGTATTAGGTTGAGTAAACCTATTTTCCATCAAGGTTTGATAATATCTGAGAGACATAGTGAAACTAGGGGAAATGTGTTGAAGAAATCTAATTCTAAAACATAAGTCATGGGGATTAAAGTTAATGGATGCTGCATTTATGAATTATATGAATTTGGAATGACTTGTATACATAAATATCATCAAGTACCAAGATATAACTCCATATGAATTATCATAAGGGAAATTAATATCCTTTTCACAAAAATGTCTATGAGATAAGAAATTCAGAATATAATGTTTCGGGATATTGGTATTTGATAAAATAATGGGAGACTAAAAAATAAAATTTATTACATAACATTTTGGTGATCAAAACATAGAACTAAAATTTTATCTATTTTTTATAGAAAAAACAAATTTAACTTCAATACAGCATTATCATAGGGATCTATTGTGGAGAAATACAATTAATTCATCACTATAAATTTCTATGAGTGGTACAGTTGGTTGTACATAGAATTGTTCCAAGAGAGAAAAGTGAACATGTTGGATACCATTATTTATATAGAGCCTACCAAGAAGGATGGTGAGGAAGAGTGATATATCTACCAAATACACATTGATGATGCAATAGATTTCTGTTTTGTTATGTAATCATCCATTATCAGTGACCTCTACAAGATTCTTAATGGAATGAATCTGTGGTCAATATTTTCGAATATATGTGAAATCATTCAAGAGAATGAAAGTCAAGAGAGATACAATATATCTATAGAACTAGTCACATGAATTATTGAAGAGGGGAACTATTTAGACCTCATATAGTCTTTTTAATTTTATATGTTCATTATTTATTTATCTTTTCCTTTTAGATTTTAAATGATTCGAACACATAAATCATTTTATCCTTTCCATATTATTGTTTACCATGAATTATTATTAATTGTAATATTAAAAATATAGAGAAGTCTCCATCATATATTCTCCCCAAAATTTTACAATATGATAAGGAAATGAGGAATGAAAAAGAAAGAGTCCTTATGAAGAATAAATGGATGTTCAAAGAAAAGGACCCCCAAACCCACTTCGTGTTTAAGGCTCCCAAGATTATTACTTCTATAAAGATGAATATCTGAAAGTGGAAAATGGAAAAAGAAGATAAAAATTTTCCCTTTGAAAAGAGTCTACTAGAAGGTGAAATATATAGTGGAAATGAAATAAAAAATCATCAAATGTGTTTTTTATCGATGAGTACTTTCCATTTCCTTTAATTGTGTATTAAATATGGTTTTTGATTATAATATATTTAACCAAATATAAAACCCAAATGGAATTTAGAACATTTAATGAGGAGATGTGTTTTTATAGACTACTAATGTAGAAAGGATAGAATATGTGTCCATTAGATACTACCACCTCACATTATTAAGCATATTTATTTTTTAATTGAAGGAATTTTTTCCTTCCTAGTGTTACAATTATCATAATATATTCGACAAGATTAAACATTGATGACTTTGTATTCATATTAAGAAAGAAAAGAAATATATTTTACAAAGATATAATTTTATATTTTATGAAACTTTTTAAAAATGGTCTTCGTGTTCTAAAATACAAAAACCATGTAATGGAAATCCTTAATGAGTTGAGTTTTCATGACTGGTTTCACACCTAATTGTGGTATCACTAACTTTTCCCTATAAAAAATATGTGTTTGAGAAATATCAATCAAGATTGGTATTTAGAATCCTTTTAACTAAATTCACTTTCTAATGATATTCTTTTTTATTGGATAGACTAACTAATTAATATTTTAGTGGAAATGGTGAAAGGGTCACAGAGCTTCTAGAACTGGTATACAAATATGTTTGTTAAGAATTTCATGTAGATGATAGAGGTGGATTATAATATATTATCACATTTATAAAAGTCTTTAGTAGACCTAGATAGGTCTACGTGATGAGGTTAGTGTCTGATTCCTTCGATAAATTTAAGAAATAAAATAATGAAGTTGAGAATAAACTTATAAAGAAGAAAAAGAATCTTTGATCTAATCGATGTGGTGAATAGTATAACCGAGAGTTCTTCTACTATTTATAAGAGTATGAGATTCTATAAAAACTCACTCCTCCTCGTACACTATTGGGGAATGGTGTATGTGAAAGGTGGATCCACACCATCTGGGATAGAGTGAGGTTGATGATGAGTCATGCTGGTCTTCCATTATCATTTTGGGGATATTAATCATAGAATAAGGAACACATACTAAACCATGTTCCAATAAAGGTGGGAAATATAATACCATGTGATTGGATTTGTGCAAGGAAATTCGAATTGTCACATAATCAAGTATGGGGTAGCATGGTGTTTTTTAAGGCCCCATCAACAAACTAACTAGCACCATGAGGTAAAAATTTACCTTTATAGGTTACGTTATAGAATCATGGGGAAAATTCTTATATGAACCCTTGAATAAGAAGATAATAGTGGTGTAATAGGCCATATTTATTTTTATGGAACACATTCCCAAAAAATATGGTGAGAGGAAGATTGAATTAGATGTTGTTTTGGCTTAGTATACACAACGTTTGGAATAGGAATATATTCCATAATTCCTAATGGAAGAGGATATTATTAAGACATGTGTACTAAATAAGAGTAGTGAAGAGGTTAGAGAAACATAGTGGCAGTTTCCAGTCATTGAGGATAGTGGATCACTATAAATTCACTACAATGAACCTCTCCCCTATATAGAGTAAATAAAATTGTATTAATATACAAGAAGGAAAGAATATATCAATTTAGTGACGGATTCCATGTATTCGAAACAAGTTTAGGTTCTAATCGATCTTCATATGGATGTAAATCCTTTTGTGTGTAAATGGGTATTTATGAATAAACTATTCATAGTCGGTAAAGTGAGTACCAATAATTCTTTAATATAGTCTAAAGGATCTAAGAAATGTTTATTTATAGACAAATTTGAAACCTTATCAATATTTCTTTATAAAAAATCTAATAAAATTCATATTTCAATAGTAGATTAAAAGGACAATAAAATTAGGAAAATAGATTTCAAAATTTCACTCCTTAATGGTAACCATTTGGAAAATTTTTATATAATACAACCACAATTTTTTGTTGACTATAGAGAATTACAATAAGTTTTCTATGTTGACAACATCCATTTATGTGCTAAATAAAGCATCTAGGACACAGAATAGTCATTTTGATGAATCCATAAGGGAAATTTTTTAATAAAGAAGAAATGTAAACCATGTGTGTATAAGTGGTATATTGGGAGTATGGTCATTTTTGAAAAGTATATGTTAGTGAAATATTACGTATAGGAAATGATATACTGGTGTTATTGTTAGTTAATACATGGTTGAACTCATTCCTCCCCGGAAAATAATTAGGTGATGTAGCCTACTTTTTAGTGATCAATATCACTCATGATAGATCTTAAATATGTCTTAGACTATGTTAGGGTATATATAATGACTAGAAATTTAAAAGATTCTATATAGATCAATCCAAGAGGGTATTTCTTATCAATATAGATGGAATAAATCTTTCCATGAAAATGGGTACTCAAAAACTATAGTAAATATAGATAATGATAGGAGTCCCATACATTTATATGGTAGGATATATCGTGGATAACATATTTTTTACCAATATTTATGTGGTACATTCTTACAATATTGTTAGAAGATCTAATAAAAATATTTAGATTGTTTTTGGATATAAATAAATACTATCCTTAAGTATATATAGTCTTCTAAGGATGTGTTCCTAATTTATGGAAGAGATAAGAAACTAGTCATGAGGGGATATAAAGATGCTAGTTTCAAGACATATTAGAATAATCTAAAATCATATGTAGGATATTTCTATAGTCTAAACTAAGGTGTTGCGAGATGGGAGTGATCAAGGAATCCAATTATGGATGATTCATAAAATGTATACCAAGTATATTTTGTCTTTTGATGCATCCAACTAATCATTTTTTATAAAAGAAATTATCCAATAGCATGATGTGGTATCTAGTAGGAGAGACCCTATCACATAGTATTTTTATAATTCTATAACAGTGGATCTCACAAATGATCCAAGGCTTCATCAATGAATGAATTATAACTCTATACATATCATATAATGTTGGATTTTTATAAAAGGTGTGAGTTCATAGTAAGAAAATTATGCAAGACGGATAATTTTGTAGAACCCTTAACTAAAACATTAGCTATATAAAATCATGAACATCATGTGAGAGCTGTAAGAAATAATTTCATTAGTAGTTATCCCGTATTCTAGTGGGAGTTTGTTAGAGGATGTGTCCTAAAAATAACTACTTTAAACATTATGTTTACCTGCATTTTCAATGTTTTTAATGTTAATTAGAATCTTATTAAATAATTACTGTCATCATGTGTTACATTTAATGTGATAATTCTCCTAGAATATTTTTTTCACAAAAAATTTATAACAATTACCCACTATCATGATAAACATGAGATGCTATAAAATTATTCTACAATACACGTTATATGGTAGGATGATATCATGTGATAGGACATAGATGATATAGGATATAAAATGTATAAATATCATATAATATCTAGACTTATTCTCAATAAGTTATTTCATGGTTATCATGAAGAGGATAGGTTATGAGAAGTCAACAACCTGTAGGAATCCAGAAGTCACATGTCATTAGATATTAATATTTTTTGATATGTGTAATATACCTTATAAATGGGATTATTATTAATGCATATCAATAGACACACACATTGTTATATTGATAAAAACCATGATAATATATGCTCGTGTACAAGTAGTTTATGTTTTGTGCATCATAAGTTATTTGGAATTAATGAATAAGTCAAAAGGGTTTCTTCCCTTTTGATCTTAATGAACCTAAATATATTTTGGCCTTTATAGAACTTTAAATTTAATATTAATTCCATTTATGTGGTATTTTATCTATGAATTCAATTCAATAATGTCAAAGAAAGGTATATCAAACACCTAGGTTTATTACATGATTATATAAAATGTTTGACTAGATATATTGACTTAAATGGATTATATTACATAAAGATAATTCTTAAGAGTATATTATTGGGGTGGAATCAAATCATATATCAAAGGGTCTCTTGTCATGTTGGTTTACATAGATCTTTAACTTTAGGAAGGTTATGAATAATTCTACTAAGAAATAATCAATTCCACAATAAAGGGTTCATCACTTATTTGTAATGTTAATAAAAATTCTAGTTTTTGATATAGGAAGTGAAATACATTGGCCAAGTGATATCATAGAAAGGAAAATCTATATACACTAAGAAGATTAAAGTAGAGATATCACAAAATAAGGAAAGGAATTTTTTTGAGATCAGATGCGTCATCAATTTAGAAAGATATTTCATGTAAATTAGGAATGATTTTTATAATTTGGAATAATATTTAATGACCATGAACTGAAAGGATGTGATTATTAACTGAAATGAAAATTTCATGAGGTATTATAATGAGTTAAAATTGAGGTTGACTTTAGATCAAGATCTAATTCTTTCTGAAGTATACATGGTCTAGTTTTGTAATACATTACTTCAGGTGTAAGGTTAGGGTTTGTGTTGTTGTAGGGTGATCATTTTATTGTCTAAAAGTCTCTCCAGTTGTTCCTATAATGAATGAACTACCCCACCCATTCCCACAAGTTAGCATCAATGATTTGTGAATTAAAGATGTGGTTACACATCCTATTTCAAAAAGTTTTATGGTATTACCTAATCATAAGATCATGAGATATATCTTCACTCATAGGGATGTGAATCTAAAATGGAGGTGATGGGAGGAGTACCTTCATAAATTTGATTTTGATCTAGCCCACACTCTGGGTAAAGGTAAAGTGGGGGTCAATTCATTGAGAAAGAAAGTATTGAATCAAGTAGTGAAGGAATCTGGTGATAAGTGGGGTTTGATTATATTATTATCATAATTTAATTTTATAGGTTTCATGTACAGTGGAAGTCAGTTGATCCCAAGTCTAATGATTGTTTTTCATTAGATTAAATAAATAATCTATTTGAGCACAAATAAATATTCATACATCCTTATGAATATACCTAATAAACTTATAATGAAATAAAACAGGAACAAAATAGAGGATCATTTCACATATAAATTCAAAACTAATTTATAACAAAAACATATACCCCAATATTCAGTTATTTATTCATTATAAATATTGAAAATAGATACTATATTTGAGGTACACCATATTTTTGTTGATGGTATATAAAGAGGAATTTTTCTTTTTCTAATCTACACATGTTTGAAAACCATTGTGAATCATCATCAAATCTGTAGGTTCTATCATAGAGAAACCATTCACCTTGAATAATTATTTTACGATCACCAGATGTGATCCTCTGGTCTTGAAGATCACATCTCTTGTTTCCTTGGTCTTAATAAGGAGAAAAATTTGAATCAATTATCTCAGTCTTCATAGAAACTCTTTATATTTACTTCATCGATAGAATTCTCCAAGTGGGAGATATTATAAAAACATAAGAACATATCCACCAATATGGAATAATGTGGAATATATATTCCTAGGTTGTAATAATGTTCATTTTATAAAGGCTATTAATCAATTAATAAGTCATATATATAACCATGCCAAATAATTATATTAATATTTTTTTCATGGAATGTGACAATATTCAAAATGATAAATATTATTATGTTCCTAGTATTGTGAATTATTATCTGTCACATGTCCATAAACATGGTACCCTATTCCTCCTAACCATTTATTGAACTTGAATAAATATTTATTTAAAAATTTTTATTCAATAAATAAATAAATATTATATTCATGTCTATGAAAATAAATATTTATTTTATATTCATGTAACTAAATATATAAATATATTTATTTATAACCTTTTAGGTATCTAAATATGCATAAATACATATTCTATTCAAAGAAATTACAAATAAATATTTATTTATCATTCAACTAACATAATTTTACTATATATTATGATCCAAGGATCCTGAATATATATTATTCTTCATCCTTGAGAATATTATTTATCCCCACGATTAAGTTCAAATATAGATAAATGATATTTATTGATTCACTTATCGTATGACTGTATAACCCACTTTCTCAGTAGAATTAGGAAATCTATCATATAGTCCAAGATTGGTGTATAGAAACACATTAAGAAACCCATAGAGAATGATGTTATTGTTGTAATGATAATAAACAAAATTTTAATGCTTTCTATTTAATATAATAAATATGTCTCAATATACATAATCAAGAATGTTGGAAACTCATTTCATCAACCGATGAGCTAAATACATCTTTATTTGAATCTTATTGAAGTGAACTATAAAATAACCATTTTCTTTGATTTCATTTGATAGTTTTATATAATTAAAATGTACTAATATATCAACATTAATTAAATAGTTTAAGGATCAAATCATATCATGACTTATTTATTAATGTAATATCACTTCTATTTCCCCCAATATATCTTAATTCTTCATAATCTTATGGAATCACTATTATCGACAATACAAAAAGGTATATTACTCATGGTATGAATTAAAAAAATAAAGTCTAAGAATAATCACAAACATTCAAAGAAAATAATACCCAATGATATGAAAACATGTGGATTTTATATCGGTAAGAATATCCTCAAAATCTCTTGTCATTGCGATTTACATGTTTGAACTTAATGAGAAAGAAGATTGATCCGCTCATGAGTATTAGAACCAAGAAGCCAAATATACTATTCATCCCATTGTAGAATGTTATCCTGACCATAGAAATAAGGATTAAGAATACTGTCATATAACTTTATGGTTCTTATTATAGTGGGGATCTACTATGACCATATAAGTGTGAAATATGGCATTAGAAATTATTATAATAATGTTACAAATAATAATATACATTATTTAACATGTAATTTATTAATAATGAATTCATTGTATATATATGTAATCAAAACTATACATTATTTAGTGCAAGGGAACCTACTCTAAAAACATCCATTAACACCATATTCAACTACCACTGATGTAATGACACAATGTTTTTTAAATAAAATTCCATTTTTTGATTGAATTAAATTCCCAGTTGTATATTATGGTTATAGAAAATACATGCACTTATTTGGTTTTATTAAATCCTATTTGATTTAAAATTATTTTTGGAATCACAAATACTTATAAAGTAGTTATTTAATAGTGATAATATGATTTTTATAAATATAGGGTTATGATAATTCCAATCAATAGAGAATAAATAATCCACAACCTCAACTAGAAGGATCATATCATATGAATCCCATCTATCAGTGCTTCCAAGAGATATATCATCCCTAGGCCTTTCCCTTGACTAAGATGATAATGAGATTCAAAAAATAATGCATTATCAAAATTATTTACAGGAGATGTTCATTATCATCTAGATCACGACCCAAACCTTGCATGTCAAACCACCTCATAAAAATATCACCATCACACAAATTACCCTTAGGAAAATTTCTTGTGTGATAAAGGGTTATATATAATGACAATAAAAATAATGAATACATAATTTTTTTTCAAGAGTATAATTTTTTTATTTAATAACCATTTTTGTTGCATTATATATTATTTTTATCTTTATGTGATAAAACACAAATTCTAATTTTGGGTAATATGAAATTTTATTTTAGCCATTCCTTATGATGAACTAATATATTTTTTCAAACAAACAATATGTTAAAATAATAATATTATCAAATATTACTTATTTATAAAATTTGAAAATATAATTTTATGAAGTTAAAAATCATTTTCTTAAGGTTTCAAAAATTTTTATTGTCATAATACTAGAATTTCTCAATAAATGTTTTTTTAAAAGTGAAAATTCACATGTTTTAAAAATTATTTAGATAAAATAAATATTATTTTTTGGGTTTTTCATATAAAAATTATCCAATAGTGAATTTATCATAACATTCTGACACAATAAAATTTTTGGGTAAAAATTAAATAGGATATAAATTTATTGCGTGTATTATGGCATCAAAATGACCCAAAGGTTAGGTAATAACTGTCAAAAAATGTATCCATGCAAAAATATACGTTTCCCCATTCAAATAATCTGAATTTGAGGTTATGTGATTAATTTAATATTACATTTAAAAATTATCCAAAAGAAATAATATATTTTATGGTTTTAAATCATTTCTTTTGGATCATGACTCACTACCACATTACTGGTGGTAAGATTTTATCGATTTCAGACCTTTTACTTATAAAATAATGAAAATCACTCTTATTTTTCAGAAACCAAGTGAAAACCAAATTAATGTTTGTGGTTTTTTTTTACATTATTCTATAGAGTCCAAAACTTATGTCTGAGAAATAATAATGGACTCCCCTCCCTTTTTATATATAAACCCACCCATGCCCTAATGAATCTTCACAAAGAACATGTATTTTGTCCTTTATCTACTGTCACTTCTATAGATACCTCCTTAGGTTCCTCAAATCACTCAAGAATATTTTCCCAAGCTTTTGGATTCATCCACCCAATGTAAGGGATCCTATCCTTCTCATCTATATTCAGTCATCCTCATTAACTAAATCCATTTATCTCAAATTCCTATTGTTGAGATAGAAATATACATATACCCCTCACTCACCTTATGATATATAAATTATTTAATACCCCTTTCACTCTTATTAATCCCTCCCATGAACATGTATGTTCCCTTGTTATGCTGCATAAAATCTACTGTGATTTTACTGTGCCAAAAAAGTTTACAGTGAACACCTATACCCATTTCCTGTCATGGGTATTCATCTCCAAACACATGTAATTTATTAATTAGGGACAAAAAAGTATTTAATCCACATCCCATTACCATGATTTTATATTTTATGAAATATTTTTTTATTTATATGATTTACGTTGCACACTTATGCATGTATATGATATCAGAATGATTTATGTGTCTAGAGAGTGCCCCAATGCATTAGGTAACGTTTTAGACTCCTAATATTCCTTTTATGGTGCATGGGAGGTTATTTTAAGAACATTATGTTATTTTTTCTTTGTGTTTAAACATGAATTAGGATTTTTTTGCCACATTTAATGTGGATTTCACATTTTGATATTTCCTTTATGTTAACATGATATATCATGACTTATTATTCATGTTTATGATTATTTATAATTATATATACCACTAAAAATTTCATTTTCAAAAATTTAAATACTTTCTTCATTTTACATATTTTTTATTCCCTTACAAGTCTTTACAGATCACTCATTTCTTATGTATGTCAATGGGTTATCCCATGCGACTTTAGGAATGATTGATTATTGTGATCATGTTAAGGATGTTTCTAAAAATGTTGTTGTATCCCACATTCATGTCATTATTAAATGTTCCTAATTACCCGAAAAAACTTAACCTATCAATATTCTAAGTTTTATAATGGGTATTCTTATGTAATAAATATGAACTAATGTGTCATAATGATAAGGGTTTTTATAGTCGGTATCAGAGTGAGTCTAGTTATATTATAGGATTATGAATACAAAAAATTAAAGAAATACTTAATGATAACACTATATAAAAAATACATTCTAAAATTTATTAAATTATAGAGTATGTGGTTTTCAGGAAAATAAATATTTATCTGGATAGTTCAAGTGGATGTAGATCTAGCATAGATATACCTAGGGATAACACCTAAAAACACAACATTGTTCTAGACTCAATTGGGAACAAGTGCATGAATATGGTCCTTACTGCACACCTAGTTTGATGCTCCTGAGGGATATACTGTGGTAAATCCTCATTCTCATTACCAACCATTATTGAGGGAACAAAAAATCTTATAAGTTTCTATGTTAATAAATATATCATACATAACAAATTTTTAATCCCGAAAATTTATATGTTAAGGAAATACATGTCATTTATAAATTACCCCTTTTATAATATTGGATGCCATTTTTATTTTTAATATATTAAAATTACTAATCCATAATTATCACTTTATTCTATAAAATGTTTGAAAATAGGAGGAACATATAAACAAACAATGTGAAGGGAATTATGTTGACTTCCCTGAAGAGATTCCGAAACAAATGGGAGCTAGAATCATGTTATGAATCATGAAACTCCCTTAATTGACTCAAGTGCTGAATAAAAAAAATAAATCAGGAGGAATGAAAAAATACCCCTAAGAAAGAATAAGATACATTTGAGACATTTATGTGACAATGACCTTCATCTTTAAAAAGATCATCTGATCCCTTAATAATGGAATAATGGATAAACTCTATTGGGAAGGTATTATCTATCCTCTATTTTTCCAAAAAAGAGAAGTTTTTACTGGTTATTTATCTAATGGAGTGAGAGACAGATTAGTGGTGAGAAATAATTAGAAATATGAATCCTATGGAAGATATCATAGTGATGGGATATAAGGAATTCTAGAAAATTAGCATTTAAACTTATATTTCCCTGTACTCTCTAAAATAAAATATAAAGGGGTTTAATATACCTTAATAAAAAAGAATATAAATTCATATGGTATTATGAGGAAAACTTTACACGACTCGCATGATATGCCTTTTGTTTTGTTATTACCTCGAGATGCATAGTTGTAAGAAATTTTAACATCCCTCTTGTAAAAATTTGGGAAATGAGGACCCTATAAGTATCCTAAGGGGATAACGAAATGCTTTACGTGGAGAATGGAATGGAACCTTGAAATTGATTTCCCTTAGGAGAAAGCCCCCAATGAAAAGGAATATAATAATTACCCATCCTACCCTCATCCTATTGTACAATGTTTCAACTACACTGAAGAAAGATTCTATGAAGACAAATACACAATGATAAGGTTTTTCAGAGACATTAAACTAGAATAACTTCCAAGGAAGAAAGGGGGATCTTATTCCATTAAAACTATTGAGGCAGATCTTGAAAATGAACTAGAAATATGTAGCTATTCATTAAATAATAGAGAAAATACTTTTTTATTCTCATTCAGCACATTCTATCATATCACTCAAGTTTAGTAAAACTATTTAAAAACCCCCCACAAATCAATGAAGTATATACCTTAGTGATAATAGAAAATGTGAAAATTATTTCATCACATTTATATGAATCATTCCCTATCATTTTTTTTGTAATTATCTTCCTAGTGAAACTTATGATACTCCCTTTAGTGAAATTTGATTCAATTATAGGTATGGAATGGATTTCCCTATATAGTATGAAAATATATTTCCATAAGAAGTAAATCAGTCTCTCTATCCCAAATCATCCTCTAATTCAATATATGTGTAAAGAGGAGGATAATTCTTCTTTAGCACCAAAATCTCAATAATGGATATTTTTTCTATGTAATAATGTTTATGTGGCTCAAATGATTGAGTCTAAGGAAAAGATCATCCTTGAATACACTCACATTGTGAGGAAATACAATGAAGTGTTTCTCAAATAATGGTATAGTCTTCCGCTCACTCAAGAGGTTTAATTCTCAATCAAGATTATACCTGAGGATTTTCCAATATCCAAAACTCAATATAGAGTGTATATTTTAGAACATGAGAAGCTAAAAGAAGAATCATATGAGAATATTTATAAAGGGTTCATATGCCTATGTGCTTCTCTGTGACGTACACCAGTCCTCTTCACCAAGAAGAAGGATGGGTCATTACAAATTTTCATTATTTACAATGAGATCAATAAGATCACAAAAAAGAAAAATTATTCTCTTATAGGGATCGATGACCTTTTCATCATCTATGTGGATCCTAATAAATATTTAACATGATTCTTTGGTCGACGTATGATCATGTATGGGTGGAGAAGGAGGATATCCCCATGATTTTTTTTCATAAAATATAATGGCATTTTGAGTTCATAGTAATTCCATTCAGGCTCACTAATGGTCAATTAATATTTTTAGAATTGATGAATATTGTCTTTAGATATTGCCTCAATAAAATTTTTGTATACTTTATTAATTATATTCAAATATAATCCATAAGTAAAGAGGATCATGATGAGAATCTGAGCACTCTACTATAGACCTTATGAAGGGTGAATATTTATGCGACTTATTGAAAACTTGAGTTCTGAAAAAATGAAGTATCATTATTAGGGAACATTATCACAATAAATGGGATAGATTTTAACTCATCAAAAGCTGTTGAAATTTTTTAAAGGTCAAGTATATCATTTATGACGTACATCTATAGTTTCTATGGAATAGTTGGGTGCTATCATCGATTTGTGATAAATGTATCAAATTTTTCAAATCCTATAACAAAGTTAAAATGGAAAGGGTAATGTTTTTTTTGGAATGAATAATTTAAATAGAGATTAATGGAGTTGAAAAAAAGGAATATCACTACACCTATACTTATTCTACCCATAGGTGGGGTACATTTCATGGTTTACATCGATGCTTAAGAGATGGGTATGGGCTATGTGCTAATACAAAATGATAATTTGACATCCTATGCCTCATGTAAATTGAATGTTAATCAATAGAACCACCCAATGAATGATATGGAGTTGGCATCAATAATCATTGTTTTCAAAATTTGGTAAAATTATTTTTTTGGGTGAGAAGTGTGATATATATATTGATCATAAGGATCTCAAGTATATATTCACATAGAAAGAGCTGAATATTCACAAAATAAGACGACCATATATTTTTAAGAATCATTACTAATCAATGAAGAACCATCCAAGGAATGAAAATAAGGTGTAAGACACTATAAGTTGAAGGGTTCCTACAATTTTATGATTGATAAGAATTGAGAAGGATCTGATCTTCTTAGACACGAAAAGGATGAACATGTGAATCAAAAAGTATAGAACATCATTAATCCTTTAACAAATTATTGATTAACCATCCCTTCTTGAGGATATAATGTATTATCAAAGAGATTAAGTGGGAATTCAAAAGAAGGTGGAAGCTATAATAAAAGTTAAATATTCATAGTACAAAATTGATGAGAAGTATTTGTAATAATTTTGTGATGACTATTTTTACCACCAAATCATGAGATAAAGAAAGATATATTTAATTATGAACATAGCTCGACCTTACCCATCCATCCAGGGATCATAAAAATGAATTGAGATCTAATAGATAATTATTTTAGGGACAATATGAATAAGGATATCGTGGAATATACACCAAGGTTACTTTTATGTCTTCAGGTAAAGGATTAAAGGGAAAAAATCCAAGGGGATTATGAAACTAATACTTATATGTACATGAAAATTAGATAACATAACTAGTGATTTTCTCACTAGTATTTCAATGACATCAAGAGGAAATAATTCTATATGGGTTTTGGTGGACTTTATTATAAGGAATTCTCCCTTAATATGAATTTAATATGACTTAACACTCAATAAACTTGAAAGGATAAACATTATATAAGTAATGAGACCAAAAAAACACAATTATTTATTGTATCTGATCAACATACATGCTTTACCTCCAATTTATATAAGACTATCCATTATGCTCAAAAAATTATTTGAACTTCAGTGGTCCTTATCACTCTCAAAATGAGGTCAAATTTGAGAGGAGTACCCCAAAACTTGAGGTCCTATTGAGATAATTCTCAATTGATTTCAAAAGAGGATGAGATCAACATTATATTTTGGACTAGTTCTAATAAAATAATAGTTTACACTCAATAATATAAATGGATACCTAAAAATACCATTATTGGAAGAGGTAAATAACATGATCATGCGAAGATGTCGAGGGAGAACACAAACCACTGGGTTCTACAATGGTTGAGAAAATGGTGGAAAATTTCAAGATCATTCAGCAGCACATCAAGGCTGCTCATAGTTAAAAAATGAGCTATACTAAAAATCAATTATAAGACAGAGAATTGAGGTTATTGAGAAGTAATTCATCCATATATATCTATGTAAGAATTTTATGAGGTTTGGGAATAATGAAAAGAATATTCCAAGATTCATCGTTCCCATTAAGATCCTTGATCATATCATATTAGTGCCTTATCTACTATCACTACCAAAACACCCATCCCATGTACATGATGTGTTCTATGTATCCCTATTGAGGATGTATATACCATACCCCTTACTTGTTTTAAATCTAGATATAGTAAAATTTTAGAATGATTATTCATACGAGGAGTATCTAGTGGAGATCATAGATCATGGAGACAAATTTCTATGAAATAAGACAACACACCTAGTCAAATTGTTATTGATAAACCACATGTTTGAAGAAGAAATGTTAGAATTGGAATATAAGATGAAACATAATTACCATAATCTATTTTAGTGTGTGGAATGAAAATTTTTAGAGTAAATTTTTTGAATGAGGGAATATTATAATTACCTAAATTATTATAAATAAAGTCTCCTTTTGTGATTGAATTAAATGCCTTATTATGTATAATAGTAATAGAAAATACAGTAAATTTTTTGGTTTTATTTTATCCTATATGATTTAAAAGTCCGTTAATCATCATAACTATTTATTAAATATCTGTTGATCAGTAACAATTATATTATTATAAGTATAGTGTTTTTATAAATTAATTTAAAAAAAATAAAAAATCCATGCCCTCAGCGAGCAGTAACATAATCTATGAATACCATTTATCAGAACATATGAGGGAGATAGTATTAATTGGATTTTACCTTTAACATTCCCAAGATGATATCAAATAACTAAATCATGACTGAAACCATTTGTGGGAGAGGTACAATCTCATTGAGATTAGATCCCAAACCATGTACATTGAAACTCCTAATGAAGATCTCATTATCATGCACCTTAACCTTGGGCATTTTTTGAGGTAATAAATGTACATGTATCAAAACCCCAACAAAAATAAATAAATATATTGTATTTACAATAGTGTAACATTTATATTTACTTCACATTTTTGTTACAATATAAACTATTTTGATCTTCATATGAAACATGAAAAAAATATATTTCTGGGTAATTTTCAATATTAATTAATAAAATAATTTTTATGAATTAATGAATTCTTTAAATTAATGATATTTTTTTTATAATTTTTTTATTATATATTATTTATTAATAATTTTTCATAATATTATTTTATGATGTCAAGAATAATTTTTTAATGTTTTGAAAACTATTATTCTAAAAAAACAAGAATTTGTTAATAAATGAAAATTCATACATTAATTGTGAATATTAACATATATAGAAAACTATTTTGATAATATAAATATTATTTTTAGAATCATAAAATAAAAATTATCCAATGGGAAATTTTTCATAATAATATTACATAATCTAATTTTCAATTAATAGTTAAATTCAATATAAATCAGCAATGTCTATTGTGACGTCATAATGACCCAAAAGTGATGTAATAAATGACCTAAAAGTTATCCACACTGATATATAAGTTAATTCATTTAAAAAATATGATTTTTAGGTTATTTTATTTATTTAAAAAATTCATTAAGAATATTTTGGATCCTATAATATATTTTAAGGTTTTAAAATCATTTCATTAAGAACATGACTCAATTCCACATCACTAATGGAAATATTTTAACTAATTAGGACCTTTTCCTCATATAATAATGAGAAACAATATAATTTGGTAGAATATATGGGAAAAACCATGGTATGTTTTTCGGTTTTGATTACTTTATTGTATAGATTGCAAAATATATGTTTTAGAAAAAATAAATAACTCCCCTCTCATCTCCTATATAAATCCACCAAATATCCCATTAACCATCAGTACAAAACCATAGAGCATGTTCTTTCATTTCTATCTTGTCTGACGATGGTAGCAACGTGACATCTCGTGGTTCGAGGTCGTGATGATTTATGGATCGATTAAATGTGGATTTTTTGGATTTTGAATGTAGTGTGGTTTTAGAGGATGTAGGACATGCTGCTGGCTCTCGATGTATGGTTCTCACTTTCCCTAAAGTGACCTTTTTATATAATGAAAAAAATGGATTGAGGATATTAAGGCTCCCCCAATATTTCAAGAATCTCCTCCCCTGCTTTTGGAAGCACCGTCTTAATGTACGATATCCTCTCCTTCTCTTATATATTAATGAATCTTCATTATCTTATGAATTTTATCACTGATTCATAATGTTGGGATATGTTCTTCCATATCCTCTTCACTATCCTTATGATTTCAAAATGATGATATGACCCTTTTCTCTCATGAAGACCTCCCATGAACATGTATGTTCCCCCATTATGCTGCCAAAATTTTACTATGATTTTTCCACACCAAAAACCTATTTAGTGAGTACCCATACAAATTTACTACCAAGAGTGTTAAGATTTATGAACACATAAATCTTTGATTAAGGACTTACATGTATTTAATCCACATTTCATTATCATGGGATTAAATGTGAAGAAATATGTTCTTGTATATATGATCTATGTGGCACACGTATTAATATATATGATATGATTATGATAGGTGTGCCCATATATCACTCCAATACATTTGGTAATGTTTTAGTCTCATTATATGACATGTATGGTGCCTGGGAGTTTATCATAACAAAAAAAAATCATACTAGTTAACCTGGACTTATGCTTATTATTTCATGTTTAAAGTTATTTATGAATTCCCAATTTTCTTTCATGTTATCATGATACATCATGCATTACTATTCATGTTTATGATTATCACCCCTTATATGTCCCATTTAAAGGCCTATTGTCTAACATGTAAATAATTTCTTAATTTTTTTCATTGATTATTCCCTTAATAGTATTTATATCTCACCCATTATTATATATATCCCCAGGTTATCCCATGCATTTTTTAAGAATGATGGATTATAATTAGAATGTTAAGAAATCTTTGAACAATATTATTTTATCCCATGTTCAATCTGTTACGTAATTCACCTAATTACACATTGAAACTATACCTCTCAATTTTTTTGCGTTTTATTATGGTTATTATTATATAATAAAGTATTAAATGATGTTTAATATAGATAAGGTTTTTCATAAACAACCATTGGTTTTCAAGCTCTCACATGATTTTTATACTTCAACTGATATATGGATTTTGTGAAGGTGTCCATCGTGTTTTACTCATTTGAAACTCTTCTCACATTAACCTCACATCCACATGAAAAATTTATCCAGAAGTGATAGTTCTGATTTATATATTATATTCATCTATATGACCATAGATTCATGGTTATAGCCACAACTAAAGTACAGTCACAATACAATGTTATAAAATCCTTACTGCTTTATAAAACATCAGTCTCTAGAAAATATTTGTGTGTCTAAACTTCTTAAATTGCTGTATTAGAGGGAACAGTATACTCAGAATCCAATATAGAATTGGTGACCCTTCTTTCTTTAATCTCTTTTATCTAATAATTCCTTCATTGTGGTAGAATACATATCCCAACTAAAACATTATATCATTATAATCACTCTGAAAAATAATATCTTTATACCCCATTATGGATAGATATATATATTCTCCAAACACCAAGATCATAACCTTAGAATATTGTAAGTACATCATGAGAGTATTGATTAACATATAATGGTGTTCTCTTTGATCATTTTTATATCTACCTTCCATGAGCACACTATATTAAAAATTGACCAGGGTATATAACATGCCATAATGACAGGTACTATCATTGAAACATAATAAATCATACCCATCCACTATCTGTCCTCATGTGTATGTGGAAAATATTTCATAGAAATATGAATTCCATGTGAAATAGGGAAAAATAACCACTTATATAGTGATATTCCAAATCTAATCAATATCTTTTAAAATTATATACCCTTACATAGTCGAAGAATACTCTTAGTTCTATCACGATAAATCTTTATCCCCAAAATATATATTGCATCAATTATGTCCATCATAATGAAGAATTGGTTCAACCATGTATTAACATATTTTAGTACTTGTATATGTTTTCAAAAAAGTAATATTTCATCAACATATATGACTAAAAGAACAACCACACTCCAACTAAAGAAAACACACACACATACATATATAAGGATCATATTAATTCTTAATGAATCTAAATTTACCAATGGATTAATTAAATAGAATTTTCTATGATCATGATGTTTTCTTTATTCCATAAATGGATCATTTAAGGTTTCAAATCTTATTGGAATCACCAGGATTCACAAACCATTCTAGTTATATCATATCTACATCACCTAAAATGTTCATTTTTAGGATGGTTATTTTCATATTCCTTTTCAAATACTCATAATAATGTGAAGCTACAATTGAATTTCATATTACGATATATTTTAATATATCAACTGGAGAAAATGTTTCATCCTAGTTAATGCCTTTACATTTCATAGACCCTTTGGCCACCATTCAAGCCATATAATTACTGTCATGTCTATCCATATCCAATTTCCTCTTGAATAACCATTTTCAACCAATGGATTTTTTATAAAATGGTGGATCAACCACAAACTAGAATAGGTTTTGATATTTTTAATCTATGTCATAATATATTTCCTCTTTTAACCATGATGATTTTTAGTTACTCATTTCTTCCTTCTAGGATAGAGATTCATTATTTTCAACTAGAAATGAGTCACAAACCTATGATACTAAAATACTCTATCACTGATCCTCCCTAGTTCTCCTTGAAGTTCTTATATATCTAGAGAAATATATTTTTTTGGGAATTTTTTGAATTTATTTGTATTCCGACTCCTATTTATATTGATCCTTAAACTCATCAAAGATAAGCTCGCTGCCACTACCTCTTTTGGGGAATTCCTACCACTATAGAAAAAAAGTATGTTTTTTAACTATAATCTACTTGTATGAGGGTTAATTTATGTTATATATCTTACTTTCCTAGAGATTCAAAATAAATATACACATTATTCCATGGGTTGTCAGTTTTTTACTGGTAGAGTCCCTAATAAATCACTTGTATACCAATACATGAATAATTAACAAAAAAGGATTCCTTATTTACTAAATTTGATAATGTATACCATTTTCACCTTATTTATAAGTCTAGTTAGTATATAATATTCAATCAATAATTCATTTCCCTCAAAGGATAATGAATGAATTACATGAGACATCATTAATCACACCATATACATCTCATTGTGGTTCCTTATATCACATACACGATTCCACTGTGGTGTATAAGGAAAAAAATGTTAGGATAATATATTAAAAATACATAATTAATCAATTAAATCTCAGTTAAGATATTATCCACCATGTTATGAGTGTAGTAACTTAATATTTTCACCATGTTTTTTATCAACAACATTTTTAACTTCCTTAAATTTCTCAAAGGAATCCAACTTCTACCTCATTTAGTAGATAAATTCAAATTATATAAATTTAGGAGTAAATGTTATAAAGTATGAATATCGGCCACATTTTTTTTATAAAATTGACCATACACATTAGTATGCACCAATTCTAGATTCTCTATGTCCCTTTCACTATTCCAACTAAATGGGGTTTGGTCATTTTACCCAGTAAACAAGCATGACATATACCAAGTGATTTTAGTTCAAATGAATAGAAATATCCTTCTTGATATATATCATCATCATGTTATTTTTTATTTAAAAGGTAAGGATATTCCATAAACAAAATAGGGATATGAGGTTCTGAACTATTGGAGACCGAGGGAATCCCCTTTAATAATATTTACCCCCATCGGTTTAAAGCTATCCAAATTAAGAAAAAATATACGATCAGAGCCATGGGGTCCACTAAGGACAAGTAGTCCATGACTTTGTGGCCCTCTCTCCATGTATGGGACACATTAAAGTATTTTCCAAGGATTCCACAACTGTTTCTGATGGCATAAGCAACTAACCAAGGAATCATCCTAAGCAGATGAAGTGAGTTATGCAAAAGAATTTAGTCTGTTCCATCTTGATATATATTTATCATGTTATTCTATTATATATAACATAAGCAGTGGTTACACACTTGGGTATTATATGAGTCATGTGAATTTTATTTTTTATCTATTTTCAATTCATTATTTTTATAATTTGATATATAGATACCATTGTTAAGATGATCCATAACATAACATATGTTATCCTTAAAAAGAAGAAAATTTTATTTCACAAATTGAAAAAAAATCCAACTATATCAGTTTTGTATACAAAAAATATTTTTTGTAAATTGATCACATAATAACTGTTTCTGATGCTTTCGTCAGGGCGTGCGCATCCGTCTGTGAGGACATTCTGCTGTTTCCCTGAATTCTCACTTTCCAAAGGCAGGCGGCATTTGCTCCTTGTTCAGGGAATTTTGCTCCTTGATCGAAATGGGATGATGAGATGTCGACTCTTCCTTCCGTGGATTCCTCCTCAGAACTTGTCTCCTAGTCCGGGTCTCCCTCATAGATTTAATACATTGTTCGTGAATCTCAATCCTGGTGCCATATCTTCATGGACGCCAGTTAATTACACTACTTCCATCAAGACATTCCATGGGGTCTTGACATGGTAGCGACCTTCTGTCAGAGTAGACGGTGACATCAGGCATGTCGGGGCATCTCTGGGTGCGTGGACATTGGGGAACCTGTATTCTTCCTCATAAGAGGGCATCTCAAGGGTGCAGAACCCGAGGCATCCCACGTCGAATGCGGGGAATCATATTCCATAGGCATGTATATGAGGTTTTCCTCTGCTTCCTGTGTTTAATACAGGGTATGCTGCAAGATTAACGTCTAGCAGAGATGGTTATGCCAAAAACGTGTCATCTGAGGTTTTCCTCAGGCATATCATGTTTATCATGAAGTAGGCCGTGAGTTTAACGTCTTGCCGAGACGATATGAGAGTGATCAGAACATCCCATAGAGATGGATCAGATTGGTATATCCCAAGGAGAGAACACCTGGAAGATGGATGGATCAGAACGCCCAATGAGGATAGATCTGAAGTGGTGCGCTCCCTGGAGTGGAGATGTCACATTGTAATGGCTGATCTGAACACCACTGAGGGCGGATCAAGGAGTGTGCACTCCAGAATGGGGAATCACTGAGGTTTACCATTTTCTTGGATTGAACCTCATAAAGGTTTCCTACGTACCCTGTGTATACAATAGGGATCAAAACCTACATATTTCCAAGTGTTGATGAATCAGGGTGTACACTGAGGACAACGACCCAAAGAAATGTTGGAGCTTACGCATGGATAGAAGCCCCGGTGTTTCTAGGAGAAGCGAGGAGGGTGGATGACATGTTCCCACTGGGATGTGGCAGCCCGGGTGAGAATCATGATGGATGATGGATGGATGAATGAAGTGGAGGGGGAATGAAATGGGACTATCGCAAGGGAAACAATGAAGTTGGGATTGAGCCTCGAAGAGACCTCCTGCGTACCCCCATGGAAGGGAATCAAAGTTCGCATAGTTCGGGATGGTGCGCTGGAGGACCGACGTGAAGGTGGACCTTGGTCCGATGGTTGATGGGCTTGAACCTCAGGGAGGCTTTCTACATACCATGCATTGACATGGATTAAAGACCTCATAGTTCAAAATGGTGCTTCGTCAGCGAACTGATGTGATGGTGAACCTGGGGGTCAACTGGTGGTGGGGTTGAACCTCATGAGGGTTCTTACATACCATGCCTTGGCATGGATCAAAGTCCACGTAGTTTAGGATGGTCACAATGGCTTACCACTAGACCAGGATGCAGTTTAACATCATGCGGGACAAGGGTGGAAACTGATGTAAAGAAATGACAGGCGGTGGGCTTGAACCTCATGGAGGATTCCTACGTACCATGCCTTGACATGGATCAAAGACCTTGTAGTTCAAATGGATGTACAGTTTAATGTCATGCAGGAAATCATATAGTTTAACGTCATGCTGGATGGGGGGATACAGTTTAATGTCATGTTGGATGAGGTATTGTCATGGAAAATGCTTACACTAAGCCCACGTGAGTCATACTTGGTGTGCGAAACAAGAGGCAGCAGAGACCTGAAGATCACGTCGCGAAGGGTGCATCCGTGAGAAGCGAATAGGGGCTTATGCATTAGGTGGCCCATGGTGTCGGGACTTACTCCAAGATGGAGGCCTGAGGAAAAGGATGGCGATAGTTTTGGGATTGAGCCTTGAAGAGGCTTCCTACGTATCCCAATGGCAGGGAATCAAAGTCCACGTAGTTCTTATGGTGATGGCTTACCACCGATTGGGGGTGTCAACGACTTACCATTGGATTGGGTCACAATGTATTACCGTTGGGTTGGGTCACAATGGCATACCATTTGATTGGGTCCCAATAGCTTACCGCTGGATAGGGTGTCAATGGCTTACCACTGCATAATATCACATTGGATTACCACTGGATAAGGATGTCAATGGCTTACCGCTGAAAGAGGTGACGATGACTTACCACTGAATGGAGTGACAACGATGGGTGAGGCTTATGCAAAGAAGCTGCATGGGTGCCGCTATGGAGTGGCAATGGTGAATGGGGCTTACGCTAGGAAGTTGCCTGGGTGCCGCTATGGAGCGCCAATGGTGAATGAAGATTATGCTTGATAGCTGCCCAGGTGTTGCTTTGGAGCGGCAATGGTGGATGGGGCTTATGCTAGGAAGCTACCTAAGCGCCGCTATGGAGCGGCAATGGTGAATGGGGCTTAGGCTAGGAAGCTGCCCGGGTGCCGCTATGTAGCGGCAATGGTGAATGGGGATTACGCTGGGAAGTTGTCCGGGTGCCGCTATTGTGTGGCACTAATGGATGGGTCTTATGATAGGAAGCTACCTAGGTGCTGCTATGGAGGGACAATGGTGAATGGGGCTTATGCTAGGAAGCTTCCCGGGTGCCGCTATTGAGCGGCACTGGTGGATGGGGCTTACGCAAGGAAGCTGCCCAGATGCCGCTATGGAGTGGCAATGATGAATGGGGCTTACGCAAGGAAGCTGCCCAGGTGCCTCTATATAGGGGCAATGGTGAATGGGGCTTACGCTAGGAAGCTGCCCGGGTGCCGCTATGGAGCGGCAATGGTGAATGGGGCTTACGCTAGGAAGCTGCCTGGGTGCCGCTATGGAGCGGCAATGGTAAATGGGGCTTACACTAGGAAGCTGCCTGGGTGCCGCTATGGAGCATCAACGATGAATGGGGCTTATGCTAGGAAGCTGCCCATGTGTATTCCTCATGACTGGCCATGAGGGCATCCCAAATCACTGGTGGGTTGTGGCATTTACCTATGCGCCAGTGCACAAGTGGGATAACACCAAGGGCATTGGAATCAGTATGAACAAAGAGAGATGAAATGTGTGAATCACATGCCTGACATTCAGAACACGGTGGGGGTGGCGTGAAGATGGTGGATGACTGTTGCCCATGTTTAAAACACAACATCCATATCACGTCAGACTGAAATGGGCAGAAACAAACAAGGGTCGACTGTTGAATGTGTTCGAAACATAAGAACTGACTCAATGTGTTGTCCAATTTCTTCCGGGGCATTGGCCCAGGACTTTAGGTGAGCCGATGTGGAATGGAAGCAGGCCGGTAGGGGGTCCCTCTAGACATAGAAGTGGATGAGGATCCTAATGAAGGACACGCAAAGCGTGAGGTGGAGCGATGGAATGTATGAACGGATTCCAATGATCTGGAAATTATGCCACTATAATTATGGCATTAGGCATCTCATTCTTGGATCATAAGGCATCTCTTATATGGAGAAAGAGGCATCCTATGTTTGGGACATAGGGATTACTACATTTTAAAGTCATATAGAGAGGACTGTTGGCATCTCATACTTGGCGCATAAGGGATCTCTCGTATAGGGAAAGAGGCATCCTATGTTTGGACCATAGGGTGAACTAGAGTTTATAGTCATGTAGACATGACAATTGGCATCTCATGCTTGGAGCATAAGGTATCTCTTTTTTGGAGCAAGAGGCATCCTATGCTTGGAACATAGGGTGCACTACAGTTTATAGTCATGTAGAGAGGACTGTTGGCATCTCATGCATGGGGCATGAGGAATCTCCTGTTTGGGTAAGGAGGCTTCCTATATTGATCATATAGGTATTACTACAGTTTAGAGTCATATAGATAGGACTATTTCCATAAGGCTCAAAACAATGGATGGTGTTGGGACTTACACAAGGGCGGCCCTTTCTGGTTCAACCTGGCATATGAGACATGTGAGAGGGTTTGGAAGAGTTTTTTTGAGGAATGGTTGGACTCAGGGTACGTGGGGAATTGATTATGAGGATCTCAACTCACGACACGGGAATGAAACCAAGAGGAATATGTTGACTCAAGGTGTTTCATGGTGTATGGAGGAGTCTCTCAAATCATGGTATTCCATAGGTGGAAGGTGGGTGCACATAAGGGGGCAATAGAAAATCTCGACGTCCCGGCTCAGAAAGTTCGCGGTGGGCTCTCTGTTTTTCATTGGGGTCTGTGACGGTAGCGAAGGGACCGGGGAGCATGAGGTCTCGCGGAGCATGGGACTCTTGCGAAGTAAGGACGGCTCGCGGAGCAAAGTCTCAGGGAGTAGAGGGACCTCGCAGAGCATGGGCCTCTTTCGGAGCAAGGGTGGCTCGCAGAGAAAAGTCTCATAGAGCAGCAACGCGAAGGAAGCTGCTTACGGAGCAGGGACTCGCGGAGCAGTAACACAAAGGAAGCTGCTTGTGGAGCATGGCCTTGTAGAGCCGCAAAGCGGAGCTCCACGGACTAGGAGATCGACCAATCATGAGGTGAAGTGGATGTGTCCATCCTTTTGGAGAAGGTGGGTGAGATGGGTATTTATAGGCAGGGGGCACCGCGAAGTAGAGCTCACGTGGCACGAAGGGGACTTCAGTGCTTCGCGGCGGGTCGCGAACGTCAACTGGGTTTGCGGAGAGTTACCGCCTCACCTGCTTCGTGGCGGGTTCGCGAATGTCAGGGCATTTGCGGAGAGTTACCACCTCTTATGCTTCGCAGTGGGTCTTCGCGGTGTGTCGTGAATGTCATATGGGTTCGCAGAGCGTCCCACATCATTACTTCGCGGCGGCGCTTCGCGATCACGGAGGGGGGCTTCGCTAATGGGCTTCGCGAACTAGTTTTCCAGTCCAACTTCAAATGTCCATAACTCATAATCCATAACTCCGTTCGGGCCCTGCGACCTACAAAATCGAAGCTTGAGAAAAGTTCTACGATCTTGGATTGTGTATGGAAGCATTTGGAAAATTTTGGGGACGTGTTTTCTAGGGTCTACAATAACATTCCTTAAAACCCAAGATCAAGCTCATTGAAAATTTCAAGTTGTATTTTATAATGGATAGGAAATCCAAACACTCTCTATTAGCAACCCATAGATCCACCTCTCCTAGTGAAACATTCCATTATCTATTTGGTACATGTATTTAGATACAAATATGAGAACCACAAGTTATATCTATTACCCAATTAGATGAAATGGAATGATTACATCCAATAATAGACACACCTAATGCTCCCACTTTCTTCATGGCTATGGAAAAATTCATATGATAATGGATCTTATCACTGCATGAAGAATATTTTTCATTATACTCCACATATTTCTCTTGATTCTTCTCTTCTTGTTAGAATTTTGTGATAATGTGTTCATCTTATAGTAATCAATGGATCTTTTCACCTTGTAAATCATCTATTTCACTAAAAATGAAAAAGGATACATGTGATTAATATCCATTTCCACATGTAGAATCAAGGTGAGGTGATCTAGGAGAGACTAATATATATTATTCATATTGAAATTTACTATAAAACTCAAGATGATCTGAGGTAGTGAGTCTGTCATGAGATAAATACACAACTCTTTGGGTATATTAAAACCCAATAGATCATAACCCTAAATATTTTGATTCATCTTGACTACATGATGTACCATCAGTGAAACAACCACAAGCTTGCATGTGAATAGTTCCAGGGGTTTTTATTTTATCTCTTTTTAACCTATCTCCTAATAAATATAACTGATATGGGATACCGTATGATATGTTTTAATTTCTTCATCAATATATTGAATCTAACTAAACATGGATGATAACATCAATAATATTACATATAACACATCATCCATGTGATTCCAGAATAGATTGTTATTGGATCACAAGCCTTATTTGTAGGAATAGTTAGAAAAGATGACTCTAACACATATAACCTCTTTTCATGGAATAATTTAATATGAAGGTTATCATTCCACTCTTATAATTTTACGCCAATAAAGAAATTCTCATTCAACAAAATCAATCGCAGGGATATATTTGCCAATAATCATTCCATATTATATAAAAAAAAGAAAGAAAATATCCACCATACATTATATAATTACTATGTGTATTATAAAAAAATTATTTTATTATTCTAACAATATTTGATCAAATGTCAATATCATTCCTCGTTGGATTTGAAATTTCCCATCACATGGGAATTCTAGAATAAAGGATCCATATTTACCTTCTAATAACATATACTATAGACATACAAGTTATTCTAAGGTATTTAAGTTGTTTTAATTTCCAACTATATCACTATGTAGTTCCTTGATCCATTGAGTGGATTCCCCAATCCTTCAATCCAAAATCAAATTTCCTCAACTCATTCTTCCAAATGATATTTAATTGACAATGGCCGTCACACTCAACATAATTTGTTTAATTTATCCTATAATCCTATTTAATACTTCTCTAGAATTTTATTTTTACCCTAAATATTACCTAATAAACAATCTAACAATGGAAACTTCTTTAATTGGATAATATAAGGGTTTTATTACTAAATATTTACTTGGGTGATTTTTTAATTAATTTGTAAATTTTTCTGTATTTTATATTTTAGAGATTTTTCTAATATTATTTCTATATTACATAATAGAGTAATGATTTATTAAATCATAAATTCACACATCACATAATTTTTTTATTTTACCTTGTATTATTTTAATTGAATTTACATTAGGTGATCGATTTTAACCTTTACAGAAACATTCATGTCTACAATTATAAATAACCATTGAACATGAAAACATAATGAAAAATAAATTGATTTGATCAAGATGTTTCAACTAGTTGGTTTATCAATTAGATTATAAACCAAACTATGACCTATTGGGGAGATACTCCTTAAGTCAGTTTTGGTTCATGTTCTAGTATTTCTCCTCACTCTAATGCTTCTTTTTTGTCAGTTTGACAATGGTTTGGTCCAAAACCTCCTCTACACCTTATTGATCCATGATTTACATATTAATTTACTCACACATAATTAAGGGGAAAATATGGATTTGTAATTGGGTTTACTTAAAAATAACCAAGGACACATTGGTCCATAAATAATATAGAAGACGAAATGACTATAAGACATTATTTTTATTTAATAATAATTATTATAATAAAAGAGTGTAATAAATATTAAATTAAAAGGAACCAAAGATAAAAATAGTTCTTTCTGGTCCATGATCAGTCCCGTGATTGCAAATACATCTTATTCAAATGTAACTAGCATTAATAGGAAATAATTATTAATTAAGATAAACTTGTCTTAAATTTATAATTACCATCCTTATTAATTAATTAATTAATCGTCAAAAATACTTATCCATGAATTACTAGAGATACATTAGATACCCATACATTAACAATTTTAAATAAGTTAATAAAATTAATTTTATTTTCAATTATTTACGTACATGGAATGTACAAAAAGGGACCAAGCATGTACAATTTTGGCCAGAAACAAACCTTTTACTAGAGGCAACAATTCATGTACCCACTTTACCATGGATTTTAATTTTCACTCAAATGGTGTGTGACTATGATATGTATGATTATGGTTGTATACAATATAATTACATGAAATTTAATCATACATAGTGTGTTACAATATCACTGGACATCTAGTTATATGTGTCCACCAAAATAGTATGTATGGTCATTTAAAGATACATGACAGTCGATTAATTAACACTGCATGTGGTTTTTTTAATGTGTATAAAGTACAGTACTATTATGGCCACAAAACACATATTTTAGGTCCCAAATAATATCAAAATTAATGATGTACTTAATTTTATGAAAACCCTATCACATGATGTGTATGTAATCTAGAATTCACGTATTTTGGTATAATTCTCTAATTAATATTTTAAAAATATTCTATGTAGCGACACAAGGACCTCATATATTAATATTGAATTATTATATATGAATATACAATACATTTACCAATAATACAAGCTTGATTACCATAAATGTTTATTGTCTTTAGATACTTGATATATAATATATTTATTTCTTGAATGATTTTTAAAAACTCTAAAAAGAGCTTTCCATGTAGAACTCTTCTTATATATACCCTACATATAACCTTTCTTCATAACCCTGGAAAACGAAACATAAGAAAGGGTAAGATCAGATGCATATAAAGGGTAAACATTAGAGATATCAATCACTAGAGATAAAATGATCATAAGGGTATCAAAACATGTTGATGTTCATACTCTCAGCATAATGTATTTATTCCCTACAAAACATAACTAACAATCATTTAAATCAATTTATATATAGAATTATTATAAATAAGGATCTCATAGATGTAATCAAAATCCTAGAGTAAACATTTATCCATGTAGAACCATAGTAATAGAAAATTATAATCATGTGGACCTAGATAAATGAAATCACATCCATGAAATATCCTGTAAAAATATCATGAAAGTGATCACACCCATGTAAAAAATGATAAAAATACTATTCACCAAACTTCCCATGTATTTTCCAATGACCATAGATTGATAGAAATATTACTCACATATAAATATGTGAGAAATATATATATTATTCATCATGTACTTAATTATCATCATCATCTCATTAGATTTAAATATCACTTTAAACAATGTGTTTGTGGAACATAAGGGAATAACCCATAAAAAAATCATAACTATTTTAAATAATTGTTAAAAAACTAAAATATTTCAACATATCATCATAATATAACCTATGTAAAATATACAGGTTTTGTAAAAAGAAATAATAATAATATAACATCTGTATAAATAATAAGGATGCTATCATAGGATTATAACCATAGTAAACCATAATTAACATCAAAGTATGTTATGATAGATGAAAATTTCATTTAAAAGGTCACTCGATTATTTATTGAGGAAAGTACCATTTTCAATAATGATTTTTGTATTAAAATATAATAAATTCTCAAAATTTAAGAAAAACAATTTCATTGAAAATAACCATAGAATTGTATAAAGTAATAGTCAAATAATTGAGCAGCCAAGATGGGGGAAATTTTTTCCATTCTGTATAAGTTAAAAGAAGACATTCCTTTTGCACTTCAGAAAAAAGGTAAAAAAGTACCTTATTTGTAAAATGAAATGAAGATTACTTTTTTAAAAAAAATAAAAAAATTCTATAATGGATAAAAGTAAAATTAAAAAATAATATTATAATATTAAATAATTTTTAAAAGCATTTAGATATAACTAAACATTGATGAAAATAGGTTTTTAAATGAAGAGGAAAATATAGATGGTTTTCCATGAAACATTTTTTTAAAATTTTGTGTACATAAAGTCTGTAAAATGAAGATAAACACATTATTATCAAGAAATAACCAAATATAATAAAATTAAATGGAGTTTTTAGATAAGGATCAAATAATTTCCATAATGTAAATTCAATAATAAAATTACATGATTAAAATCAGATTGAAACATAAATCCCTTACCCCACACCTCATCATTATCAGTAAATGTTTGAGATTCTTGTATAATAAGTATTGTTTTTTATAAATTTTTTATATAATAATACTTTTATCATTCAATATATTATTTATTATAATATTTTATCACCCATTTGTTATCAATTCATTTTTTAAAATAATTTCTTTGGGTGAAAACTCCTTCATTTTTCATCCTTGTTTCATTTTTTAACTCTTGTAATTTATAAATTTATTAAGGTTCCATCATCTCTATAATTTTATGAATTATATTAATATCATATATATTCATTATATATATATAAATATATATATATATCAATATAGAAATTTTAGTTATATAAAAATGATTCACATGGTTTATAGAGACGGTAGGTCGTGTGAATGCATAAACGTTGTTTCCATTTTTTCCTTTGATGAACCAATGAAATAGGTAAATAATCATTCAACCTTAATGAATAATTATTATATCCAATATATCATATATATTCATCAAATCCACACTTATTATGATCCATGTGATGTATAAATGGAAAACTAATCACATCATTTCATAGAGGTGGTAGTCCACCACACGCATAAGCGATGTTAACATTTTCCTACGGATTGGAAAGAAATAATGAAGAAACAACCATATAGTTAAATTATAATATTTATTTCATTGATATAAAATATAAAAATTAAACCCATTATAATACCCATTCCTGACATATGGTGATGAAAAATTAATTATGTCGCTATGTGAAGATGGTAAGTCATATATACACTCGTGCGATATTTTTCACTTCCCACATGATGAGAATGAGGGTGGATATTTTTTTACTTCATCATAAAAAATTAATTATATATAATATAAGTAATAAATTATATTATAATGGATATTAGGGATTTAGAATATTTTTAAGAATAAATAAAATTAAAAATGATCGGTTTAGAGTTTAACATTTTTATTGAGAACCATATTTTAGATTACACCATATGCATTGTAGGAGTTATCTATTAGAAATAACATAATATATAAGATGTGTAGAAGTAATTTGGGAATAAAGTATAATATTTTATGGGTAAGAGAGAAGAATAAAAGGATATGATAAAGATATTAGAATAGGTTCCCTTTTATAAGTGAGGGGAGGGGTACTCTTGGAATTTCCTAAAGGTTTAAAATATAATAAAGGAATTATCAATCCAAATACTTCAAAACAGATATATATTCAACAATATGTTTTTATTTGGTTAAAATATTTTTGAGAATATGAAACCTTATAGCCCCATATTTTGTTTTAACCTCTAGTTAACCTCTTTTATCCTAAACTATGATAACAACTTTTTCACTTTTAAAATGTTATAATTTTCATTGTTAAGAAACAATTTGTACATATATGGCTAGTAGATGATAATTTTGACCATATATTATCTCCCTTTTCCAATTTCAATATTTTTATGATTTTAAGATATTTTAATAATTTGTTTATTTCATAAAATAATATTAATATAATTTTTACATTATTCATTTAATTTGACTTTAAAGACCTCAATTAAAATATTGAATTTGACAATTATAGTTTAAAATCACTAATATTTTATATTTATCTAAAGAATTAATTTAACACTATAACTCACTCAATTTATATTACTTTTAATGTATTAAAAATAATTTATTTTATTTATCTATTAAGTGATGAAATATTGTATCGCTATTGCGTAAGCATTTATGTTTATTATATAATCACTAAAATTTAAAAATAAATATAGTTCATGAAAAAAAATCATTAATCATAAAATTACCATTAATATTCATTCAAAACATTATTTTACCCATATGTTACCACAAAATAGATATTTACAATTAAGATAATGAAATTATTTATATTTCTTCTCATTACATATTATTTTGGTCATTTTCATCGAAATGTTTCCCATAAAAAATTTAATTGCAACCCTAGAGTGATAAGGTTTAAATTTAACTCATATAGTAATTACTTATATAAAAATACGTGGTCCTAAAAAAATGTTAACCAAGGTAAACATCATTTACCCTTTACTAGGTGATAAATTTTAACATTGTTACTATTCACAATACCTAAAAAACAAACTATTTTCCAAATTTGGACCTTGGGATTCCAAATATAGAATAATTTTTTCATATTTAAATTTATAAAATTGGAATAAATTCATTTTAATGAATTTTTTAAAATTATGATGAAAAAAGTTCTAAAAAAGTATACATTTTTAAGCACAAAACATGATATATAAATATATATGTCTCTATAAATATATATTCTTATCCAATTACTTTAAAAAATAGATTAATCTTAAGATAATTTGTTGAATATATCACATATACAACTCACTATATTCATTAACCAATAGTGATTAATTTAATTTATTAGGATAAAGCCACATTTTCTTGACTAAAAACATTTTTCCGAAAAACATCTCTATTTTTAGATGATTTTATTTTGATTTATAATTAATTAATAAACAATGAATTAATTTTATATAAGGGTAAACCATTTTTTTATAGTTTTATTGATCATATTCAGACCTAGAAATCTAATGGATAGGTGAAAACTTTCAAATTAAATAATAATATTAGTAGTATATTATGGTTTTTTAAAACTAGGTGTTCCGTGTAAAGAATGTTAACATGGAAATGAAGTTTATTTAAAGAAATATTTTATAAAATCTCTTGGTGTTCAATTATAAACAACTTAAAATGAATTTCACCATTTAAATTATGTTACTATGATAAAAATAAATGATTATATCTATATTTCATCTCTTCCTCAGGTTCCCAAGTAGCTTCTTCAAATTTTAGATTCACCCAATGAACAATTAATAGGTGAGTAGTCTTGTAAAATTGAAATTTATATATAATATTATAGTGAACCTATCCTTTTACATAAGAAATTTCATGTTTTTTAGCATAATTATACATTAGATTACTAGCCAAGGATCGTGAAGTTTAGTGTCTTTGTAGACTAGGAACATAAAAATAAAAACATGGGACAAAAAACACTTCGTTATAAAATATTTAAATTGAGATCCCAACTTCCTTTGTGATAAAACATCTTCAGAGGTTACCCTAGGGAATACATTAATAAATGGATGAGCTAAATATCCCTGTTAAGGAATAACCATAAAAACAAAGCATTCACACAAGGAATAGATGGCATGACATGATTATATAAAAATTCATTTAACATATGAAAAATAAACATATAAACATGTAATCATATAAAAATAGAGTCTTATAAATGTGGAAGCAACATAAAACATAACTTTAGTATGAGTCAAGGCGAACCACCATGATCGTTTCACATAGTAGCACACGCCAAGGCGAACCACCAACACTATCGCACATAACATGTCATGATACTTAACATTACACATTGAATTGGAGCACTATCTGGTTTCACCAATATTAAATTTTCATGAATATGTTTTCCACATAAAAAATAATACATAAAAAATCATACATGAACATAAGGATTACCCATGTAAAGAATTGGGCACCATCATCATGACACAAATCATAACAGATGGGTGTAACATAAAAGTGTAGATGAAAGAATGAAGCTAAATTACACATGGAAATTAATAAAGTGACAATATATATGTTTCATGGTGATTGATTTAAAGTATAAGTGATGACATGTAAGAAAAGTTTTCAAGAAATTTTGTCATAAAAACATTTTTGAGCAGTTTTAATTAAAATACTATAGAGCCTTTAAAATAGTAAAAGGAGTAATACATAATATAAAACAAGAAGTTAATCATAAATGTTTTCACAATAAAATTTTTATTTTATAAATACAATAGTGGCATAAAACATAAGTTAGAATGCACTAGAAATCAGGTAATAATTCCAGAAGCTCCCTCAAAACAGGTTTGCTTATCAAAAAGTATAGAGAAGGGAATCACTTAAAAAATGTATGTCTCTGAAAAATAATGATGAATGGAACTTATTAAATGAGTTTGGAACATTAAAATAGAATTTATAAGATGAAAATTAGAAGAATATACAACCTAATTTAGTTGAAAATAAATATAAATAAACTTGATGTAATAAAGTAGGTTCGGGTTGAATCCCTTACGAAATATCAGTGTGGTATCGTGTGTACTTAAGAGGGATTAATGAGAGATAAAGGGGTTCATAATCATTTAAAAATAATGAGTAAAGTATGGGGAGGTGTGTAATCATACCACATCACTATTAATTACACATAAAAGAGCATAACATAGAGGATAATCTTGAATAAAAGTGAGATTGAGAGGATCCCTTACATTAAGTTTGATGGTGTTCTCCAATTGATATTAATGGACAAAATAAAGAAATTAGGTTTATTAATTAATAATCATAGAACCTAATATATATGTAAATGATTTATTATTACTTTTTTATGTTAATTCATGACATTTGTTTAGGGTTAAGTGGTTTAATTTTGTTGTTTGGGTCCGTTTTTTTCATCTTTTTTATGACCGATTTACTTATTTTCATGAACGGATAAACATATAAGTTGAAAGTGATTGTTTATAATTTAAATCATATGATATTAGTGAACATATAGGAGATTATATGTTTATAAATATAATTTGGTTACTTGTAGTGAAGTTGAATCATTATATAAAACTATAGTGATAACCTTTTGGGTTAATTGGCAGTTTTTGGCCATAATGAATATGTTTTTTATAAATCAAAACCACGTGTAAAAATGGATTTAAAAACCATATATGAAACATAATACATATATTATGGTCCTTTTCAACCATGAAAAGGATTTCATGACTAGAATTGAAGATGTTAAAGGAAATTGAAAACCAATCATCCTAGAATGTGGTAAATTAAAACATCTCGGATGGTTTCACTACTACTAAAATAAAATAAGGGTAAATGAGAGATGATAATAAATTATTCCATTATCATACAAATATTATAGTAAATGTACGTTACTAGATTTTTCATAACTTTTGTATGAGTAGAGGTGAGGATAGAAAAGTAAACAAAAGAACTTGAAAAGAATGTATAAGAATTGAAAAGTGGAATTTACCTCTTGAATCAATCTTCCTTGAGAGCCACTTAAGAGAAATTATTTGGGTATTTTTAAGAGACTAAGGGATGTTGGACATGGGGGAGGATCTTGGGGAGATTTGGCCAGAATTTAGGCAGGACACAAGTCTTGAGAGGAGTGAAGACAAGTGGTAAGTATGGGTGGTATTTATAGTGGAGGATAGAGGTGTTTTCTCAATATTACATTAACTAATTTATTATTTCTCTACAAGATAAGAAATAGTGACAATTCCATAAGAATGAATAGTAATAAGTGAATATGAGTTCAATACAATTGGTCTTACATCAGTAGATCATCATCAATGACTCAACAAATCCAATATTTAGCATTTATCATAAATTATCGTATTTTACTATTTATCAAAAATAAAGTACTTTTGAAAAATACCAAAAATTAACCATTACTATTTTTTGATGTGTAGAATCCCAAAAAAAACTCCATTTTTCAAAAAACAATTATAAATAAGTTTAAATTAATTTTTAATTAAATTAAAAAATTCACTCAAAAAACAATAATTTTAAAACATTTATATTCGTATACCCAGATATAGGTATATCAGACTACCACTTAAATCTTATTCATATATTATCATAGGTAATGTTACAATTTTTTATGGTATGTCACCATTCATAAGAGTAACATTACAATAAATAAGGGTATGTTACTATTCACCAAATATTATTTTGTTCATATTAGATTCCAAATAACTTACTTATCACAACTATGTATGTAATGTTTTAGAAATTCAAAATAGAGAAGTGTCAAAAATAAAGTTCAAAGATCACATTGAACATAGTAGTTCATTGATTTATGATTTCATATGATTATATGACATACTCATAAGAAGGAAATTTCTATTGAAAAACATTGGGTCATTACAAATATCTAAAGTTTATCATTGTTATTCATCATATTAAAGATCATAATCCAATGGTAAAACCTCTAGGTTCAATTCTTGTGAAGAATCAGGTATGTAATTCTTTTGGAGACAAACATGGAACATTTCATCAACTATATAGAGGTTCAGTGGATGTGAAAAGTGAAAATATACCATCCATACTCAATCATTAATACATTAGGGTCCAATATATCTAGGGATTAATATTCCTTTCATTAAAAATATCATAAAAATCTTTTATAAGGAAATTCATTTATGATCATTCTCACCAACTTCTATCTCTAGATCTCACTGATTATTATAAACATAAATTTTATATTGACTCTAAGAAACATTGATGTGTTGTTGAATTTCTATGACTTTATCTACCATTTCCTTTTCTTAATTTTGTATAATTATATTTATTTCTCCATATTAATCTTAGTACATTGTCTTTCTACACTTCTTTACATATAGAGATTAATAAAGATCCATATGAAAGATTGAGTGAAATATATTATGGTGAGAAAACCACCTAGGGAAGGTTTTGATCCTAACCTCATTTCAAATCCATGGAATAGGATCATAGAAAATACCATATAATATGAATGGTTCCCTTAGACTAACCATCCATCTGAGGATGATAAGTAATACCGATACTCAGCCATGTGTCCATAACTTGCTAAACACTTCATTAGAAAATAGACGTAAACCTTTGATCCAGGTTAGTAATAATTGAATGTGGTACTCAATTCAACCTTACCACTTTTTTAATGTATATTCTTGAAGAAATATTGTGAATGAAATAATTTCTAATATAAATGAAGTATTATAACCTCATAAGGAATTAAAAAAAATATATACATAATTATGGCCTTTACATGTTTTGGGGAGTTCGATGAAATAATCTTTAGTGATTTTTCCCATTTCCAATATGTTATTGCTAATGGTTGTAACACCCTCTGAACATTTTTATCTTGGCTTTAACATGGTGAAATACCAAACACGAATATATATACTCTCACTAAAATAAAATAAGGGATTAACATAAGTTATATTTTCATTTGTTGGTAGTTTAAAATACCACTAATTTTTGTCATAAATGGTTTTTAAAATTGCTAAAATTCTTGGCATCGAAATCCAAATTGTGTCAGTTTCTCCACGTTTTTAGTGGTTTCATGGAAATGGTTAGAAACATTTTTTTAGTGAAAGTTCTTTCTCCAAACGACACATCGAGGATTTATTGGTAGTTTAAACCACCACAAGTTATATTTTGACCACATATTGTTGAGGTTTTAAACTTTTGGTAATTTATTTTGGCATATATAGAGACAATTTAAACCACTTATAGAGAGTGATGTCAAAAAAATTATAGTTGTATAAATTGAATCCCCAAAAAAGAAAAAACAAGACCAAAATCAAATTTTTAATAGTAAAAAATTATAAAATAAGAGTATAGTTCATACACACATTGTATATCCATATATATCAAACTAAATATTTTTTCATATATGAAGAAACAAAACAAGTTATACTATAAAATATAAATATATAACATTGAATCCCCATAAATTTTTTTACTAGAATATGAAAAGATAAAATAATAAGTTGAATTCTAAATTGCAAGTGTTGAATTAGTCACTCATGTTTAAATTGTTGAAATTCAATAACTTTTAAGTGTCCAATAAACTATCAGTAAGGAAAGAATTTCATTAAACATTTACAAAATTATGCTAATCTTTATGAATTTTTTTTATTAAGAAATTTTTTCAATTTTCAAATTAAAACACAATTCATGCCATCAAAAAATGTAATTTTTTAGGTTTATTGGAATGTTTATAATTTATGATTTGAAGGAATTTCAAAACTAAATAAAAAATTAGCATAACGAAAATTCTCTCAATATATCCCACAAGAAGATTTTTTTAATCAATAACTACTTATTAAAGAATGTAAATGATTATCTAAAAATGTAAAAATAGATATCCTATATAAGTGAATGAAAAAACATCATCATAAGAAATATATGAAAAAATAATCCAAAAAATTAGAAATATAAATTTCCAAAAAATAATTGTATATTGTAAAAAATATTTGAACCTTATATTCAATGACCGAAAATATATTTTCATGCAGAAAATACTATAATGTGTTGAAAACATAAAAAACTATATGCATGAATATGTAATTAATTATTGTTTAAAGATAAAACTAACATGATGAATTTTATATGATAATGGAGAAATATCAGTGATAGAGGAATTGAAAAGATAAAAGAGTATATTTAATATAAGGAAAATCATGGGAAGGTAATATAATAATATAAATAATGTATCCAAATAAGTAATCATCCATAAATAATAATGGAGACATGAAAAATTTTAAATATCATGGTAAATAATATAAGTGCTAGTGAGAAAATCTTTGACATTCTCAGGTGGAAGAATCATATTAACTATTGATGAAGTTCCTAATAATTATCCCCTTGATATTCTCAAACCTGGCCTCACATGGTAGTACTCCCTATAGCTATAGCATGTTATTCATAATAATATTGTTTTCAGATTCTCATTAGGACTAGCATAACAACTATTTATTAATATCCCACCTAGATACTTAGGATACCTATGAAACTAGTCATTGAACAAGAGGAATCATATTATATGTCATGTCATAAAACACATAAAACACATTAAATAATATTCCCTAACCCACTTCAAATAACACTTTAATAAGAAACCCATTTAAATTTTACATAATAATATAAAACTAATTAATTTCATTTCACAGTATGAACATCACATAAAATAATAATAAAATGGAGATCAAACCATGAGTATATCTTAAAAATCTGAATTTTTTATGTATGAGGTATTGAATAGCGCTTTATCTTTAACCAATATTTTGAAAATCTCGTAACATATCTTAGAAAAAATGTTAAATAAATAATTTATTTATAAATCTCATTTAATACAAAGAAAATTATTAACATTGATACAGCATGTCCAATATATCTTATATAGGAAAAAAACATCATAAAAACATACCAAATGTCATGAAAAAATAAATATTTTGTAAACAAAGGAACATAACAAATCAATACACTAGGATTTGATAACAATGAAATTCCGACCAAAAATCACTTAAATCCTTAACAACCCCTTAAATATATAATATATAGTTTTAAAAATCACTTAGAAATCAAATAGAAAACATAAACATCACATTGATAAAAAAATATAAAAAAAATCTTATTAGGAATTTTATCAAAGAAATAGATCGTACATGAAATTGTTCTGCATGTGTAAAACATATAAACCAGTAGAAAAAAATTTATATCAACATTGAAAAAAATTCATGAAATGTAAAAATGATTAACTTCATCAATATTATAATTTTTAACTTGATACTGATTAAAGGGTGAGTTTTAGAAAACTAAAGCATCCTTGTATTTTCAAATAAAGAGAGTTGTATAAAAAACACCATCCAAAAACCAAAACATGGTTTCTTGATCATTATATCATTACATTCACCAGTCACAAGTTTTGTTACACATCCCAATAACTGAATCCAATGTCTACCTTCATCACTACCTAAAGAACTGACATTGAAACTGTCTCATTTTATTTCTCCAAAAACGATTACCATCACTTGTATGAAACTTTTCTGGAAAATGAAATAGTTTTGTATATTTAAATTTAATGTTATAACCAATAAATGTGTGTGTACAAAATGATTCTGAACTTTTGTGATTTACCTTATCCCTCAAACCATATATCTATGAAAAAACATTGGTGAAATATATATTCATAGTATGATATATATCAACTAATATTCCATGTATACTAATGATCTTCACATCCTACATCTATATATGAGACTCCTATTGTTCGATTGTCTTCCCCTATTATTGGGTTATGTTCCCTGATATCAGAAGTTAGCATTATATTCCCATAAAATACCTCTATGAATCTCAGTGTATGGAGTAACTAAAACTAGGAGTATATGCAGATGAAATCCCCAGTCACCTGCCAAAGACGTCAATTGGTACTAATATCGAACCCATACTATGCACGCGACCAGGATACATTATCCCAAGGACATAACCAAATGGATCATCCTGTAAGTCCAAGGAGGGATATGTGGGATTGACATCCCATAGTTATTTTAATTTTACCTATAAATAAAATATTATTCATATTTAAATAAATATTTATTAACAATGTTACAACAACAAATAATTTTTTACAATGAAAAAAGAATTAGTACCCCGATATCTTTAAAGGGACCATTCACATAACTCCCATTATATTTCGTATGAAAATCCTACCATATTTTTGTTTGGGATACTTGGTACCCGAAATTATTTGACTAAGTTAAACAAATATAAATTAATATTTAAATATATGAAATATAAAATTGTTTCTTATAAATATTCAAACAAATGAAAATTTTACCAAAGTCAATATATTTCTTGAAAAACTATTCGAACTTATAGTGTGGGGAATGATTTAATTATCTTGACTTGATATATTCTTTCATGAAAGATCCCAAAATAAATAAAATGTATTTTAATAGTAATTTATGAAATTTCCTCTCCTTTTATGTAAAATTATATTGATATAACAATATATTTTTCAATACAATGTTCTTCTCCAAGATATGGCTATCAAAAAACACTTTCCATAACTCTCTTCATACCCCCTATAGTACCTTATCATAATATGGTTGAGTGGTCAATGATGTATCATTGAATTCATTCTATAATCTATTTAAATTTTTTCCATTTCTGTAACACATTTTACGATGTATAGTTTTATGCGACAAGATTAACAATAGTAAAGTGGACTAACATGTATACCAAGAGATTAATTTTAAAAAATTTAAAATTTAATTAACTATCAACATTTAATTGAGCCATATTGTATAAAAATTAACATTATTTGGGAGTCAAATAGTTCATTATTCCCTGACTATGTCATATTCCCCCAATAATAATATGTAATTTGAAGTGTAACCAACTTATCCATGAACTGTCTTAGAATATGGATAAAAAATCCGATAGCATCATCTTTGGGGACCCTATAACAATCAAATTGGAAAAATATCATCAATCCATTCATATTATAGAAATCTAAAATTTTATTATTTTTTTGAGTAGTATAATTGTTTCCATACATTATCAAAAAAATTAATTAGAATAAAAAAATTCAATAACTTTTTCTGAATTTAAATTTGTGCCTATAACCATCACCCTCCAATATCCTCATGATGAAACAGTAGTAACTACCTTTTCCCTCTCTATGGAGTTTTTTGATGATAAACCTACTAAATATAGAGGAAATGTGTTAGTTTATAATGGGAAGGATAAGGAGGGTGTGTCGGATTTTAGATGGATGGAGTTGAAGGGTTTTCCCACTGCTAATGGGGGGTACACTAAGGGTTTCCCATATACTATAGGGAGGGTGACTGAAAGATCATTAGGTGTTTGTGAGGTAAATGGAACATTAACTGGGAGTCAGCTGGGATCATTTAAATTATTCTTCCTTCGCATTATTATCATTTAAATAAATTAAATAACTTCAAAACATATATTTCAAAAAATTCATTCTGAAAATAAAATTTAGAAATGATAATGTATGTATAGTACTAAAAAAAACATATACAATGGTATGATATTGAATGGATGAACATAAATAATATAAATTTAAATTTTTCATAATTAAACAACTTATTCATAAAAATAAATATAAATAAGATAACATATCCACAATGATATAAATGAATAACATGTGATAGAGGTGGATTATAAGTTTATGGATAAATGAACATTCAATCATTTTTTTCTTTTAATCATGTTGTTATCATAATATATCATTACATCATCTACTTAATCCACACTTTCAAGACTAGTAGTTTCAATATCATGATGGGGAAATAATTCTTTTTTTTGATGTAGATGGGATTCAATGTCATAGGTAAAATCTTCCACTTCATCACCCATATCATACGAGTATCTTTATTTTATGTTAACAACTAAACTCTACCATTCATCCAAAATATCTTACACATAATATACCATTTTTTAGGAGATGATAAGATATAAAAGTAATGTATTTCATGGTCACCAACATCTATCAAAAGATAAAATCTCCTATAATTAAATTTCTATGAATCCCTTTAAATAACCATAGTAAAAATGACCCACTTGAATTTGAATAAAGCATATGAAAAATGGTAGTGATTGTTTAATTAGATAATTTCAATCAACTTTTCATTATATCCCAGTTATTAAAATATAAATATACCACAAATTCCTACTTTTAAACCCTATTCCTAATCTACTGTTTGAAATTTGTCATCATTCACATTATAAGCATTGAAATCTGTATCCTATTTTTAGAGGACATTGAGCCATAAACATTAAATGTTCTGATAACTCAGCTTGAGTATCAGTATTAATGGTCTAAAAAAATTAATATAAATTTTTAGATATATTAATTAAATTTTTCAACCTAATATCCATATTGATTTCAATATTTATGAAGTTACACGATGTACAAACCCTTATATGACCTCTTTTTTAAAAAAATCAGATATATATTTCTCATTTTATGTCCAAATTCTTATTCATCCTTTTTTTTGTATCCTGTGAAATTCAACAAATAGATCTGAAATTTCACTATTTAGTAGCACATATCTATGTGCCTATAATAATTACATTTTTAATAGTGTAATATTTGATCTCCTACCATATGGAAATCCAGTATAAAGAATGAATATTCATTTTCAATGTAGTTGAGATTGAGTCAATGTGTCTTCAGCATGACCATATTGATTGAATCTTGTCTCAATATCATCTATGTATCTTAAAAAATTGGTAAGATACTCCTTTTCTAAATTTAATTCATAAATTGAACATTTAGGTTGAGATTTATTTTTCACGTATGAATTATTATGAAAAATGTATCTATGAAGACAAATAATGAAAACATAATTATATGATAAATTAAGTTCCAAGATTTATTAACATAAAAATAAGAAAATATAAATAAATTACATCTTAAATTGATACATCCATTTATAATTAATGGGGCCTCCAAATTTAGCTTCCTCAACCAGATTCCTAGTAAAATCCATCATGATAGGGAAAAAAATGAGAAAATATCATCTCCATTACAAAAAGTTTTAGTAAAAATCTATCTTGAAATTTTTAAAGCTCATCAATTTTTAAATTTTACTTATTTAGTTTTCTAAAGAATGTGAATTATTTGAGTACAAATACAGTGAACTTTTAAAGTAACAATGTATACACTGCCAATAGTAGTGACTGCTATAAAAAAATATTTGTATCATGACATTTCAATACATATGACCTATGATGATTTATGTAGACATACCTTGAGATGTTACTTTAATACCCATCATATACCTTCACATGTTTTAAAATTTTATGTAATATATCATTATCCCTATTATTCATTGAAAAATATTTAAGAGCACACATTCCATACTCATATCTCTATAAATAATACTTAATATTCATTTTTTGTATATCCTCCTGAGCATTGAGATGGTATTTTTATTTTCCATTCTAATTAATCAATGTGAAGATAATATTTTCACAAAAATTATTCTCAATATTGATAACATCAATATTATGATTCAAAAAATAAAATTCCCAATACAAAAGTTTCAAGAAAACACTTTTTTCTTCCATTGTTATATTCTGATTTCAATTAATGATCCACATATATGTCATTTTCCACTATAATTCAAATGATATACGTTCTCAAAATATATTATCACATTTACAAAATATTCTAGTATTTCAGAACCTATCATCAACATTTTAGGTTGTCTATGATCTATAGAACCATTAAATTGTGACTTCTTCAAATAAAATCTATTAGATGTGTTGAGAAATATTTCATTACACAAAAGAACGATTTTTTATTGTATGTTTTTAATTTGGTCTCAAAATCAATGTTAAAAATTTGAAAAGACAAAGATGTGTATTTTTTCTAACCATATAAATTTTCAATTACAGGTAAGTCACTAACAGTCCACATTAGAGTGGCATGAATTTTAAACATTTTTCTTAAAGATGAATTATAAGTCTCAACACCATTTATTAATTACTCCTATAATGATTTAATTAGAGTCTGTAAGTATAAATAATTAACATTTATAGGAATTTTATTCAGGAATAATCTTTGATATGACAAAATATGTTTTCCTATATGCATACACAAAGGTATATTATAAGGGTTAAAAAAATGTTTCTAAATGATATAACTGGTACTCAAATCCCCAAAAGGTTTTAATCTATCAGAATCCAATCCCAATTGAATATTACTAGGATCATATTATAAATTTTCATTAAATGGATCAAATTTATTCCATGGTTTTGAATATCTTAGATGTCACATTAACCCATCATTATTATTATCTACAGAGTTATAATTCATGTGATAATAGATTTTTAATGATATGAATAATCATTGAATTTAGGGTTTTAAAGGTAAGTAATGAAAAACCTATGTAGGGGTGTTATTTGTCTTCTTCTTCCTAGTATTATATTGATTTATACTTCCAACACCACCCATCGACTTCCATCTAGAAGATGAAATTTTTTTTAATATTTTTTTCTTGAATTTTCTCCACAATAAAGCTTATATTCATAGATAAAAGAATGTATTTTTCTATAATTTAGAACATTATTGTTATCAACTTTTTCATTCCATAAAAAGACTAAGAGATCCTCTCTTCACAAAATGCACCACACAGAATTTATAATATCAAAGAAATTTCTTTATTTGTAATTCCATATAGGGATTTGAGATTTTATAAATTCAGCATATTTTTTTGAATATTTTAGATATCCATAATATCGATATTGACTTACATGATCAACTAAATCATGAAACATATTTTTATTCTTATAAAATTTCTATCATACATTAGTCCTCATAGAATAAATTTTAGGATCCAATGATATGTTATAATCATGATATGGTTTTCTTACAGTCTCAGAAATATCATTGGTCAAGTTACTATTTGTAGAACCCTCGACTGGTTGTGTAGATATATTTTAATGCTTTTGCTATTTTCTATCAATAATAAAATTATCATTTGTATATTTTTTCATTTCATTGTATATTGTTGATCACTATGGGAGATCATTATGTTTTATAACAATAGTTCTCAAACGTTATGTAATGTTTTATTCTCTATGAAAAATCCAAAAAAAATATTGAGCATGGAATTTCTTCAGTATCATTTGTTTATAAAAATAATGTATCTTAAATCATATTCTAAATTCACATTTATTTTATGTAAATATTAGTGTCCAATCAATGAAATGATTGGATATTGAAAAAACTAAAAACATATCCAAATCCATAGCATAATGAGGTGTGTTCCTCAGCAATGAGATCCAACTGTTATCCATATATATCACAACATGCCTACACTTCGTCAAAGAAAATAAAAATAAAAAATTATTACTAATTTGGAAAATATATAAATGGATGTGAGAAAACACAACCCATATAGCTATAAAAAGAGTCATATAAGTTTTAAAAAGGTAAAAGTAAATAAGTTAAACCAATCTTGGAAAGTATTATATAAAAAATAAGCATGAGAAAAACCATACAATCATTAATTTGAAATATTCATCATCAGAGAAACACCCTAGTATCAATAAATGTAGGTGAACCTAGTAATTCAATGTCACCATTGAAGTGCATTGGGTGTTCTAACACATTTCTAGATTGAGGTAGTGTCACATACTATATTACTATCATTGGTAAAAGTGGATGACCTATTCTTGTCTATGTTAGCCAACCCAAAAAACCTAGATTTCTTATAAGTTTTAACAAACCTGAAAAACTACTAACGAATATAATTTCATTATGTAGTATGTGAATAATTCCATTTATAAAACAAATTTCATTACATTTCTACAATCCAACTCTAATAATTTCATGATAAACACTCTCCTTTTTAAAATGATATATAACTATAAAATTATTCATTCAATTAAACTCTGTTGATTTTTTTAAAAAATAAATTCATTTCTATGTCCCATTCTAAAATACCAACTAGGTCATTATAATTTATTCTAAAATTCCCTCTAAAAATTGATTTGGAAAGTCACGTTCAATCATACAATAAAAACATCAACATTCCCCTTATCATTATGTACATATTCATATATATATATATATATATATATTTATCCCTATGCACATAGTCACATATTCTAATGTGAATATATATATTGATACATATAAATATATACACACTTTCACATATATTCATTGTACCATACAAAACATGTAACACTCACACATCAATCATAAGTGAATAATGCAAGGATAAAATATGTAAACTCAAAAAAATAAAAGAAACAAGAATACCCAAAAAATCATCCTTATAAACATATATTCCAATATAAATAATAATTTAGAAACCCAAATATAGAACAATTCTTAATGTTAAAATTCATTTTTTATTATACCCATAAAATTTTAGAAATTTAGTTATATACATATATCGCTTTTCAAAAATTCATATATTATCATGTGAATTTATAAACACATACTCATATATGTATAATTATATATTTTTAGAGAAATATATATATATATGAATACATTTTAAAATAATATAACCTTAATAAAAAATTAGAATAAGAGAAAACCCCACTTTTAAATACAAAACCTCCTCTAAAACATTTAACTTACTAAATAAATATTGTTCAGAAATTTAAGAAAAAATACATTGGAAAAATTGAATTAACATACAATTAAAAAAAACAATTACAAAAAAAATCTATAGAAATAAATTTAAAAAAAATAAATCTAAAGCCCAAATCAAATAAATTTTTAACTTAATTCTCATTATAATTTTATATCAAAACAAATTATTATAAATACAAGGAAGCATGGTTTCAAAATTTAAAGACCCAAAAAGGGATGCTTACCTAAAACACACCACCTTTAAATATGGTTGAACTATAAAACCTCAATGAGGTCCAAAAAACCCTAAAGAACAAATAGGGGCCTAAAAATCATGAAAAAACTAATTAAAATCTATCCAAAATGGATGAAAAAACCAAAAAGAAACCAGAAGTCAATGGAAATTCATCAATTTGAATGGTTGTAGAAAGGATTAGACTCGATTGAGGATTATGAACATTAAAACCAGGAATCAAAAAACGATCCACCGATAATTTCATTAGGGTTTGTCCATGTTGTGTGATCAGTGAGGGAGAGGAGAAAAATCAACAAGATAAGGGAGAGAAGTTGATGTGATGAAGGTTTGGGATGTTGAGGGGGAAGGGGTGATGATTAGGGGATCAGCGGTGGGGAAGTGTTATGTAAGGTTTGGTAATAAGTGTTTTGGGGAGATAGGGTTTTTCAACTAGGGATGAGGCTCAAGGGGCTTGAGGGAGAAGGGGGGTCAGCAATAAGGCTCAGTTTCAGTAGAGAAGGGGGAGAAGGGTGCCGACATCAAAATCTTGGGGGAGGAGAGGCTGACAGTGATGGATGGGGTTGAGGAGGGTCATGATAGAGGGTGTAGGTGGTGTTGATGGGGAATTTATGGGAATATTTGTTTATTTTTTTATGTAAATTAAAAATATTTAGTAGTGGGTTTTTAGAAAATTTCACTAAATAATTTCGATTTTTTGGGGAGGTTTTAGAAACCGTTGATAAATGCTGATTTTTAGTGTCTTTGATATCTCTTTTCATATTCTCAAACCATAAATAGTATTTCATAACACTTTAGATCTTCATAATTCATGGATGAATATAGAAAAATGAACTATGAGATTCATTTAACAACTCCTTCAAATATGGTATGGATATAATATATACACAATTCATTAACTGTATCATTTCATCACAATCATGTTTGATCATTGGATAATTTATCACCTTCCATAATTGTTCTACATATTCCATCAGCTCCACTTTAGTACTTACATGGATATATGGTTGAATATTCATTTGATCAAGATAATATTTATACCATTCTGTCAATATTTCTAGATCCAACCATTTCAATTCCAAAAATAATTGATCCTTTTTTATCCACAAAATAGGTAATGCAGCATGATCCTTCGGATTGAGATCATATTCCACCTAATTCACCTCTACAATATGGTAATGTATTTAGAAGTCATATTCATTTATTAATTCCAAACACATTATCCTTGAATTATACAACTCATTTTTTGTGAGTATATACTTTAATCATTTATTATTAGTACATATATCACACCATTCTCTATAAAGATATTTCCTCATTACTATCAAGGAATAAAATAAAACAGCTAACTCCAAATCATGAGTTTGATAATTTTTATCATGAAGCTTCAACTCCTGTTAGGCATTAGGTATCCCTAAATAATTATTCCTTATGAAGAATCTAATTCCCATATATTATGTATCATTATAAATCAAAAACCCTTCTCCATTACATGGTAAAGGAAAAAGAGTATCTCTAACTAACCTTCTCTTTAGTTCCATGAAAAATTAATCACATTCTTCTTTCTAATGATACTTGACTCTCTCTTGAGTTAACATGGTCAGTTGATTATATGGTAATGGGAAATTCTCAAAAAAGCATCAATTATATCTTGGAAAATGAAGAAAACTATGGATATCAGTCACATTGGTTGTTCTAAGATAATCTTTAATATCATCATTCATTGATGGATCCACTAATATAACATTTCTTGAGATTATATAACCAAAAAATGAAACATTTTGTTTAAAAAATTGATAAATGTTAATTTTTCATATAGGTTATCCTTCATCAATTTCATTTAAAAAATTCTCAAATGATCTTCATGTTCTTATTTTATCTTTTAATATATAATAATTTCATCTATAAAGACATTACTAGTACAAAATTGATTTATCTTGACATGTTTATCCTGTTTTATATCTATAAATGATGTCAAAAAATTATATTCATGTAGGTTATTAAATAAATAATATGGTATATAAACCATTCATATATTTCCCATAATTTATTAAATAACCAATAAAAAAACTATTTTTCTAGATTACTTATTGAATAACATATGTAAAAATAAAACAAAAAAATTAATGTTTAATATTGTATATATATTTTAAAAAATGGATATCCAATTTAGATATTTAATCACCCTCATTAAATATATTACACAAAAAATTTAATGTCAGTTATTTAATAAATGTATTTCCACATAAGTTATTAAAAAAATGTTGTGGTAAAATATAGTTTTCTGCATTTATTATTAAAAAATTGATATATATAAGCATTATAATTTTAATCTTGAATTATTAAGATAAATTTTGTTTAATTATTTCTATTGAAATCTCTCATTTTTCTTGCATGTAGTGAACCTTAACCCTTCCATCATAAATTTGTGACCTAAAATATTTTCATTCTTTATTATATGGAGTCAAATATATTCATTCTTTGATCCTTCACTATGATTATATTTCATTTTGTATCAACCACTATTGTTCACCATCACTAGTCATCGACCACCACTCGTACTTCTTCGTATTGGTGTCACGCATCCCATTAATGATGTCAAATTATGGATAGGGTTTATTGTTTTCATTTTCCATGAATTCAACCTATTTGTTGCATTGTTATCAATTTTTATTATATTTCACTTTATCTTTCAGTTGGTAAAAACCACCGTCATCTATTGTCAAGTAACACTTGAAAATTCTACCCATTGTTGCCTAATTGTCAATCATACCAATTCCAATATGAAATTATAGTTTGTGTTTATTGTTTAGATTTTATATTCATACATGATATTTTCTTTTTTATTTTTGAATCCAATTATCCTTTGATTTCACCTTAACTTTCATATTTCAATCACTACCACCTTCCACTGATACACGTTGTCAGCCTCCAGTTGCACCTTCTTATGGTTTGTGTCACTTTCTCAATCATTCCATCCCCATATCAATTTATTGATTATGTTTTTTATTCTAATTGAAACTATTGAATTTTTATTTCTATTAGTGGTCAAATTTTTTATTTATGTGTCTTTATATTCACTATATATATATATTCTAATTATTCACAGATATTAGATATTTTGTAATTGATTAATGGTTGTTTGTAGATTGTTGTCTGTGATTTTTTACTAATTAATGATAATTTGAAATTTTCAAAGTTATATATTTCTATATCAAATATGGTCTTTTTTCAAAAAAATTATGGTATTTTTTATTTTTATTTATAAAAATATATTTGAAATAAAATTAGAAACTATAATAAATTATTATATATTTTTTAAATTTACTTTAGATAAAAAGTAGTCAATTTTTTATTAGTACACTTTGAAAAAGTGATGAATATGAGGAAGGTGTCGATTCTTTTTGGAGTTTTATAAATGAAACTATTTTTTGTCCATGACTGAAATATTTAAATAAGAAAAGGTTGGAAAGTAAGGAGGAAAAATATCATTTAATTTTTTATGGTTTTAATCAAATTATAGGCCTTCATTTTGGATTATTTGAAACTGGGCCAAATTCAATATATATTGATAATGATGATTTGGAAGATGATAAGTCTGATCAAATTAATAAAATGATTCATAATATTAAAGCACAGTCCGTTGAGAAATAAATAAAAATTGAGTATATATATGGTACTTATAAAAATCAATTTTATTTGGTTTGAATTGAATTTAAGGTTTTATTATTGGATAGATTTGTTGAGAAAATGGATCGAGTGACATGAGTTTTACATAGTTTCTATAATTATTGAATGACATACTTCCAAAATACGGTGATCTCTGAGATTCTATTTATAAAGAGATGAAAATATTATGCCTGGTGGGTTTGGGGTACAAGAAAACACATGCCTTCTTGAATTATTGTCTGCTATGTAAGAATGAATATTAATTTATGTCAAAGTGTCATAAAATGTTAGACATCATTGTATAAGATGAAAGAAAAATCATAATAAGGTTTTAAAAGTTATAGAGACCCCTTCCAAATAATTTTTTTATCTTTCTATAATTCCTCATTTGAAATGATTATTTTCAAATGTAAATCACAGAAAAATATTATGATGTAATATAGATGAGTGGATACATGATGGAAAATGAAGACATCCAGCCGATTGTCCTCAATGGAGGAAAATTGGTCAACAATTTTCTACATTTGGAAATTATGTTAGAAATATAATACATGGATAGTGAATATATGTAATGAATCTATATCGAATCCCTAGTATCACACATATTTTATATCACGTTTTATTGGTAATTTAAAACATATCTCCTCAATTTTATAACGAATAAAAAATATTTCATGTTGAGTTTAATGATCTCTCGACCAAAACAACCTAGAACTCATATCGATGTTATATTACCATTGTTAATTGATGAATTAAATATTTTATGGGAGGAACTTATTGTAGTGTATGATTCTTATAAATTGGAATATTTTCAACTACATCAAATGATTAATTTCACTATAAATGACTTCCCAAAAAATAATTTTTTTTCTAGATATAGTGTTAAGGGGAAAAATCTTATCCAATTTGTGTATAATAGACTTCATACTATCTACTAAAACAAAGGTGAAATAGTATACATGGTACCGAAAAGGTTTTTGTCAATAGAAGACTCTTATTGATGATTAAAAATGTAGTAAAAGCTCACAATAAATTAATATTTTCCATCATTCAATATTTTGAGAGGGGAAAACATTGATTTGATATTTGTAAAGCCACCAAAATATGGTAATGATAGAAATATTTGTAAAAAATGGTCAATGTTTTCTAAGCTACCATATTGAAGATATCATGAGTTCAAACATAATATTCAATCCAGGCACATGGAGAATAATGTCTGCTAAATAATGATATGAACATTCATACATATTAAAAGCAGTATTAATGATGGGTTTAATGAAATATTGGAAAAAATATAAAAACTAATATTATTGGAGTTAGCTCTAACTCTGGGTGGAATGAGAACATATCTTTATATGGATTATCATATATTATTCAATAGGGAGAAAATTATATTTTTCAATGTCATGGTGATATCAAAGTGCTTCAAGTTTATTATTTAAATAAAAAAATTTTTTCACTGAAGGATTTTACTAGACATGAATGAAATCTCATTATTGTCACAACATTAGGAAATATCTCCTATAAGTTTCATTGTGAAGAATATTTCTCATCCATTTAATAAGGACTAACATGAAGGTGTGTTATTTTTTCAATTCATATTTTAATAATGTTATTGATCTAAATAATTTGAAAATTGTTAGAATGATGATTTTATATAATTCATCATTTTTAAATGTATTTCCTTCCTGCATTTTTGGATATCATGCTGTATTTAATAGATCCTTTGGAGCAATAACTTGAGATTTTCGGACATCTATATATAAATTGGATGTATCCTTTTTAACGATATATAAAGATATTGAAGTTGTATGTTAATAATACATATCAAATAAAAACCTCCATTGTTGAGAATTATTTTTCTTTGAATGTTGAATAGTTGTATAAACGATACTTTTCAATATGGAGAAAATCAATTTTCCAATATTCAACTATGAATAAGTCAATTAGGGGAATGGGATATGTGGCTTGAAATTAAAATAATTAATAGTTGAATAGGTAAATAATGTACAGTAATTAATCTTTAACAACATATATGATTATCATGTTTATCTAATACTACATATTAATGTGTTAAATCAATGTTATCCTAAGAATAAATATATGTCGATTTTGAATGTTCATGAAATTTTTTCCCCATAGTCTAAAGAGACTGTTCTTGGTAGATAATATACATAAAAAACAATGATATGGTTAGTCGATGTCCCAATTATAAATTTGATAACATGGATTAGGTTTGAAATTAATTGATAGAAATTTCATACGATTGATTAGCACAAAATTTGTGTACTTAAAAATACAAGTGTACTGGTGTATTTATAAGCAACAAATTTTTCATGTTCCATTAACAAAAATGAAATCTCTTTATCATGTTCATAATATAGAGTCATTGAATAAATATGCGAGATTGAATATATAAAATTTCATTTTTCAACATTTTACTAAAAATTGTTTGTTGATAACAAATGTTTGAAACACAATAAATTTGTAATGAAACTACTTAATCTGAATAAAATAGAATACATAGTTGATAATTTTATAATGGAAACAAAATAAAAAATATATGTTTTCCCAATCAGTATATAATTTAGTGGTATATTGTTTTACAAGGAAATTAATATAATACTGATGATGAAAAAAATTACGGTGATACTGATCTATATAAGATCCCAACTTCCATGGAATGATTAATAGAAAATATTACTTAGAATGTCATAGAAAAGGTTTCTTACTTATAGAATGTTAATAATAAAGGAATTTTAGAAAAAAATCCTTCAGAAAATTCAAAACATTTCATGTAACATATGTTTATTTCTTATGTAATTTTGTAAATTTCATTAAATTTTAGATATATTAGTATTATTTTCGTTATTAAAACACTTATTATAACTAATACATCATATTTTATATTTATATGAATTTTTTTATCTAACAATGTTTTAACTTAATTATCTTATATATTTTTTGATTTTGTGGAAAAAAAATAATTTTAATCTAATATGTTAAATAAAAACCAAACAAACTGTATAAAAGAGTACATTCAATGAATATTTATTTTGAATAAAAAATAATGTAATACATTAGTGAATTTTTAGTATTCACACACTAATTTTGGACATGTTTTCATTCATTTATATTATATCATATCTCAATAATGTAATCTAGATTTTAATTAACTAATATAAAATATATGAATAAAAATTTGTATAGTTTAGTTAACATTTTGTTTGATCATATTCTATATATTCAAATAATATTACATTTTGTGTAAAAAATGTTGTAATATATTGGCACATTTTTACAATTCCTATAAAAATTCTAGATTTTTCTAAATTCTTTTATATAATCTTATCTCTCATTAATGTTATTATAATATTATCTATCTTCATTAAAAATATTAATAAATATTTTTATTAGGGTTTAGTTTTTATTGGATCATTTTTAATTTTTTATTTACTTTCATATGCAATAGTTGGATTGTTATATTTTTGTACTAATTTTTGGTTGTTCACAAGTCATTTTTTGGATATTTTATTATTTGTTTATTTCATTTCATACCTCATTATTGTGGTTATCATTTTTTTACAACATCAAATATAAATAAATATTTATTTACTTCAGTTTACTTCTATTTCCTTTTTAATTTTTTATTTACATTTTTATGTAATAGTTAGATTTGTATATTAATGTAAAAATTTATTATTACTTTAATTATTAGGATAATGGTTGATAAATCATCTAATCAACCACATATGTCTATATATGATACACATACCTCTATAGAGGACTGTACACATACTCTTGTTGATGATCCACCTTATTCATCTATAAAAAGGACATCTACTTTGAGAGGGGAAAAAGAGTTTGAGGATTGGTAAATGTGACACCACATGTTTATTGAAATTATCAGTGTCTCGTTTCCAGGACTAGAGGATATCAGTTTAATCTTTTGGTAATTATATTATAAGGTATTGAATTTTAGAACAATTCAAGACTTTTATTATAGTTATTGATCAATGAAAAGATAGTATATTGATTTTTTATTGGGGGAGTGTTGAAAAGTTGAGAGTATCTCAATTTAAGGACACAATTTTGGTATATTCATTTTTTATTTTAATTATCATGAAATTTTTATACTAATACTGCTTTCCCACTTATTATCAGTTTACATATGATATACCCGGTACTATAGGGATCAAGAGGAAATTTTTAGCATTGAATTGTAGGATATGAAGGGACTATAAATCAACCCTCACATCACATTTCATTTTTAGGAATAGTCTAAATCAAAATCCATGTGATATATATCCATTTTTCAATGTGGATAAAAGGAATAAATTTATTTAGGTAGGATGATATGAAATATTTTTGGTAAGTATAATAATAAACTTTATACATTTTTTATATTAATAATCATATTAAATATATATTTATTCTTAATTTATAGAAAACAATGGGTTCTCATTAGTAAATCCAATAAAAAAATGCATACCCTCATAAATTATATCATTGAGGGTATATATTATTTTAAGAATAAATGATAGCTTAAAATTTTACAAAACTGATAGATGACACTTCATTCTCTATAAAGGAAGACCCTCGTTTCCCTAGTTAGATGTGAAAATTAGAATATAGATTTGATGGGAAAAAGGGAAAAGTCTTATTAAATCATTGAGGGTTGTAGTTGAGAGGATTGTAATATATAGACTTTAATTATTTCTTAAGTTAACATAGATTATTATAAATTATGATCCACTGTGTATTTTTTCAAATATTCTATACAGTAATATCTTCTGGAGAAGTGAACATATTGGACATTAATCTGTAAGGGTAAAAGGGATATTTTATATACTACATTGGGAAATTCTGAACATCTGGTTTATATATGGGGATGCCCTATAGGTGTGTTTAAAAAAAGTGATTCATCTCTCTGAGTTTTTTATAATTTAGGATATTTCTAAAAGAAAAATATAATCTTCGGAAGATTAAGGTCATGATATTTTTGAGACAATATGGGAAAAAATCATATCATCTATACAAAAAATGGTTACAGACATGAAAATTCAGTTTCATACTACTAATCCCACTCATCAACCTCTTCCTGGAGATCCCACTCCTCCACCTCCTCTTACTTATCCAACATCTACACCTCCTCATCCTCCACAGCTTATTATTTATTTTGATTTATATGTTGATGACACCTAGTATAATATTGTTTTATATGTTATGATACAATATATTGGTGATACCATTAATCATCAATAGATAGGCATATTGAATAAATGGGTCAATATAAATAATAATATAGATAGATAAGAAAGCATACAATTTCTTACAAATGTGGTCAGTATAGTTGGACAAATTATCTTCAATTTTTTAATTTTTTTCATTCAATCTTTTACAAAGAAAATCCATAGAGGTATGTTTATATTATATCCTTTATTTTAAATTTATCATATTTTTGTTTTGAAATTTTAACATTTATATAATAATTTTCTGTAGGATTATTTTAAGGTAATGATATATTGTATAGAAAAAAATAAAGAAAGTTATGACTGGAGATAGAACTTCTCCATATCTATATAGATTATCAATATATTTAAATTTATTATTGGATGTTTAGATATTTCAATTAAAGGTGAATTTTGTGGGATTAGATTGATAGTGACTCTTTTTAAAAAATATAGAATGCATCTTCTAACTAGAGATGAGTTGGCCATCAACATTATTAATATCATTTCCATGTATTTCAATTAACATATATCATTCTGATTATTTGATTTATGAAAAACTTCTAATTAAGATTTATTTTATTAGGTATCATTATAAAAAAAATTTATAGTATGATATGATTGAATAATAAGGATTTATGGACCCATAATTTATTTCTTCTATATTGGGGAAAATGAATGATGTAGAAAGAATGATTTATATTTAATAAAGACTTCAAAATAATGAAATTATTATGTTTTTGATGTTTCTTTATCTTCAAGATTATGAAATATATAACTCATAAGGTGTTATATATCTCTTAACAGAATAACCTCTTACATTATATTTTTTATATATTAGTGGCCATTGGATATTGAGTGTTTTTTACTAATAGATAATACACTTTACTACTTATGCACTATCCATGGTGAAGTGAAAGATAATATTATGAATGTATTGAACATGCGATTTTAAAAATTTCAATTCTATTATATATTATAGTGAAATTATATTTTATTTCACATGTATTATTTTCTATTAGGGAATATAATTACTTTATATAGACAACAAAAAAGAAGCGTGCATATATCAAATATGTAAAAGAATATATGGATTTTCATTTAGAATTACAAAATTTTGGCCTTAACTATTTAAAAATATGTTTTTAATTGATAAATTATTTTAAATATATGTTTTATCAAGAGGAATGAGAAAAATAATGTGGATACTATGATCTAAAAATTATGTTTTAAATAATATCAATTGGGATAGTTACAAATTTTTAGAAGGGTATATTTTGTTAAAAATCATTCCTTTAATATTTCAATATTTTTATTAAGAATGTATGTTAAATTATTTCTCATCTATTTATATAATTTTGATGAACCCAGACCTTATACTTGAAAATATCTAAGACACTAAAAAATTGAATGGTAAAATTATTTCAAAGGTCTAATTGGGTATTGGTTTTTTGTAAAATACATTGTAAAGATGATTGTTTAAATTGTAAATATTTTTGTTTCCAGTGTTTCTTGGCCATATATTTTCTAGAATATTGTTTTACTTTTGGTAGGGGATGTATTAATGGACTATCATTTAAAAAAATAGTTTCAATTATAAAATAACCCACTTGAAAAATTTAAATCAATATTTATAACACCAATTTTTTAGAAAAACTAAAGTGATAAAAGATATTTTATGTTGAATATATTAAATATATTGTGGGAAAAAATGAATATTATTCCTTTTAATGTCAATTATTATATGACCATCCACAAAAATAAGGTCTGATAGAACTTCAACATCTATTATGTAATAACATATGTGAAAAAATTCCTCCAATAATGATTTTATAGTGTCCTATCTTATTAATAAATGTCAAAAAAAACTTGAAATATCACCTCCAATAACATAAAATAGTAACTGACATTAAAAACCAAAAACATGACATTAAAAATCCATATTTTCACTAGTGCTAACATAAACCAGTCAAGGTAATCTCTAAAGACTCTATTAATGAAATCATTGAAAATAGATGGGGCTATAGTAAGGCCAAATATTTTCAATATAAATTAATAGGGTTATTGCCTTATATAGAGTATTTTTGTGGGAGTATCATTCCTCTTAACCCTAAATTGATGATATCTAGAATTAAGGCCAATTTCTAAAATTATTGAGCTCTGTGCATATAAAAATCATGACCCCAGTAACCTAAAGATGCTTCTTTTATTTACTACATTAGCATATAAACAATGAAGACACATCTAAAAGAACCAACTTGTTTAGTAGTTTTGGAAAACCAAACTATATATAATAACATTACATTAAAACATTAAATGAAATTCAATATATAAACTTCTTTTCAATCACACATAAACTTTTAGACAATCCCTTCATGTCATTCGCAATACACATCTTCACATCCTAGGAAATATAAAAAATAACAAAGGGGTGATAACAAATACTCATTAAGGGTAATAAATACAGTGGAATAATAAATGAACAATAATGTATGGTGAATGACTGAAAACACATGTCATTAAAAGTAAACGTGAGTTTAATATGGAATAAATATAAACTGATTAAATAATTCCATAACTGTACTTAAACATGTATATTATACTAGTTGAATAATCACATAGAATATTAATTACAGTTTTCATAATGATGGAATAAATAATATGGGACATCATAACCATACCATCAAGGCCTTGTTCCAAACCATACATAAACAGGGAAAACCAAAACTAGTTTGTCTAATGAGACCAATCGATTCACCGAAGGGATATAGTTGGCCCAACCCCAACACTTACTAATTCCAATGTATTCCTAATATAAATGGGGAGAAATATAATCAATATATACATTCATATTGAAACTAACATATGAAATGTAAATAAGTTTCCCCAATCAGTAAACATAAACACTAACCATTTTCATTAATATGCTGAATGATATGGAGATAGAACATCCATTTTCAAAATAATTAAAACCCATTCAATAAAATATGCTAGATAATATCATAAAATATTAATATTAATTAATCATATGAATCATAAAGAGTGTTGAAATAGATGAAAATACTCTTATACAATCATTGAGTAATACTTAAGAGAAATACTATTTTACTATGAAAAGAAGGGTTCTTTTGGAAAAATATTTTATAAAAACATAAGTGAAGTAAGATATTTTTTTAATAATTAAATGTTTTATTTTAGAAAAATAAAGGTGTGTTAATATATATTATAGATTTCACTTGAAAATAGGTATGAATTCAAGAAGTCCCCTCGAATTGGGATTGTTCATTGAGAATAACTTGAGAAATATCCTTTTAAAAGATGTAACTACCCCTAAAAGAAAGAAGTATTATGATTGGTACATATATATAGAGAATTAAAAAATATTTGAGGAGTAAATAATAAAAATTAATAATTTAATTGGGGTAAATATATATAAAGAGTAACCCAAAAGAAAATAGTTGATTGGGTTGAAACCCTTACTTTATGTTAAAATGTGTTCTGCACTTGATCATGATGTCCTAGATAATCAAACTTATTTAATTAATTACTTAATTAAGAACCTTAAATACATGTATTTGATTAAATATTGTTTTATTAAGTTCATTTCTATCCTTATTGATGATTCATATGGTTTAATTTCACTGTTTAGAAGCATTTATTTTCATGGTTTTCGTGATTGGTTCTCTTGATTATTAGTAATGGAGTTCTTGTAAAATGGGTATAATTCTCCAGAATTGGAATTAAATTTTATAAATGAACCTACATAATTGAAAATGGTTATACATATAATTTTTTATATGTTATGAATATGAATTATTAGATAAAAAACATTACTGATATTCGTTTGGATTATTTGGGTGGTATTTTAATCACCACGAATTAGTTTTTTATTTGAATTAATATTATGTATATATACTATTCCCAAAACATTTAATAGGTTATTATATATATTTTATAGACTGTTTTACACATAAAAATGGTAATATTTCCATCTTTTAAGGATAAATTGAAGAATGAAAGTTCGTCATCCAAGAATGTTGTAAATCGACACCTCTTGGATGATGATTTCGACTTAAAAATAAAATAGAGAGAGTAAGGATATTTATAATTCATATTTCCATAACTTGATATCATTCAAGTATATATATGATAATGGAGTTATCATGATCATTTGGAAAGAGTATTTTTGTGATAGGATAAGAAAATAAAATAAATTGAAATGAAATTAAATGGAAAAGGAAGAGGATTTACCTCTTAAATTATCCTCCCTGAGAACGTCCTTAGGGAAAGTGGTTTTAGTATTTTTTGGAAGAAAAAGAGATATTTTATTTGGTTATAGGTATTTTAAAGATTATTGGGTAGAAATTTGACAAGCCTAAAATCATGGAAGGTGTGAGGATATGGGGTGGTGAGAGGTGGTATTGATAGTGGAGTGGAGGAGTGATGTTTTAATATTTTATTCAAATGTTTATTATTTTCAATCACGACTAGAGAATAGTTTATGAATGAAAAAAAATATTTTAAAATAATTATGTTAAGTTTGATATTATGATTCTTACATAATTCATGATGTTAGGAATAATGTATTTAACTTATAATGTATACATATAAGAAATGAATGCATTTTATTATTCATAAAAAAATCAACTATTTTAGAAAAATACCAAAAATTCACCCTAAACATTTTTTTGTATTTTTATAATACATAAATTAACTCAATTTCATGAAAATAGTTTTCCAAACATGAAAAATGTATTTTTCAATAAAAATCATATTTTAATAGAAAAATGCAGATTTTAAAATTATGGTAGATTTTATAATAGTTGTAAAAATTAACCAGGGTCTCATAAAATTATCTAATAATCAAGAGACAAAAAAATATTAACATATGAATTCATTTTATTAAAATCAATTTTTTTAAAAATAATTATATTAATTATACAAATTTTAGTTATATATCTACGACTTAAAAAAATACCGACAATTGAATAAGATGTTTGAAAATATATATTTACTTGTGTAATGATATAATTTAATCATATTTTCACTTATAATATGCCTAAATTTTATCCACACATTCAAAGGAGAGGTTACTATTCTATTCTTCATATTACTATTCATCTTAGTAACATTACTATTCAAAAGTTTTAACATACTATTCATTTGGTATAGGTCCTTTAATTATCTAGAAACACTTCTTATATCATTGATTCTACATTTATAATGTTTTTATTGTGTATTCAATGTTTTTTTGTGATTTATACTATATAAAATATTTAAAAGAAGGGAAAAATCCATTCATAAAATTTTAGGTTGTTACATTCACCCCTCCAACAAAAATTGCATCCTCAAAATTTCTATAATGTCACCTCACAAAAAGATTTGGGTAGTTATTTATCATAACTTCCTATGTTTTACATGTTTCCACTTCAATTTTATGATTTTTCTGAAGTACCTTTACTATATGAGTCTTATGATTCCTCATCACTTGTTCTCTAGTGTACAGAATTTGGATAGGCTCTTCACAGTAAGATAAATCAATTTCCAATTATATTACCTCAGAAGTGAGGACATGTGATGGGTTTGGAATATAATCCCTCTACAAAGAGATTTGTAACACATTGTGTTCTTTAAAAAGACTAGGTTGAATATCCAAATGATAATTCATATCTCCAATTCACTTTAGGATTTCAATAGTACCAATGTACCTAGGGTCTAGTTTTCCTTTATTTCCAAATCATATAACACCCTTCAATGGATATACCTTCAAGAAAAAATGATTTCCCACTTGAAATTCAAAATACTTATTTTAATTAATAGACTAGATATGTTGCCTACTTTGAGCAACTTTGATATAGTTTTGAATATTCTTTACCTTTTTTATTGTTTCCTCCACAAGATCTCAGCCTACAAGCATCCTTTCACTAACGTCATTCAAATAAGTTAGTGTATGATATCTCTTTCTATTGATTGATTCATATGGTTCCATTTGAATACTAGAATAGAAACTATTATTATAGGAAAACTATACCAAAGGTTTTTACTAATCCCAAATATCATGGATGTCAAGTGAGAATGATCTCGACATGACTTCTAAAGTTTGGATCGTCCTTTTAGAATTCCCATCAGTTTGAGGATGCTAAGCAGTACTCAAGTAAACCTCTGTATCCGAGCCTTTTTGAATACTTTTCCCTAATTTTGATGTAAATCATAGATCAAGATCAGACACTTTTGAAATAATTTGTCCATGAAGACTTGCAACTTAATTAATATAGAGTCCTTCATGGTGATCTAGTGTAAAATCCACCCTTATAGCGAGGAAATGTGCATATTTTTAAGATAATCCACAATTACCCATATTATATCATTTTTTATTGGGGTTTTGGGTAATACAGTGAAAAATTCATCAAAATGTCGTCTCATTTCCATATAAGAATAGGAAGAGGTTGGATGACCCACTAGGATTTTGTCTTTCTACCTTTACAAGTTGACAAGTTAAGCATATCGATACATAATCAGTAATTTTGTCCATCATATTATACCACCAGAAAATTTCTGTAAAATATATATACATGTATGTGCTACCAGGGTATATAAAAAATTTCGATCTATGGGTATCATCCAATAACTCCCTTTTTAGCTTAGGTATAGAGGGAACACATAGCCTCCTCCAAAATTATATTATTGGATCATCAAACATGATGTTTTCTAACTTCCCATTATTCATAGCATTAAATTTATTTTAAAGATTATCATAATCAAGGTGAGAAAATTTAATCCTTTTCAATAATGATTTATGGGTAACCAATTGAAAAAGTAGTTATGTTTCAACTTCCTTAATAATTATTATATCCATCTACGCTAAAACCTTGCACACATGATCCTTTTCAATTGTCATTTTTTTCAGAACTCCAAGATATATCCTGATAAATGAAACTACAAACATATTCAACTTCCCTAGTTGTTAGTGTATTTTACAATAATAATCCTTAAGTAGCTCAGTCCATCATATTTTCATCATGTTGAGTTCTTTATTTGAGAAGATATATTTCAAACTCCTTTTATCATTATATATCTCACATCTTCCTCCATAGAGATAATATATCTATATCATTGGCGAAAATATTACATCTTCTACATAAATATCATGTGTTGGATAGTTATATTCATGAGTTTTTAAATGTCTTGATACATAGGCAATAACTCTTTTATTCTGCATAAGGACATAGAAAAGTCCTTTCTTTTATGCATCACAATAAATGAAAAACCCACCATTTCTTGATGGTATTGTTAGGATAATATCATTCATTAATATACTCTTTAATTATACAAAAAATTATCTACGTTTATTTCCATATAAACTTAACCCCTTTACAAGTAATCTGGGTTAATGGGTTAGCTAATTAGGTGATGTTCTCAATGGAACGTCTATAATAACCTAATAAACCAATAAAAATAAGTATCTTGATTATGTCTGTTCATGTAGACCATTCATGAACACCATTTTATTCATGAGATCAACTAATATTACATCCTTAGAGACAATATTCCAAAGAAAATAAACGATTTGAAGCAAGAATTCACACTTTCTAAACTTCATATGTAACACATTTCATCTAAGAGACATTCTAATAATGTGAATTAGATTCTCATGATCTTTATAAATTTTAGAGTACATCAATATATCGTCAACAAAATACCAAAAAAAGTCATCAAGATATTCCTTTAAAAATCTATTCATTAGATCCATGAAAATCGTGGGTGCATTATCCCAACCAAAATGAATTACTGTAAACTTGTAATGCCTATACCTGGTTCAAAACATTGTCTTTGGAATATCATCCTTCCTCACACATAACTGAGGATATCCAGATCAAAGGTCAATATTTAAAAAATAATGGTCTCAGTGAAGTTGATCAAATAAATCATTAATTTGAGGGAGAAGATACTTTTTCTTTATCATAGTAGAAATTTATTTCCCTATTGTCAACACAAATCCTCATGGATCCATCTTTTTTCATGGAAAAGAGAATAGGGGATACACAAGGAGAAACACTTGGGAAAAAAAATCCTTTATTACTTAATTCCTCTAGTTGTTTCATTAGCTCTATTAATTCTACTATGTCTATTATATAAGGAATATTTGATATAGGCCTTTCACCCTAAATTAAATCAATAGAAAACTCAATTTCCCACTCCAATGGATGTTGTGTTAAAACCTTTGAAAATACATATTTGTATTCTTTCACAATAGGTACATCCTCAATTTAAATTTTTTTCCTCATCCATAGATATTCTTTTCTCTTCCTTTATAAGAATAGATTTAAAATGAGCTATTAGGATGGATCTAAATAAGAATCAAATGGTGATGTTTCTGCTCTAATGATAATAGACTCTACATCATTATCAAAAATTGAAACTTCTTCCTCTTTTTATAGATTTTTTCATAAAAAAATCATATCCAATACAAACCAATAATTATATCAAGGAAAATAATAGGTATGTTTGAGGAAATATTTAGAGTTCCTAGCACCACATAATTATCAACTTCATCCTCAGTATTTGTGATTGCAAAATCAGGGCCTTAACCAATGGTCCTTCTATAAGGAATTTTTCCTTAATGTCTTGGATATTAATGTGCATAATGTCCCATATATTTAAAATTATAACATAGAACAAAGGTATATTCTTTCTTTCCCTTGAAATCGCAGTCTTGGGGGCCTTTTTCTCCACACATGTAATAGACACTCATTCCCATCAGACAAGTACTAGAATGTTTATTCCCACAATTACTATAAGGTGGAAAGTTAACCCTTCCCTTTTTCCCCAATTTCTTATTTCATTCTCAATAATTTTCTATATCCCACTTCTTATCTTTCTTCTTTTTGAAGTCATATGACATAGAAAATTATTTTTATATATTGATAGCACATAAAACTATATCTTCATATGATGAGAAATTTTGGTAGACTAGTGCCCTTTGTAGGAATGGTTTTCAACCATCAAAGAAACGATCAATATTACTCCATGGGATACATATATAGTACCCAAAATTCCTTGTTAAACATATTTTTTTGGATTCATAATTTATAAAAATGTTATCCTCTTTATGTCATAGACTCAAGAATTTCCACTCCATATCTAGTCAATATTCACGAGGAAAATATTTTTCCAAGAAAATTTCCCCAAAATTCCTCCATTCCATATTTTCATCTTCTTCCAGAACCTTTGTTCTTTTAATTAGTGACTAAAATTTATTAATATCTCCCAATAAAAGTTAAACTTCCAATACAACCTTCTACCTTTCGTTACATCCTAAAGCGATAAATATTATCTCTAAAGAACATATGCATTACTCTGATAAAAATGGGTTTTTTATTACCATTAAATGATGGATTCAGTTGTTGCATAAAGTGTTCTAACATTTCTCCTCCATATTGTGGTTTATGATTCCCTATATGGTTAAGGTTATTTTTTATATCCTGAGTCATCCTTCTCATTATAGTTATAAGTTGCGTAACACCTGTCACAGCTCCAAAACCAACATCATTGTCATGCATAAAATGAAAATACCTACATGGGATATTCATGTTCATGTGGTTTCCATTAATTACACTAGTATTAATTTCTAAATAATGGAATATAAAAAATTATGTTATCAATCATAATGTATAATGTCGAAAAATAAAAAGACATAACATAAATAGAAATTTTATGGATGTCAATTATCATAATCATAAGCATGGTTTCTTTGGGGGAATATTTGCATTCAAATCATTCATAATGGTTTGTAATTAAAATTTAAATTATCCTAATCATATCCCTAGGAGTTTCAAACATAATGTGTAGTAAGGTTCATTGTTGTGTAGCAGGTTACCTCATGTTAGGCCCAAGACACATTTTCGAAGTTGTTACTCCTGTGTATATTTGTGATAGAACCGCATCCACTTGTAGTATCCCAACATGGATGTATTACTAGGAAGATCCATATAATCAAAACCTTACCAAAATTCTTGTGTATTATTGTTTGATTATCCTCAAAGTATATCATAGGGTTTTGTTCCCTAATTTAGTTTTTTTAAATATTTTTTACAAGGTTAATACTAAACATCCTCTGATACCAACTGTAATTTCCCCAATACAAATAGCTAGGAAATTGTGACATAATTTATTACATTTTCCTGTAAACAAAGAATATGCATCTGGATGTACTGAATAGTTTAGTATTTCTTGAAAACTAGACTACATATAATAACTTTACATTATTATATGAAATGAAAGACAATATATACGCTTCTTTTGAATCACACATAAACTCCTAGGTTAACCCTGCTGGTCATTCATTATACACATCTTCGCATCATAGAGAAAAATAAAACATAAGAAAGGGGTGAGATCAGATGATCAGCAAGGGAATGAAATACTCTGGAATCATAAATAAACATTAAGGCATGTTGAATATCTAAAAACACATGCCAGTAAAATTGATCATGAGTGTAATATGGAAGAAATATAAAATGATTAAATAATATCATAACAACACTTAACCATAGATATTATATTAGTATATTAATCACATGTACTACCAATTACGAGTTTCGTAATTAGATAATGAAGACTACAGGACATCATAACTATTATATCAAGGCATCATTCCAAGACTATATATAAACGGGTAAAAACCCAAACTAGTTAGTCTCATGAGACATACCGATGAACCAAGAGGCTATAGATGTCCCCAAATGACACTTAATAATTCCAATTCATTTTTTATATGAAAGGGGAGAAACATAATCAACATATACATTCATATTTTAACAAACATATTAAATGTAAATAACTTTCCCAAATCAGTAAACATGAACACTAACCATTAAGACTAATATGGTGAATGAAGTAAAGATATCCCATATATAGTTAAAATAATGATAAACCATTCAATAAAATATTTTAGATTATATCATAAAATAATAATCCTAATTAAACAAAAGAATCAACAAGTGTTTTAAAATATATTAAATTACTCTTACAAAATCATCGAGTAATACTTTAGAGAAGTACACTTTTACTTTTCAAAGAACAATTATTTTGTAAAGATATTTATATAAAACTAGAAGTGAATAATATTGTTTTTTAATAATAAATTTAGTAATTTTATGAAAATAATCGTTTCTTAAAATAGAAAATAGAGTGCACTTGAAAATAAGTAAGAATTTGATAAGTTCCCTTGAATCATGCTTGTTTATCTGGAAGAACTTGAGAAAGGTACGTTTAAAACATGTAACAATCCATAAAAGAAAGAATTGTTATTATTGGTACATATATATTAAACATTAAAAAATAATTTATGAGGAGTAAATAATTATTATTAATAATTTCATTAGAGTAAAGATAGAAAAAGAGTAACCCGAAGGAAAATGGTGGTTCTCATAGTTACCCTTACCATATGTATAAATATATTCTTCACTTGACCTTAATGTTGAGGATAATCAAATAAAATCCATTAATTACTTAATTCATAAATATATATACATTTATTTTAATCATTATTGTTTTCCTAAGTTCATTTATGGTATTATTGATGAGTTATAGAGATTAATTTCATCATTCGGGAGCATACTTTTTCTTGGTTTCATGATCGGTTCGCTTGATTAAGTAATAGAGTTCATGTAAAATGGTTATAATTCTACAGAATTATGATTAAATGTTATTAATTAACATCCATAATTTTATATAGTTATACATATCATTTTTTATATGGTATGAGTATGAATCATTATATTAAACATTAGTGATATTCATTCAGATTATTTTGGCAGTATTTTGATCATCGTGAACTACTTTTGTTGTATGAATTTATATAATTGATATATACTGGTCCCATAACATTAAATAGGTTATAATAAATATGATATAGTCTATTCTGACAATAAAAATGGTATCGTCACTAGCTTTTAAGGATAAATAAAATAATAAAATTCATCATCAATGAAGGTTGTAGATCCGAACCTCTCGGATGATGATTTCATTTTAAAAATAAAATAGAGAGAGTAAGGTGATTGTTAATATATATTCCATTAATATGATATCATTTTATTATATAGATGGTACCAAAGTTATCATGATCATGAGACAAAAAATATTAACTTATGAATGTATTTTATGAAAATAATTTTTATTTTAAATAAATATAATAATTATGAAATTGGAATTAAATATTTAAAAATTATAAAAATAACCAAAATTTAACAATAATTTATAAAATATTTATTCACATATATAATATTATAATTATACCATATTGTTACTTATAATATTTCTAAAATTTATCCATACATTCATAGGTGAGGTTACAATTCTGTTGGTCATATTTTTATTTATAAGGGTAATGTTACTATTCCAAATGGTTAACTTACGATGCCTTTGGTATAGGTTCTCTAATTTATAGAAACACATATTATATAATTGATTATTAATTTAAAATGTTGGTATTGTTTTATGACATTATATTTATTTGATTTATACTATATAACATATTTAAAATAAGGGAAAATCTATTGATAAAATTTTGGGTTGTTATAGTACAATTTATCAAAGAAGTCATCAATATAGGGTGAAAGATAATCTTTCATGGTAGTCATATTCTATAGATATTTATAATAAATTAATACTCGTATTTATACACAATTACTCTTAACAAAGAGAATATTTTCACCCTATAGTGACACACTTTGCTAAATGAATCCCTCATTAAGATTTTCCAAGAGTTTTCTTTTTTATTCCTGCAACTCAATTAAGGAAATTGTATATGGAGTTTTTGAAATAGTTGTAGAATTATGTATGAGTTATATTTGAATCTAAAGTACATAATTAAATTAATTACATAAAATTATTATAAAAACATAAAAAAACTCTTCTATAATATTTAAATCAATGATGATGGGTTTATCTCGTATCATTTGAGATAAGAAAACATTTGAAAAAGGTTCAAGACCAATACAATGGATGTAATTTAATTTGGAAGTTAATATTTATCAAAATGTTAATATATGATCATATGTTGGTTATGAATATCAAATGTGACTTCCCTTCCATGATAACTGATGTGGTATTTATCTAAAAATATTCAATCCATTAACAAAATAACATCAAATTTATCTTAATTGATAATAATGAGATTTTAATGATTCACATTCCCATAAAAAAGAATTTTGGAATAATCATAGACGTGATATTAAATCATAATATCATTATGGGTTTTAAGTTCTAATTAAACACATAATCATTGAGCAATTATTGTGATAACCTTATATAATTATTTAGATAAAAATAGTTGGTTGATCCAAAATTTAATAATAAATTATTAGTTCTAGAGGGGATGGTAAGTACATATTTTCTTAAATCATTCTCTAGATCCTATTCTGTTTTGATTGAAAAAGACTTTACTTTTTCATTTTTCTTATGGGGTTTCGGAATCCTGAAAACATCATTTGGTCTTAGATTAGTAAATTTATTCAAATAATTCCCAATCACCCTAAAATTGAAGAATTAAATTTCATTCATTGAATCATTATCTTTCTTTGTTTCAATTAATAACATTATTATCCCCCATTAACTATCACGGTCTTGATGGACAACATTTCTGCAATTAAATCATTTCCTAGTTCCTTTTAGAAAATTTCATGAATGATTTCCCTCAGATTTTTGGCAAGTATGTGGTTTGATATTCTTTCTTTGAGATTTATAATTTTAATCTTCATGAAGATCATTTTTCCTCTTCTTCTCACTAATAAAGTATAATAATTAGAGTTAACACTCTCCCTTCCAACCAATTGAAAAAATTGGACTCTTTATCCATAATTACTAATGTATCTTAATGATAAGTCGATTTAAATACATGGTTTCATACCACTAATATAACAACCAATGATTTTATAATATATTTCTTTTTGAATAAATTTTATTTTTTACATCATTCATTGCACGCAACCCTAGGTTTCATCCATATAATGTGTTATATGCAAGACCAAGTTTTACCAAACAACAATATACTATTAATAATATTATTTAATATGATATTTATCACCTAAAAATTGGAATTTAAGTCATGAATTAGATTAACTAACTTATGGAAAAATATATTTTCAAAAAAAATTAATTTCAACATTGGCATATCTATTAAATAAAAATGAAAATAAAAAAATGTTTATTTAAATAATGTTTATTGTTCATAAAGTCATTTTATATATCTATTAATCTAATAATGTTCATTTTTATCATTTTCATATTGAATTTTTATATACAAATCTTTTAAAATTTTGAACATTTTCTATTTGAAAACGTGCTTTCTAACCACCAATTTGTTTTTTATTTTTCAAATAAAATCACTATGAGGTTAATTGGGAAATTAAAAATAAAAAAATATTACAAATAATTGTGTAAAAGGGGATACACTATTATATGGATGATATAGACCAAACCCCAAACACAAAAAGATATCTGAGAATGAAATCAAACATTCCTTGGGCCATGAAAAACCAAACAATAATCAGAGACTGTACACCCCTGACTTGCCTACATACTGACATTACACCCCACAACATCAAAAAAAAACATCAATACATGCACCCTAACATTAATTCTAAGATAAAATAATTATTAATTAAAATATTTAAAGTTAATAAATACCATTAAATTAAGAATGAGTTTTTAAAGAGGATAAAATATGATGATAAGGGTTAAAATGACCTACCTACCTGTCCAACACCCATTTTCGCACCATACCTAAAAATTATCACTTATATTATATATAATTTATCATTTTTTGGTCCTTGTGAAATTGAACAAATATGGTTGTAATTCTTGTTTCTCAAAAATTACAATGGTGCCACTCACCACCACTTATAAAAGCCCACCCCTTTTCTCCCCAATTCAAACATACAAATCCATTTTACTAAGCCAAAACCTACAGAAATCACTTACCAAATTCCATACCCTAATATTAGAAGACTCGGTTTGGTTATAAACCCATCGAAGAGTGACTTTAATGAAAACCAAAAAGAGTTATCCAAAGAAAAGATATTGTTCTTCTTTGAGTGATTTTTTTGTTTACCCATCCACCTCCTTAAATTATAATTTAAAAATGATTCTATAATAAAACAAGTATATACCATATATTGAGATATTATTATTTTACTCAAATATCCTAAATATATCTTCTCTTATAGAAAATTGGATGTGATAACATCCTCGTGTGTATAGTGGACTACCGCCTCACAAACTGATGTGACACATTTTTAAACAATGCCTCTCCCTGTTGGGTATGATGATGTATTTAATGTATATATATATCTATATATAATATTTATGATATAATTATAATTATTTAATTTTCATATCATATATGGATTCTCAATTTAAATTACATATATAATAAAATAACATCACATGTGTGTATGACATACTACCGCCTCACAAAGCGATGTGATTGTTTTTTACTAACTCATTGCATGGAATGTAATAATTGATAAATTTAATGAATAAGTATGATATTTATGACATGATATAAAATATGGGTATTTAATATATCATTATCTCCCTTAAACATTCACCCATTAAGGTAATGATATCATCACTCATACATATGTATGGCCTACCATGTCCGTGAAGCAATGTGTTTCAATTTATACATCCAATTAAAGAAATCTCATAAGAGCTAACAAATAATCTATGATTTTTGTGTACATAGCTGAAACAAATTAGCTTAATAAGGCTATGTATCAAAGAGGTGGTAATTAAAACATCTTCATAAAACTATTAAAATAATAATAATAAAATATAATATAATATACACACAACTTAGAAGGATTGTGGGGTTGTTTGTTATTTATTAACCAAGAATAAGTATAATGGTAGAAGATTGTATTTATTTTATTTTATTTTTTAAAATGTGATTGAGAAAAAAATTAATGGATGTTTTTTAGAAAATATTTTTTGAATGAGTAATAAATCTAGCATAACTCTTCACTTATTAATCATTATCCTATAAATTAAATTCCACTTAATTATGATCCCCTAATTTTTAACCCTTGAAACCTATGGGAGTTTACTTAACCACAAAGATGAAATTAATTAAACCCTATGATAGCATTGAAACATACATAAGAACTACCGTGCTTTGATTTTTATTTTAAGGCTATATTATGGTAAATAGTCAATTAGTGGACATATAAATTCTTAAAATATGTATGAATTGAATTTTGGCATTTTATTTTAACTATAAAAATTGGTCTTGTGTTTTTTGGTTTAACCGATTGTGATCTTGCTCTCACAATTCACACATTACTCAACCTCACGAGTTTTTTTTAATATTTCAATTTCTTGATTAGTTTATTTTAAGATAAAAAATCAATTTAGGGGTCATATAATGTGAATTATAGTATCACATTAATTCTAAACCAATAAGTGAAGAAGGTAAAAAATATATTAATTTTTATAAAAAATACTCTTCCATGGGCAGTGTAGTCCTCATAGAAACATTTTTCATGTGTAATGGTTTAGAAAGTGTATAACCCAACATTTTTTCTAACCATGATTTCCATAAAAAATAGGACTAATATAGATGAATAAAATTGAATAAAAAATAATAAATAAAATAGAGACTAAAATGTTTATTGTGAAATAATAATCAATACAACGTGAAAATGGATAATAATGCTTTGATGAAGGCATCCTTGCTTTTAGATATCTCCCTATGAGGGGAGGGAGTTCTAGAACCTATACAGTGATGAGAGGAATCAAATAAAACTCTAAAATGGAATCAATTTACTCCCTTGTATGGACTCCTTAATGAGGTCCCCATGGTTCGTATTTATAGACAAAATGGGAAGTGGTTTCGGGTAACCAAATTTTCAGATACCAATTGTGTCTCTCTTTTGGGTTATTATAGGATAATTTCTTCACTTGGAAAAAATAGTATTGTTGTAGGAAATCCTCTTTAATATTTCCATGTCAAATTTAATGGCCATTAGAATATTCCACTCATGGTATATCTAAAATACTAAACAAAACCTTTTAATTTATAATCATTCGATTCCCTGGATAAATCATTTCATTTGGGCCACTAGATGGATGGATTGGTCTTGGATATATTGTGATGAGTTGTAGACCACTATGTTTGGGATCAACTCACAAAATTTCTACCCATTAGGATTCACATATTTCAGGGAAAATTTACAACATTTAAAAATTGTTCATGTGCTTCCATGTAGTTTGGCCGATTTTTCTTCAACTTCAATCTAGATCCTCCAATTCACATTATCCCACAAAAAATATTCTAAACAGGTAAAATTTCTAATTTAAATAGTGAAAATAATTATCTAATAAAAAATGTGATGTTAAATTTCATATAATATGCATAATTTTCAATTCAAAATTTGTTTAACATTGTGGTGTAGGGATGGAAATGAATACAAAATCGCTATGAGGTCACATCCCCCCTCCTAAATATTTCAGTCCTAAAAAACCTCATATCTTGTAATCTAATAAATTATGAAAATATATGTCAGTTTATATTTAAAAATCCATAGTGTTGGTATTGGAAATTTAAGAGACACATCAATAAATCAATCTCAATAAATATTAGTCATTATCTCCGAAATTTTATCAAAACATAATCCAATGAGATTAATAAAAACAATCGATGGAAAAAAAGTTATTGCTCTACCATGTTATTAATTAACCACATTTTTATAAAATTGTCATTCCAAAATCATATTCTCATTGTTTATTCAGTATATTTAGTTTATGTAAAACATTGATTCTTACTTTATTTAATTCCATAGAACCTGTTTAAAATTCCTTTTCAATCAAATTTCAAGACCCACTCAGGTACATACATTGGTCAATTTTAAATAGTAATGAAACCAATCTAAAGGAAAATGAACGTATGGATACATCCTTGATATAAGAAGAATGTTTTATCTTTATAACATGGATATACCTTTAACTGAGTAAGAAACCTTTCACAAGTCATTGTATCATTAAAATTTGTGTTGAGATATCAATCACAAAATTTCTTATAAACAAATATCATAGAGATTTTTTTTCAAAAATATAAAAGGTTTTTTATTGACACAACCAATCGTATGAAAGAAAAATTCATATTTTATAAAAATAAACCCCTAATGATGAAAACATTTTCATTTTTATCATTCCATTATTGAATTTTTAATACATGCATTTTCTATATGTTCCTCACATAAATGAGCTTCTTATATTGTGTGTTTTTCTATTTTTTGTTCTTTTTTTGATGTTTTAATAAAGAAAAAACATATAAGAATCCTAAATGAGAATCCCTAAAATGTTATCCCCTCGCCCAAACATAAAATATTTTATTTTCAACAATATTGTCCTTATGATAATAAATGATCATGGAATTTAGGATTTTTTATAGGAAAAATTATATATAGGTGAATGGGTTAAGGATATCCTGATATTCTCAAGAGATGATGAAGTCTTATGGTCTGAAAAAATCAACTACATGTTTGGGAACTCCCTCAATGTACTACTTAATTTCTTTCCCATTTACTGTAAATCACTATCATATATCCACTTTAGTTATTACATTTCATTTTAAAGAAGAACATTAGATACAACATAAGGACATAACCATATTGAATGAAACATACATGGAATCAGCTTCAATCTTGAACTATAGAGAGTGACTTTCTCCCTTACCTAAACCTCCATTTTGGATCATTCTATTATGAAAAACTTTTTACCTTTCATTGTACATCCTTGACTTCCTAAATGATGTCAATCGAATCTCCTCACTCTATTGAAATTATAGTTTCCTTTGATCTCTATTTTTTTATAAAATCCACATTTTATTTCTTTATGTCCCAATATTCCCAATGCTCAACCACCAAAGTAAGATGAAATTATTTCAAAAAATGATTCAGAGGGGGAAAACAATGCGTGTTTCAAATTCCATCCTATAATTCCATAGCTTATCATCCAAGCCTTTCCACTAATACTTTATGTTTAGTTTCACTGTTTTCTCTAGTATCTCCTTTAACTCATGATTTTGCCTGACCATTTTTTTGGTGGTGATATGGTGTTCATTTTTTGTATGATTCCCCATACATTCAAAGGAGGGAAGCTAAATTTTAGTTAAAAAAGTTTTGTTCCTTGTTACTAAGGATAGCCTTTGGTACTCCAAACCTCTATAAAATGTGATCCTAAAAAAATCCCTACAACATAATAATCTTTAGATCTAGTGGCCTTCACCTCCACCCATTTACAAAAATAATCAATAGGAAAAAATGTATAATAAACCAAATGTCCTTGGAAATGGTCCCATAAAATCAATTCTCCATACATCAAAAATCTTATAAAATATTATGGGGTGTTGTGGAGTGTTTTTTATCCTTGAATGTTTTCAGTGTGTTATAAACAAGAGGATGACAAAAAAACACATAGGAATCATGAAATATGTAATGAAAATATAGTCTATAGTCTAATACCATCAAATTTGTTCATTGTGGTCCAAATTTTCCACTACAAGTAAGTGTTTGAAAAAAATTAAAAACATATCCAAACTCATGATCGGGAAGACATCCCCAAATAATATGTTAACTGAACATTCAATAATAGTTGGTATTATACCACACATAAATCCTAAAATCACAAATAAATTTTTTGGACTTGATATTTTTTAAATTTTGAAGTAATATGAGATTTAATTATGTAGATAATAAAATCTAGATACTAAGGATGTAAACATGATATAAAATAGACATATTCATGAGGGAATGTTTCCTAAATTGTTACATAGTCCAAGGTTTCATCCTACAATGTGTGAGTAATATTACTCTATTGGTTTTCCACCATGTTCTCAGAAAACTTATTTTCCTTTATTTGAATATCAAATTCATGAAGGTGGATAATCAACCAAATAAGTCGATTCATTAAATCAGGGTTCTTCAACTGGTACCTCATAATTGCATGGTGAGATAAAAAACTACATTATAGCCTAAGAAATTTGAATGGAATTTATATTAATAAAATATAACAACTAGAAACTCCATTTCCATTATAATTTAATTTTCATTTATAGAATCGAATTTCCTAGAAGCATAAGAAATTACATGGAACCACCCTTCCACCCCTTAATATGAGACATCTCTAACTGCGAAGTTTGACATGTCACACATAATATCAAAAATATTTCACCAATGTTGGGGTTTTATTGTTAGTGGAGTGGTTATAAACTTTATTATCTAATAAAATGATACCTTATATGAATCATTAAAAAATTATTCTATCTATTTTTGATTCTATCTATATAAGGGTAGAGAAATATTATTGAAATATTTGATGAAGCATTGATAAAATCTAGGGTGTACTGGGAATGATTGAATATCACACAAAAATTTATGATATTTGAAGGATGAAATAATGTATACCTTTTATTTATCAACCTCAATACCATGTTGTGACACTATATGACAAAGGAAAATTCCCTTCTCTATCGTGAAATGAAATTTCTAAAATTTGAAACCCATATTTTTCTGAGTATAGTGATTAAACACATTACCTAAACTAAATAGAAACATATCAAATGGGAAACCATATACTATCATATCATCAATAAATACCTCCCTGAAAGTATCATGTAAATTAGTGAGGATATATACCATTCATCAATGAAAGGTACTTGGGGTATTGCAAAGTCCAAAAGATATCCTCCAGTTAGATTACGTACCGAATGGGCTGGTGAATGTAATCTTCTCTTAGAACTCTACTATAATGGGAACATGAGAGTATATAGATATACCATCCAATAAGAAATACTGTATCCTACCTGCATGTCACTCAATAATATGTTAAATGAATAGAAGAGGGAAATGATCCTTATGAGTGGCTTGATTTAGTTTTCTATAATCTATGCACACTCAAAAACTGTTTTGTAATACCATTAGAAATAACTCAAAATTTTCATTATTTATATGATTAAAACTGGTTTTCTTCAATATCACCTAGAGAGTGATGATCATTTGATAATTAGAAAGGGGATAAATGACACATTCCTTAAGAAAGTTTTTTACATTTTTTTCACAACTTCTGATAGTATGGGGTTAGGTCTCCTTTGTGGTTTCCTAACTAGTTTTTCCCCATCCTCCTAAGCAATCTTATGCATGAAAATAGAGGGGATAATACCTCATATTTTTTCTATAGTCCACCTTATTTCCATAATATTCTCAATTAAAGGATTTAAAAGTTTTTTTTGTTATTTATGTTTGAGATTCTCAGCGATTATTACATGAATTTTTTTGACATTCAACATGTATAAATATTTTATGGTTAATGGAAATGGTTTGAGTTATACTTTGGTTAGGTTCTATAATGATGTAAATAACATGGAAACTGATATATGCTCCCAATAAATTTCTGGGTCTGAATATACATTATCAACATTAATGAATAGTATTTCAAATCCATATTCAAAATAAAAGGCCATTTAATAATTAGAATGTAAATGCTATTAATTTGAAAAATATTCCATCAAATAATTTTAAAAGTGTGTGGTTTGATCAAGAAAACTTAGTGGGGAACTATTTTGAAACATCAAACCAGGACCAATTATCAATATCTATCTAAGAATAAAATTATCCTCATTTGAAAAATATTGAAAATCCTTATTTTTTTAATCATCAAAAGCTGTGATAGAATGATATATGAAGAAATAGAAATTTTCTTCAGAGGTGTACTTGATGGAATCTAAAATATTAATCATATGATCTCATATCCAAACACTATAAAATGTTTACCCTCATAGGCACTAATAATATTATGGGAATTTTTGATGAAGGGTCTAATAAGAATGGTGGGGAAATGATAACTTAACTGGTAACCCTTCATATTAATCATGTAGAAATACATAAGAAGGATCATGTCCCTTACCATAATAAAGACATCCTCAATGACTCCCATCGGTTATATTTTTTTCCCTATTCACCAGTTTCACCAACACCATTATTAGCTTCAGCTCTCCAAACTGCAATAAAGATATAACTGAGTGAGTTATGCTATTAATGGAGGCAACCAAATCACATAAATCATCTGATAAATGAAACATAGATATGGTTCATGGAATGGTGAATTTGTTTGGATCCTTCCAATTTTTAAGAATCTACATGGTTGGTATGATGAGTGGGGATGAATTTTAGTCATGGTTGATCAACTATTTTCCTTTTATACCTATTCTATTTTTAAAAAACCGTTTTAAAAACAAGGCATACATTATAATTTTCCTGATATCTTTAGGTATAGGGATATTTATCTCCACACACTTTAATGTATCCAAAAACTCTTATTACATGTCCTCTTTATAAATCATCATGTTCTGAACAAATATATTTGGAAATTGAATGGTATTATGAGAAACATCATCAATAGTTTTCAAAAATTTGTCTTTATCATTGAGCTTCTCATCAGTGGTCTTGAACGGGGATTCTCTGGAGTTGTGGTGAATCTCGGTGGAATGGTAGGTTCATATATGTGATTATTTTTCTTCTTACATCTCAATGCGATGGAACTAAAATTTACATTGGTATTTGGATTAGGTTTTTATGGAATATTTCGGGAGTTATTACTTACCAATTCATGGAGGGTGGTGGAAATCTCGCTCATTTATATCCTCAACTCCCTCAATTATGAACATTGACTCATCATCTCATTATATTTATTGAGAATAATTTTAATTATAAGGTCATAAGAATTAGAATCTATTTTTTTTTGAGAATTCCCATTTTGTTTAGTTTCTGATTCTTGGGAATTAAATCTCTTTAGGGGTTGTTGAAGACCATGTTGGTAAGGCAGAGGCTGTAGGAAGTTCTACTAATGGGGGTCTATGTTTGTTTTCTAGAGCTATACCTCATGTATGATTGATGTTTCCTCAGTTGAATGTTGGTGAAAATGAGTCATTCATATTTTGAGTATGTGTTTATTTTTAAAATTGATATAGTCTCCAAAGGAATATAGTAATAAAATATTATATCCCTTGTGTTTGTTGGAAACTGTTAGTTGGGTGTCCTGTTTTATTAAACATTCCATGTGGCTTCAAAGTAGTGGGTTGTGATATATTTTGAGACAAAATAATTTTGTCACACTAGGTTAGTTAATTAATCTAAACATCTATCAATTAAATAACTTTCAATAGAATATTTACTTACCTTATGTACTTCTCTAACATATTGTGTACCTCGATCACAAAATTGTTGGAAATTTTGTGCCTTATTTTTTATCAACACTTGTGAAGCTGCTTGTGTTTTGTTGACCAATTACCCCTATATGTGAAATCCACCCTGATCCTCTACATATGTGTCAAAAATCATAAAATTAATAGATGAGGAGTTTATCACAGCCATGGTGATGTAGGAAACATGCACACAACTTCTTGAATCACTTTGAGAACTCATAAATTGAATCCCCATGTTCTTACTTTATTTTTAAAAATTTGAATAATAAAAGTTTGATTTTATAGTAAATGAAATTATTACATTTAAATTTTGAGAAAACCATAATAAATTACTTATGGTTTTTTTGTGATCCTCTCTAGGTAAGTGATGAAACATTGGTAGAAGGAGAATTAACCCAGAGTTTAGTTTGAAGTCCGATTCAAAGTTTCGGTGTGCAATATCATTTGTTTGATAATTAATGTATAGTGTATCCATTTCTTGAATTTTTCTATTATGTTAATTTTTAATATTTGAAGACATTTGATCTATTTTAATGTTTTATTTAGAAGTGATTATAATTTTAATTTTCCTTTAATGGAGTAATTCTCCAACGTGGTGAATGTTGAAACTTCTTACAGACTAAGAATGTCTGATTTGAGCCTTAAGGTTATGTTCAATTCCATAGTCAAGATGTAAGAGATCATCAAGAATAATTTATATCATAAATCATAAAAATGGAAAATGAAATTTAGAAGAAATTGACCATAATAAAAAGAAAATAATTTTAAATTTCTAGTCTAAAAAATAAAAACGGAAAAAACATTTAGAAAGTGGAATGAAGGAAGAAAGAACAGAAGAAGGTAAATAAATTGAAATTAAATAAAAATACCTTGAATTTATTGAAATAAGTACTTTAATCTCCATAAATGTTTCCAATTTAAATGGAATGGTTTTAGTTTCCCCAAATGATGTGTGATTTTTGGTTACTTAGGTGATGTAGAGCAGCTAACCAAGGTCATCACTCAAAGAAGTAGTAATTATAAAAACATCATAAAGGTATTATGAAAATATCAAAGAAAATAAAATAAAATAAAAACACCATATATATATATATTTAGGTTTTTTTATATTTATATTATTAGAAGAAGTATGTTGGAAGAAGATAGTATGTTTTTTTATTATTAAATGTGATTGAGAAAACACAATTTCAAGATGTTTTCTTAGAAAATATGTTTTGAAGGAAAAATTGATCTTACTCTACATATTAACGTAATTTTTAATCATTTTCATTTAAATTATTCTCAAATTAATTATGATCTTTTATTTTTTAACACATAAACCCAATGAGAGTTAAATTAACGATAAAGTTGAAAAAAATTAAACCCTAGTCTAGCTTTGGAACATGGTATCGTAGAAACCTACATCGATTTTTTTCTAAGGATATATTATTTTCAAGGGTAAATTGGATAACGTAACCATTATATAAATGAGTATTAATTGAATTTCTATATTGTATCAAAATACTACAAATTGATCCTGTGTTGTTTTGTGTAACCCATTATGATCGCGCTCTCACAATAAATTAAATACGGGACCTCAAGAGTGTTGTGTTAATTTTTATATTTCATTCATAGATTATTTTAATTGTAAAACTAAATTCATGTATAATATTATTTTAATTATTGTATCTCATTTATTTAAAACAAATAAGTGAATATGGTGAGAATTAAATCCATTTCTAAGAAAAACCACTCTTCCATTGGTGGTGCAGTAATCGTAGAATCTTTTTGAATTTCCAAAGGATTATAAAGAGTATAACCTAATCAAATTTATGATGATTATTTATTATTAAAATACTATGTTTGTATAAGAATAAAAATTTACGAAAATACAATAAATAAATGATAGACTAACATGATTAATATTAAAAAAAATCATTTCAATGTGATGAATTAGAACAAGGCTTTGATAAAGGAATCATGGAATCAAGATCTCATTGTATTGGGATAGTGTGTTCTAGAACCTATAAGGTGACTATATGACTCCTATAGAACTAAAAAATGGCATAAAATCACTGCCTTGGTCGAAATCCCAAGTGAGGTGCCCATGGATCCCTTTTGTATCCAAATAGGGAAGTGGTTTTGTGAACCTTAATTTTAAGATACCAGTTGTATCACAGTTTTGAGTTTGTAAATAGAAAAATCTAGACTTGAAAAAAAAGTGTAACATTTTTAAATCCACTTGAATACGACCTTTTCAAAAAAATTTACTATTGGAATAGTTCATCTTGATATATAGATGAATCATAGAACTAATCTTTTGACTTTGTGAATATTCAGTTACACATAAAGGTTAGTTAGGTTGGGCCAATATGTGGTTGAATTCGGATAATATATCTAGATATATATTGTATAACACTATGTTTTGTATTATCTATCAAAATTTCACCCAATTTTGATGTGAGGAATTCATGGGACATGTTAAATAGTGGACTATTGTTCATGAGTTTCCTTGCGGTTTGGACCATATTGCTTCAACTTCAATCTGGATCCTCCAAATCACCTCCTAAAAAATTAAATAGTTAAAAAAAGTAAAATTTAATATTATAATAGTGATAAAACTAATATAATTAAATTAAATTTGTTGTTAAATTTTAAATAAAATTTATAACATCAATTCCTAATTAGTTTAACAAAGTTGGGTAGGGATGGAAGTGAATAGTAAATCGTTACATGCTCATCCAACCTTCAAGAATGATTATAAAAATTAATATAATGTGACCTGATAATATTTATAATATTAATATAATTCATTATATTATTAGACTTTATAATATGTAAAGGAACTATAACTTTCATGAAAAACACACATTATAAAACAAGGTAATCAATACAACAATCAATGAAAATAGTGAAATGTTGCAAAAAAATGTGTCGTAAAACGTTATAGGATGATCATATATGATATCATAAATATTATTATTTTTATAAAACAATATACTAACATTTGTTAAACCACTATAAAAGGGGTTAATGAGCTCTCAACAAAAGGGAAGTGTGAGTGAGATATACACCATATTCACGACTTATTTCTTTTCTATGGTATAGATACTACCATTTTTTTATGTTATATCATGAACTATTTTTTCTTCATGTTATTTTAATATTCATTTAATTTTATATATTTCATGTAGCTTATACTTCATATGTTACCAAAGTGATAAGGGTTTAATTCCCAATGCATTCATTATTTGGGATTGTTTCCACATACATCTCCCTTGAGTGGTTTATTATAAATTTTTATCATAAAGTCAAAATATTTTATTATTTTATGGTGGTTAATTAAACCATGAATTAATATTACCATTTTTAATTAATTTTCTAAAAAACAATTAAGAAAAATTAAAAAAAATAATACGAATTTTATCCCACTTCATTTAGAAAAATTTTCCTTCCAAAAACATGCCTTCTAAAAATGTCTTTGAATTTTTTTCACCCTATCCAAATTATATGTTTAATAAAAAAATTATCTTTTTTGAAAAAATTCTATGAATATTCATTTTATTTTTTTAAAAAATAGTTTTTATTTTACTGAAAATGTGAAAGGAATCATTATTTTAACATGCCCAACATATAAGAAATTACCTTCCATCTTGATTGTAATATATTTGGAGCTTACTTTTCAAAAATAAAAGGTTAATTTTAAAGATAAAATTTTCTTATTATTTTGGAAATATTTTTTTATAGTGATTTTCAAAGATAACAATTTATATAATAATTTATGTGTAATAATGTTTTAAAATAAAAATGGGTTTTTTTCAAGGAAAGGTTATTTTCCTAAAAAATGGTCCAAGTGATCTTTCAAAATAATTTTCATTATAATAATATATCATATTGTGTAGATTATAATTTAATGGGGATAATCTACCATGATACCATCCTTATTATTTCTCTCGGTCATTTATGATCAGTTTGACTGTGGAGGTGCTATTTTAATATCATTAACCATATTACTCTGGATGGTTTATGATTATGATTATTGATTATAGAATGTAAAAGAATTTCATTATCACTTTTCCCAATATAAATTTTTATATTTTTTAAATCTCATCTCATTCAGATGATAAATCCATTGAACATATTAAGTGGTTGGTGGATCCCTCTATAACCCCTCGATGCATCGGTAGGTCTAAAGAGGCAATTTAGATTATGTATTTGGCTGAGGCCTTACCAATTATTGTTAGATATCATAGTAAAGAACACGATGGTTGTAACAACCCGAGAATTCATGTTTTGTGTAATGATATGTTTCCCCTTTTAGTTGGACCATCTTGCTTTAAAAAGAAAATGAAAATAAACGAAAAACGTAACAACAAGCATGAATGAAACTCTATTTTATTAAGAAACTTGACGTTTACATCTTCCCACAATCAAAACATCACTAACCGAGGATTCCAACCAAGAATCCGATTACAATGACAGGAAGACTGCTTAGAACCACTAGGAGCCCGAGTATGCGGTAAGGATTTCGAGCATCCATCATAAGGAACGTAAGGATTGCTGAAGCCACCGCGACCATGCTGAGCACCAAGGGGATCATACGAACCATCCTTGCTTCTCCTTCAGCCACTTGAGGTAAGGGTCACCGAGACCTAATCCTTTTATAAGCACCAAAAATGACCGTTGGACCTCAAACGGTCATAAATCTGACCGTTGGACCTCAAACGGTCATAAATCCGACCGTTGGAATAAAATGATCCGAATGTTACATGTGTAGTTTTCTTTAATGTTTTAAATGACCTCAATGTTAATTATCCTTTGTTTCCAAAATAAGAATTTTATTTTATGTTTTAAAAGGAGATAATTAATATTATTTTCTTCTTCCATTATTTGTTTAATTTATTTTTCTCTTTTAAAATGGTGGACTAATGTTTCTGGTGAAGTTTTACTTCTTTCACAAATATAAATGTACACACACTCGGTTGTAGATGTACATATATTTATGTTGTGATAAACTGTATGTAAAATGAATTATACCTATTTTTTCTAAATTATATATATAAGTAATAATAATACCAATGTTCGCAACTTGCTTTTATAATTAATACTTTTTTTGAAATTATGTTGATGTTTCGGTTTCTTGCTTTACAAATTCTTGTGGTTTAATGTTGAAATTTACGTTAAAACACATTTAATGGGGTAGTTTATTTAATGTTTTGTATTGAATGTTAACGGTGTAAACAATGTTAATGTAAAATAGGGTGGAATGAACTAATTAATGTACAATTATATTAAATGACCCATGACGTTTTAAATAATAAAGGTTAAAAATAATTGAAGATTAAATAAGAATGGTTTAATAATAAAAATATAAATTAGGCTTGATTAAATTATTTGACAACAGAATTATTATTAAAATAATTAAAGTTGTAAATAATTGAATGTTAAATAATGATAAAGTTTTATAAAAAAAAAATAAAAAGATTTCAAAAGGAAACAAATCGCGGGTAGGGGAGGCCCGTGTTCCCTCCTGTTTTGCGCCGCATCTTACCTCAGCCGTTGGATCGGGACGATCAAATCCCGGCCGTCCCTTCTTTTAAAACCGCAACACCCCTCAGTCGTCCGATTCCCCCCTCATTTAATCCCAGCCGTTCATCGCGTTTCGCGTTTTCTTCTCCACGTCGCGCTCATCTCCCTCGCGCCGAACCAGTAGCCTGCTGCACTGTTTTTTTTCTTTCTTTTCTTCTTCGCCGTGTAGACCCAGCAACGCCCCCTTTCCACGCGGTTGATGCCGACTCTCCACCTCCCTCGAAGTCCTCCTCTTCTCTCGTTTTGTTTTTTTTAAGCCCCGGTTGCACCGAGGATCGATGGAACGGCTCCTGAATTCTCCGACCTCCAGGCGACGCTCCGGCCTCCCTCCTCCTCGACGAACTATTGCACCCTACTCTTCCTCCTCCTCGACGAACTATTGCACCCTACTCTTCCTCCTCCTCGACGATCTGGTAAGGGTCTTTTGGTTTTTTTTTCAGTCTGTGTAAATACCGGGTTTGTTCTGAGTTATATATATATATTTATACAAGTTATACATGTATATATATATATACTCCATGTTTGTACCTTCGGGATCCTGCTGTTGCACCCTACTCTTCCTCCTTCACGTCGAGCTGGTAAGGGTTGTTTTTCTTTTTTTCCAGTTTGTGTAAACACCGGTTGTGTATATAGTTATATACACGTTTTCACTTGATATATATATAAACATATATATATATATTCTATGCCCTCGGCTTCTAGATCTGGTTTGCTGCACCTTGCTCCTCCTCCTTCCCGTTTGAGCTGGTAAGGGATAGTTGAGTTTTGTGTTTCTTTTTTTTTTATATACGCTTATATATGTAAACATATTTATATATATTTGGATATAACTTTCAATCCTTTGTTTTTGAACTCGGTTTGGGTTCATGTTTTGTTTTTCGTTTTATGTTATTTTATATTTTTCATATATAAAAATATACATGTTTTATGTTTTGAAATATAAACGAGGAAGATCAAATTTTAAGTTATGTTTTATTACAATTCGACTTATATATATATACATGTTTTTCTTTTGTATGAAACCGCTTCCAAGTCAGAACTGTTTTTGTGTACATCCAAATTAAGACAAGATTTGTGGGAATCCAAAGTATGAATAAAACCGAATTCCTTCACAAGTGATAAGTTGATTTCCTTGTGTGCTTTATAAAACCCTATCTACCCCCTTTTTGTTAGAAAATTTATGTTCTTAAGAATATGTGAATCATGTAATGAATCAATTGAGTATTATTTAATTAACTAATCCACTGAGACACATAGACACAATACACGGCTTCGTGTGTTACATATATACATTAACTGTGGACTGATTGACAGTTTTTTTTTGGCAAACGAAAGTTAATTTCGTTTGGTGGTTGTTTTAATTCTTATCCATTTCTAGAACTCCGAATAGTTACAAGAAATGACACTTGCCTTGTTTTTAATTTTCTAGCACATTATGGTTCCAAAAAGAGATGTTTTAAAGATATCCTTAAGCCTGGAAGTGGCCATTAGTAATAATGTAATTCTACATGACAAACCAATACATTGAGTGTTTAAGTTATTATTTCTTGTGTAATAAGCTTGTTGTTTCCAGTTCAGATTCTTTATCTATGCTCATGACATAATCTGTTTCTGATTCTTTATTTATGCTCATGACATGATCTGCTTCAAATGGTGAATATGTATGAGAGACTTTGACTATGAATATATGAATGAAACCTAATGAATGTATGACCATGTCTAAATGTGAGAGGGAAGTATTGGACTTACATGTTATGGACGGGTGCGCCCGGAATTATACAGCGCTCCAATGCATTGGGTAAAGGATGAGTCTCATGAGACGTTATGTGCTACAGTCTTGGCGGTTAGCCTCGGCTTGTGCTGCTATGGAAACGGGATCGGCGATTAGCCTTGGCCCGTATTAAGTTATGTTTTTATGGTCTTGACGCAAGGTCTTGACAAGGTCCGACATTATACTTTCCCTCCACATATGAAGATTAATGGTGAACCAGGGGATGGTTCAACTAACAGGACATCCCTAACTGGGTAAATTCCCCTAGACTATGAGAAAGGAAACATGTGATAAGAACTGAAAAACACATGTTTGGTATCATAAGAACTTTACGTGTCCTTGTCTTGCTTAATGTAATGTTTTATCACTTTCTAAAATGTCTGTCTTGAAATGCTCCCTTGATCATGAAACCGTACTTAACGTGACAAGAACTGTTTTCTTATGGTGAACTGTTAAATGAATTGCATTCTTCTCACGAACCATGATATGCATGTTTTCCTACCTAGCCATAGTAATTCCCTTGGAATTGAAGTAACCTTGTTTTAACTTTATGTATTGCTTACTCTGTTTATTTTGCGCACTCTGACCATGTTTACATTAAGGCTTATTGCAAGTACGTGCCTCTTTGTGCAAGTGGTTTTCAAAGAAAGCTGGATTTCATGTTTTTAATAAATGATAATGTTTTAGAAAAGTATTTGTATTCTTTTCAAAGGATTTATGTATGAAAGGATTTTTCCTAAAAATGGTTTTTTTTTAAAACCCCTTACTGGGCATTTTTGCTCACCCTACGTTTTGTTTAAAATTTTTCAGGTACGGTTGATATTAATGAAGCTAAACAAAAGCAGCTGGTTTCCCAGAATCCCGAGCCTCACGATCCTCTGTTGTGATGAGACATGATATTTTGTTTGTAATGTTGTATTGTAAAGAGTATCATGTCTCATTAAGCACCCCGGTATTTGGGGGTCGCTATAGTTGGTATCAGAGGATGGGTTCAGGAAACTCTGGAAAACCAGGTGAGATAAATATATTGCTAAGACTAATTAAGTAAAAACGTTATGATTTTCAGATGGCTGATGTACCTACTGACCTTTTGTCACTCCCCACCGAGGCTCTAGAGAACATTATATCTCTAGTCAGCCGTGAAAACTTTCTGAACTATGCTCACATTCGCATGACGTGTAAGCACCTATACGATGTGTCGAACTCATCTCGGGTTCTTAGTCTCCACCGGGGAATGGGGATGGATTATCTCCTAATGATGATGACCCAGTTTCCCGCGTATGCACGTCGAGGAAGGTATCACGAAGGACTCTTCCGAGTGTTTACTGCGGGCGAGGAGTTTGGCACAATGCTAGATAACCCTTTCCAAGAAGCTGCTGCTGCCGGAGATCTTCGAGCGGCTTATCTGTGTCAGGTCCTGCACTATGGCTTCTGGGGCCAGTTAATGGACTTCGAAGCATTGGAGAATGAGTCCACTCGTGTGTCTCTTAGGCAAGAAGTGTACACCGACGTTTCCCAACTCCACACCCCTCACGCGAAACTCAAGAGGCGTTATAAATGTCCCCATGACTTTAGTCCCATTTGTTCATCTTGTGTATGGTTTGTGGAGTTAGAGAGTTTCGCCTCTCTTTGTAGTGTTCGTCTGGAAAACTCAGACTTTAATGTGTAAACCTTCTTAATTAAAAAGTTTATGATCTTTTCCTTCTCAGTGTTGTAAGTGACCTCTCTTGTTTACCTTCTCTTCCAGATGGCAGGTCAGATGAACCTCTCGTCTCTGCCTGACGAGTTAATAGAGGTTGTCTTGATCAGAACTTGTATGGAGGACTTTCCCTCCTTTCTCCACCTACGAGGGTCCTGCCAACGTCTTCTGGACATAGAAAACAGTCCAGAAATTCTCCGCGCGTGTCAGGAGAATGAATATGTGATCCACCTCCTTACCACCACCCAGCTCCCCTGCTATAGGCGAAGGGGGAGATACCAGGAAGGGCTGTTTCAGTGTTTCTCCATGACACGGAACTTCTCCGCCAGAGCTAGCTTTCTCGTAGCAGCTCAGGACGGCAACCTCAGAGCCGCCTACATGTTTCCGATCCTGAACGTCAGCCTTCTCAATCGTGTTGTACCCCTCAACTACCTCGAACGTGATGAAGTTCAAAGGGTTACTAGGGGATTCGTCCGCTCGGACGTTTCAGAGCTGTTTATTGCACGGGCCTCCCTGTGGAAGCCTGTGTGTAGTGCCCATGAGCAGGAGTACATGTCTTATTGCTCGAAGTGTATCTGGGTCAGGGAAACAGAGGAGCTGTGTACCAGTTTAGGGGTTCCGTTAACTGAGCCAGACCTTCAGTTTTGGTGATGTTGTGCGACCGAAGTCCTTCTCTTGTCTTTTTATGAATAGAATTGCGAGGACGCAATTCTTTTAAGGGGGAGATAATGTAACAACCCGAGAATTCATGTTTTGTGTAATGATATGTTTCCCCTTTTAGTTGGACCATCTTGCTTTAAAAAGAAAATGAAAATAAACGAAAAACGTAACAACAAGCATGAATGAAACTCTCTTTTATTAAGAAACTTGACGTTTACATCTTCCCACAATCAAAACATCACTAACCGAGGATTCCAACCAAGAATCCGATTACAATGACAGGAAGACTGCTTAGAACCACTAGGAGCCCGAGTATGCGGTAAGGATTTCGAGCATCCATCATAAGGAACGTAAGGATTGCTGAAGCCACCGCGACCGTGCTGAGCACCAAGGGGATCATACGAACCATCCTTGCTTCTCCTTCAGCCACTTGAGGTAAGGGTCACCGAGACCTAATCCTTTTATAAGCACCAAAAATGACCGTTGGACCTCAAACGGTCATAAATCTGACCGTTGGACCTCAAACGGTCATAAATCCGACCGTTGGAATAAAATGATCCGAATGTTACATGTGTAGTTTTCTTTAATGTTTTAAATGACCTCAATGTTAATTATCCTTTGTTTCCAAAATAAGAATTTTATTTTATGTTTTAAAAGGAGATAATTAATATTATTTTCTTCTTCCATTATTTGTTTAATTTATTTTTCTCTTTTAAAATGGTGGACTAATGTTTCTGGTGAAGTTTTACTTCTTTCACAAATATAAATGTACACACACTCGGTTGTAGATGTACATATATTTATGTTGTGATAAACTGTATGTAAAATGAATTATACCTATTTTTTCTAAATTATATATATAAGTAATAATAATACCAATGTTCGCAACTTGCTTTTATAATTAATACTTTTTTTGAAATTATGTTGATGTTTCGGTTTCTTGCTTTACAAATTCTTGTGGTTTCATGTTGAAATTTACGTTAAAACACATTTAATGGGGTAGTTTATTTAATGTTTTGTATTGAATGTTAACGGTGTAAACAATGTTAATGTAAAATAGGGTGGAATGAACTAATTAATGTACAATTATATTAAATGACCCATGACGTTTTAAATAATAAAGGTTAAAAATAATTGAAGATTAAATAAGAATGGTTTAATAATAAAAATATAAATTAGGCTTGATTAAATTATTTGACAACAGAATTATTATTAAAATAATTAAAGTTGTAAATAATTGAATGTTAAATAATGATAAAGTTTTATAAAAAAAAAATAAAAAGATTTCAAAAGGAAACAAATCGCGGGTAGGGGAGGCCCGTGTTCCCTCCTGTTTTGCGCCGCATCTTACCTCAGCCGTTGGATCGGGACGATCAAATCCCGGCCGTCCCTTCTTTTAAAACCGCAACACCCCTCAGTCGTCCGATTCCCCCCTCATTTAATCCCAGCCGTTCATCGCGTTTCGCGTTTTCTTCTCCACGTCGCGCTCATCTCCCTCGCGCCGAACCAGTAGCCTGCTGCACTGTTTTTTTTCTTTCTTTTCTTCTTCGCCGTGTAGACCCAGCAACGCCCCCTTTCCACGCGGTTGATGCCGACTCTCCACCTCCCTCGAAGTCCTCCTCTTCTCTCGTTTTGTTTTTTTTAAGCCCCGGTTGCACCGAGGATCGATGGAACGGCTCCTGAATTCTCCGACCTCCAGGCGACGCTCCGGCCTCCCTCCTCCTCGACGAACTATTGCACCCTACTCTTCCTCCTCCTCGACGAACTATTGCACCCTACTCTTCCTCCTCCTCGACGATCTGGTAAGGGTCTTTTGGTTTTTTTTTCAGTCTGTGTAAATACCGGGTTTGTTCTGAGTTATATATATATATTTATACAAGTTATACATGTATATATATATATACTCCATGTTTGTACCTTCGGGATCCTGCTGTTGCACCCTACTCTTCCTCCTTCACGTCGAGCTGGTAAGGGTTGTTTTTCTTTTTTTCCATTTTGTGTAAACACCGGTTGTGTATATAGTTATATACACGTTTTCACTTGATATATATATAAACATATATATATATATTCTATGCCCTCGGCTTCTAGATCTGGTTTGCTGCACCTTGCTCCTCCTCCTTCCCGTTTGAGCTGGTAAGGGATAGTTGAGTTTTGTGTTTCTTTTTTTTTATATATGCTTATATATGTAAACATATTTATATATATTTGGATATAACTTTCAATCCTTTGTTTTTGAACTCGGTTTGGGTTCATGTTTTGTTTTTCGTTTTATGTTATTTTATATTTTTCATATATAAAAATATACATGTTTTATGTTTTGAAATAAAAACGAGGAAGATCAAATTTTAAGTTATGTTTTATTACAATTCGACTTATATATATATATACATGTTTTTCTTTTGTATGAAACCGCTTCCAAGTCAGAACTGTTTTTGTGTACATCCAAATTAAGACAAGATTTGTGGGAATCCAAAGTATGAATAAAACCGAATTCCTTCACAAGTGATAAGTTGATTTCCTTGTGTGCTTTATAAAACCCTATCTACCCCCTTTTTGTTAGAAAATTTATGTTCTTAAGAATATGTGAATCATGTAATGAATCAATTGAGTATTATTTAATTAACTAAACCACTGAGACACATAGACACAATACACGGCTTCGTGTGTTACATATATACATTAACTGTGGACTGATTGACAGTTTTTTTTTGGCAAACGAAAGTTAATTTCATTTGGTGGTTGTTTTAATTCTTATCCATTTCTAGAACTCCGAATAGTTACAAGAAATGACACTTGCCTTGTTTTTAATTTTCTAGCACATTATGGTTCCAAAAAGAGATGTTTTAAAGATATCCTTAAGCCTGGAAGTGGCCATTAGTAATAATGTAATTCTACATGACAAACCAATACATTGAGTGTTTAAGTTATTATTTCTTGTGTAATAAGCTTGTTGTTTCCAGTTCAGATTCTTTATCTATGCTCATGACATAATCTGTTTCTGATTCTTTATTTATGCTCATGACATGATCTGCTTCAAATGGTGAATATGTATGAGAGACTTTGACTATGAATATATGAATGAAACCTAATGAATGTATGACCATGTCTAAATGTGAGAGGGAAGTATTGGACTTACATGTTATGGACGGGTGCGCCCGGAATTATACAGCGCTCCAATGCATTGGGTAAAGGATGAGTCTCATGAGACGTTATGTGCTACAGTCTTGGCGGTTAGCCTCGGCTTGTGCTGCTATGGAAACGGGATCGGCGGTTAGCCTTGGCCCGTATTAAGTTATGTTTTTATGGTCTTGACGCAAGGTCTTGACAAGGTCCGGCATTATACTTTCCCTCCACATATGAAGATTAATGGTGAACCAGGGGATGGTTCAACTAACAGGACATCCCTAACTGGGTAAATTCCCCTAGACTATGAGAAAGGAAACATGTGATAAGAACTGAAAAACACATGTTTGGTATCATAAGAACTTTACGTGTCCTTGTCTTGCTTAATGTAATGTTTTATCACTTTCTAAAATGTCTGTCTTGAAATGCTCCCTTGATCATGAAACCGTACTTAACGTGACAAGAACTGTTTTCTTATGGTGAACTGTTAAATGAACTGCATTCTTCTCACGAACCATGATATGCATGTTTTCCTACCTAGCCATAGTAATTCCCTTGGAATTGAAGTAACCTTGTTTTAACTTTATGTATTGCTTACTCTGTTTATTTTGCGCACTCTGACCATGTTTACATTAAGGCTTATTGCAAGTACGTGCCTCTTTGTGCAAGTGGTTTTCAAAGAAAGCTGGATTTCATGTTTTTAATAAATGATAATGTTTTAGAAAAGTATTTGTATTCTTTTCAAAGGATTTATGTATGAAAGGATTTTTCCTAAAAATGGTTTTTTTTTAAAACCCCTTACTGGGCATTTTTGCTCACCCTACGTTTTGTTTAAAATTTTTCAGGTACGGTTGATATTAATGAAGCTAAACAAAAGCAGCTGGTTTCCCAGAATCCCGAGCCTCACGATCCTCTGTTGTGATGAGACATGATATTTTGTTTGTAATGTTGTATTGTAAAGAGTATCATGTCTCATTAAGCACCCCGGTATTTGGGGGTCGCTATAATGGTATAATATATATTGGATGAGGACTCAATGGAATGTTAAAAATTTATAGAATTTTTTGTTCCATTATTATGAATTAATGAATTTATATTCTATGGAATTATTCAATTAGTTATAATATTATTGGTAAAGTTTCATGATCATGTCATTATTTTTAGGGAGTTACTTTATCATCATATATTGAAGCCATATTATGAAAATGTTATTGATTAAATGGAATTTTTTTCAATCATTTACCATTCCTTATTGACTATTCTTTATTTTTTGATAGATTATGTTGTATGCTTACCCTTATTGAGAACTTGAGATCACCCCTTTCTTATGTTTCCTTTCCCAAGGATACCAGGTTGTGTATTAAGATTTATATTCAAGATTATTCTAAATGGGATAAATTTTTCTCAAAGAAATGATGTTTTTGATTTTATATTTTGAAATATTATTTGGTATTACATGTATGTATCTTTTTTACCAATACTACGAATCTATGTTGTCTAGTAGAGAAAGATCCTTTTTATTTATGCCAATGTAATAAAATATACATCGGTACTAGGATACTAGGTTTTGAGTTGTTATTATTGGTATTAAAGAATGTTTAGTAAAAACATTAGGATACTGATTTAGGAAAACATAAATTAAAGAACATAAACCTAGGAATGATTTCTAAGATCAGTCTATGTATAAGATAAAATCCTAATGTTTTGGTAATGTAGAGATTATGTGATTTTTGTACAAATGAATCCATGTTTGGATACTATTAGTGGATGTTGTTCTAACATAGATTTATCTAGGATTAATAAATCTAAAACATCCATGTCATGCTTGAATCAAACATTACCTAGAACATGAAAACATGCCTTATTTTGAACCTAGTTTTGCACTTATGGTGGATATTCATAGTATATTTTTCATTTTCATTACAAAACATTATAAAAGATTTTAAAATAAATATATCCCCAAAGAGATAATTATTTTGATTATGAGATTATATATTAATTAATTTTTAAATTTATGTTTAGTGTTTCACTAGTTTGGGGACTATACATTATGTTTCATAATGTTATGATCTAATCTAGTGTATTTCTTTTTTTAGAAATAGATATAATGTGAGGAATGAAAATTATATCAATTTACGTATTCTATGTAGGGATTTCCTCATTAGGAAATATAATGAAGTTAAATCTAGTTATGGAGATGGAACTGATCATATTTTAACCATATTCGGGAAACTAACTCAGCTGAGTAGAAATAATTGATCTTGTATGGAGCAGTTTGTTAATCCACTATGTGGTGTTCCAATGTTATACTGAATTATGTGTGAAAAACCTCCATCATTCAATGGTGCAAAAAATCCATTTGTATCTGAGAAATGGATAAGTTATTATTTGAATATATGTCTTTCATTGATAAGTAATGAAAGGGATAAGGTTTTAATTGAATTATATCATCTCTCAGGAGATTTGTATAAATTGTGATCCTTGATTCACAGCTCTAATGATAAAGAATAAATATAAAACATGTCACGAAATTATTTTAAGTTACTCTAAGTGGAAAAATATTATCGTTTTTATAAATGAGTTGATATGGAGAGAAAATTCCTAAGTCCAAGACAAAAGTAAGATGATGAACCCTAGTTGATGAACCCTATTTGTTGCCTGATAATGGCTTTCCCCCCTTCCTAGTAGAGGGAGTGCGGAAGATGATTTGGCTCCACTTCCCCCAGTGCCGCAGGGGTCTTTTGTCCCATTTTCAAACCCTATTTACCTTCCAGACTTCCCGTTGATTTCCCTAAGCCCGAATGTTCTGAAGCTTCACCATGGGGTCCCTCAGCTATCGAATTCTTCATCAGAATTCTCCATGGCATCGAATTACCTATATTTGACCCTGGTTTCTCGTTTTTCTCATTGAAGGACTTCTGTTGAAAATTTTGATTTCCTCATGTTCAGTGACTGGGATTTGAAAGAATGAGAAGTTATAGGGCTTCTTGATGATCATCATCTGATGATTCGATTTGGCTCAGAGGAAGACTTAATCAGCACCTAGTCTAGAGCTCCCCACTGTTGAAGCGGATGCAAATTCATTATTCTCTGATGGTTGTTTGATCTCTGTATGAATTGGGATCCTCCTTCAGTTGCGACCTGGGTATGCCTGCCTCATCTTTCTCTGCCTTTTCAAAATCCTTATATACTTTTTATGTTAGGTAATTTGTTTGGTTGGTTCCTATGCTCGGATTCTTGTACTTCTTCTATGATTCATCTAGTGAACCCTCGTTTTTATGTTGAGGTGGATGCCTCGAAGCCAACAGTTGACTGGATTTGGATTGATGTTGGTAAGGAGTTCTGATGGAGGAAAGCTATTGTGTATGAAAACTGGGTTGATTATTGTTCGTCATGTTGTAGTTTGGGACATTTGGTTAGTCATTGTTTGTCATGGAACCAGAAACAGGAGGCCTGTTGCTTTAGCAAATAGGCCTGGTGGGGTACCTAATCAAGGACAGTCGCGTCCTTATGCAGCAATGTTTGGTAATGTTGTTTGACTGGGTGATTCATCTTTGTGAAGGCAGACACAGGCTTCCCCCAATCCGTCTGTTGCTATGGTATTTGACAGATTGAAGCATGATCTGTCACTGCATAATGGTGTGGATCAAAGTGGGACGGATGAGGCTGGTCCTAGTACTTGACCTGGAGGCAAGGTGGGCATGCCAGTTTCCTCAGGGCAGATGTTGTGGCATGGTAACAATGTTGTTGATCAATTTATTGTAGGACGGGTTGACGGTGAAATGGTCATGGCTGGTGATGCTGAACTGAAGGGGGTGGGGAGATGGCATTGGGCTTGGTTACACCTCATGTTTTTCCAGCTGTTAAGGATCCTCAGCTGCAGTTGAACTCTACTTATGGTTTACAGATTACAGTTGATAGTGGGATGATAAAAGCTGGCGATGCTGAGCAGAAGGAGTGGGAGCTGGCCATGAGTGGACAGGCTCACGATGCACCCCATGTTTGTCCAGCTGTTATTGACTCTCAGTTGCAACTGAATTTAGATTGTGGTCTCAAAATTGCAGTTGATACTTACAACCTCTTTCAGTAATTAGGACATGAGGAGTTTAATGGGTTCCCTCAAATGAATGAAGGTCAAAATATGATATTCGTCAAAGAGGATGTTTTAAGGAAGGAGCTAGATGTTAGTACTGATTTTGTGGAGTCTACATGGTGTTTGGATATGATTGATATCAATGGGAAATATAAGAAGAACTGGATCTTAACTGATGCTTTCCAAGAGATGGTAATTGCTGGAAAATGGGGGGATGTATTGGATGGTGCAAAAGAAAATATTTTTGAATTTTCCAGGCCTTCCTTTAGTGATGTTGTCAAGGATGGGAAGAAAAATCATGGAAATGAGGAACCTCCCCCAGTTAAAAGAATAATGAAGAAGGTTTATAACATTCCAAAGCCGGTGTCAACTAGGTTCTCTGTAAGGTAATCCTCTAAGGAGTTGTTATCCTTAGAGAAACTGAATCTCAGGAGGAAATATGCAAAGTTCCTGAAGCACTATGATAGCTTTGAATGGGAATCATCTACTGCGTATGAGGTTTTATATCATGGGTGTGGCGAGGTGTATGACTTCTATGACATGTAACTGGTTTCGCTTGCTTGTTGTGATTGTTTAGTGTACGTTTTTCTTTCATAATAAATGGTCAGAGGATTTACCTCTGGATGAGCTTTTCTGGTAAGACGAAAAGGTGTCCAAGTATCAAAACAACTTTATAACGTTATAAAATAGTTCTAAAGACTACACATGTAATCAAAAGTGTAATATTTATCATTTCCTTGATTATTTAAAGGAAATCCTTTAAGTGGTATTAGTCTCCCATGTATTCCTATCATATGAGGAAATAGTATCATGTGTTACCAATATAGATAAAAAATTCTCAAATATTTTAGGATTTTAAGTAAACTAATAAAAGAAGAGGATATTAAAGAAAAAAATAAATAAACAGAATAATATAAAGAAGAATTTTTGAACATGTGATAATTGTGGAATGAAACACCCTAGTACTTGCATGAAGGGGATGTGAGATTTCTACCAGTGTGGGGAGAAAGGCCAATAAGGAGAAGACTATAATGTTATAAAACAAGTTTCCAATGCTAAATACATTAATTTTAAGAATATGGGGAACTACGTAAATTGAAGTCCCATGTGTCACAAGAATATAACTTAGTAAAATTTTAGTGATCAAGGTCATGATTATGATATTAATATGGTTGAAGATTATTAATTAAAGTGTTTATGTATTTGGATTCATGAATTATGTTTTAGTATTATTTTGTCAAAATATATTCCACTTATAAGAATTAGAAATTGTACAGGGACTGTACTCTAGTACTCTTTCATTAAGGACTTGATAGAATATGGTAAATGGTATTGATAACCATGGAATGTTACTTTATGGTGAGGTGATATTTTTGGAAAACACCTGATTTAGGGAAATATAACCCTTAGTATGTGTACGTTGTAGAGATAATAATTAGATAAACATATGTTTGATTTTGAATGGGATAGTATTGGAAACCTGTATGTTTTATCTAATTTTTTATTTCGAAATAAATATGGGGAATGTTATAGTAATTATAAAAATATCATTTCAGAAAAAGGAAATCCCAGAGGCCATTGGGATTGAACCCACAACTAAATGGAAAAATGGGTAGAAAACCTACCCCATGCATTTGTGATGTCTTGGATAATATAAAATCATTTATAGTTAAACAATTTTATAGATACATACTTATAGATTGGATTAAGATGATATCATTGAAATATTTCTTACCCTCTTGCTTTTGGTAAATATTTAGAGTCATAATGAAGGACTCGTGGATCTACAGATTTTTTAAAGGTAAATTTAAAAACAATACACATGAAAAAAATTATTATCCAATTCATTGAGTAAGAGATGAAGTGGAAATTGATATTCACATGACCAAATGATGAGATTGTAATTATGAAATAAAAGGAAATAAATTAAGAATGTTTTCTCAAGTGATTTATCTAGATGGTAAAAGAATCAATCAACTATAGGTAAAAACATTGAAACAAAGAATTTATCCAATTATAATAATTTATGATGATATAAATACCCTTTTGACACCTGTTTTATTTATAGTTTTATAGTTGTTAACCTTCTCTAGATCACCCACTTTCTTTTGATCAATGCCTTCTATCACTCTCCATAATTACATATGCATTTCCTATAAACCATATTTTAATTTACCCCAACTTTTTTCCCTATATAGAAACCTATATATGTGTTACTTTAAGTAACCATTATGTATCAATCTTCTCCTTTTTACTGGATGTTTTATTAACTCCTTAACAATGTGGGTTTCCAAAAATGGTTAAACCTTTGAGGATTGAGATCAAATTGTAATGAAACAATTTATTAAAGGTTGGGAGAATTTGGAAACCTGATATTTTATAATATATTTCCTTTTGAATAAATTTTACTTTCATATATCTCACTATATGCAACACAAGGTTTCATTGATAGCATGTGTTACATGCAAGACTGAGTTTTACAAATAATAATATATTGTTTGCATTATTATTTAATATGATAGAAATCACCTCACTATTAGAATGAAAGGAATTAATATTATTAAATAAATTATTAAAAATATGGTTTACAAAAAATATAAAATTATTTCTTTTTTTCAATTAATTATAAATGAAAACAAAAAAACCAATTGAATATATATAAAATCTTTTTATAAAAAAAAATATTTTTTGCATACAGAAGATTTTTTAATAATAAGGTCTATTAATTATTATTGTTGAATGATATTAATGAAATTGATATTTTATATATAAAAAACCAATTCCACTTACTGCCCATTTTGCCCGAACATCCCAGAGACCCCCTTGCATGCCATCATTCACTGCCCAGAAGCTAAGGAAATCTGGAATAAATGGGACCCAACCCCAGATGCATCACTGGATACAGCTTCTGACCTCCCCGCTCTCCTGGTGCAATGGTGCTCCTCTCTCTTAGTGGCTAAGGCAGGGTCATTCTACACCCTGGCCTGGATTATCTGGGTACGGCATACCGATGTTGTTTTCCACCACATGCATAAACCTCATGAATTCTGGATTGAACGGGCCACCTCATGGATCGAGGGATGGAATCACCACAATTGACATCAAATGACTAATTCTCTCCCTCCTGCCCCCCTCATTGGAACCCCCCAATGGAAGGTGTTCTTAAGATCAACGTGGATGTGTCTCTCCCAAAGGATGGAATTGTCTCCCTCGGTCTCCTAGTAAGAAATCATCTGGGGAAAATCATCACAACAAAGTATGAATTGCATCATGCCTTTTGGGAACCTGCTGTTGCTGAGGCTAATGCTATCCTGGTAGCTTTGATGCTGGCTTTGGAATGTGGGTGGGTTGATATTTTCATTGAATATGACTGCCTCACCATGATCGATGCCATTAACCACAACAATGGTGGACTCTAGTATTTTGGCCTCATTATCAAGAGAATTCTCTCTCTCTGCCAATGCTTTTCATTCTTCACCTTCTACTTTTCCAAAAGAGAAGGCAATAATGTGGCCCACCAGTTGACAACATCAGGCCCCTTTGAGGCCAACCAGCTCTGGCTGGACATTTTTTCTTTCCTGGATTTGCATTTGTATGTCTGCTGATATTCGTCATTAATGATATCAGTTTTTCTCAAAAAAAATTACATTCATAAAGATGTTTTTATATGTATAAGATAAGAAAAAATCAAATTTTACGGTTAAATATTGTATTTTCCCTAAAAATGAGTTTTGTCGCATTTTCCACAATTATTTTAATTTTTTTACTTTTAGAAAATAATTTTTCTAAAATAAAAATCAATTGTTGGAAATTATCTCATGATAAATTTGTGTTAATTTTCTGAAAAGATATGTTTTCTAGTGAATAGTGAAATTTGCTGATATTTTAAGAATTGTAATTTCATTTCAAGCATTTGAAAACATAGAAATTGTTTTTATATTATTTTAAAAGTAATATTATTAAAATTATATATATATTGATAAAATATATTTCATTGGAATAATTTTAATATTTAATTTGGATATATAAACACTTTAATCTGTTAAATATTTTCTATTTGAAGACATGATTTCTTATCGAGTCTGAACGATTAATTTTGAATTAAATTCATTCAATTATGTTAACTAAATTTATAAAAATGGATTTAGTATTTGGTATAAAATTAATTTATATTATCTAATATATTAAATGTAATTTTTTTACCATAATGATTAGTGAAAATATCTAAATTTAATCATTATGATTAAGGGGAAATTGAGTTTTCCGAAAGGTTAAACTAAGTATATTTGGTTTAAAATTCCATAAAATAATTTCCAAAATACATTTCATAGCCATATTGGGACCTTATCCCATATAGAAATTTTAATTTAGAATTATTTAATACTTTTTAGTGTATAAATATGAGGTTATAATTTATTTTTATCAAACATTACAAGTGTGCCACTCATCCCCACTTATAAATGGCCACACCTTCTCCGGCCATCATCACACATCTCAAGATATTTTTTTCAAGAAAAACTATGATAATAACTTCAAAACATACCACACCTCATCTCAGAGTATTTTTTTAGATGAATACAACCAAGTGTAATTTTTTTCAAACCAAAAGGAGTTCCTCAAAGAAGAGATAACATTCTTCAACGAGCATTTTTATTTTAGTTCTACCACCACATAATTCAATTATTATTTAAATATGATTGTAAAATAGAAAAAATATATATCATATAATGGGACATTTTCATGTTAATTTATTATCCAAAATACATAAGATATTCTAACAAATGGGAAATTATAATGTCCCTCCTATGTACGGTGAAATACCGCCTCACGAACCGATGTGACATGTTTATCATCAACACCTATCATGGTTAAGTATAAATATGGAATTAACTAATTTATGTAATATTAATGATAAATTATATTTATGGAATTATAATATCACATATACTTTATTAAATTCCATTCGGTAAAAATATGATAACTTTGCTCATGTGTACAGTGGACTACCGTTACACGAAGTAATGTGATTCATTTTAACTAAATCATTACATGAAAGATAATAAAGAAACTTTTAATGAATATATATGATATATGTGACATGATATAAATTATAAAAATTTAATATATCATGGTATCTATTACCCTTTACCTCATTTTAGGAATTATATCATTGTTTGTTCGTACGTATGACCTACCGTCTCTACAAAGCAATACAATTAATTTTCCACATCCAACATTCAAGAATGATTATAAATAAGTATATAATGAGTAAATAATATATTTTTAAAATTAATATAATTATTTATATTATTTCAAAATATAATGTGTGCAAGAACTAGAACATTCATGAAAAAAATACGCATAAGAACACAAGGCAATTAACAACCTAAATAATGAAAATATTGAAATATTGGTGAAAAATGGTTGGTAAAATGTTATAATTAAATAACATATGATATTATGATTATAATTATTGTTCTTTTTTAGGTGATTAACATGTTGTAATCCAATATATAATAGTTTAATGACTGCTCAACTAAAGGTAAGTGTGAGGCAAGGGTTTCCCAGGTCAGTTTTACTTTCTTGATACATATGCCATATTCACCAACTATTTCATTTATACAGTGTATATGCTAACATTGGTGTATGTTATATAATCAATTAATTTATATTAATGGAATTTAAAGTTTCATTTAACTTTATATCTTCCATTGGGCTTATTATTCAGATGTTACCAAACTAATCATGGTTCACTTCACAATCTCATCAATTTTAAGATTATTTATGATTATGTATCCTTTGGGAGACTTATTTGATATTTATATATTTAATTAAATATATTTTATTTCCCACTGGATATTCATGAACTTTTTAATCAATATTTCCATTTTTCCACTCATTTTTACTTAACATAATTGCGAGTTGTTTTTATTAAAATTTGACATTATATTTTTCTTTGGTTGGAAATTGGTTTTCCTCTAAAACCCTTGTTTTTAATAATTTTTTTAAATTTTTTTTTCAACATTTCAAAAATGGAAAATTAATGTCACCTTTACAATTTAAAAAATCAGTTAAATAAATTTCTTATTTTTAGAAAAATACCCATTTTCTAATTTTCTAGAAATTTGAAAGGAATATATTTTTAACGCACTTGGCATGTACGGAATTACTCACCATCATGGAAATCACTTAATTGAAGCTTACTATGAATGTATAAATGATTATTTTTAATGAAAAAAATCCTATATTTATGGAAATTAATGATTTTTTAAAGTTATTTTTAAAGGAAATTATTTTTACAATATTATATAATGTTTCTAGTTTTAAAATAATAATTAATATTTTCAAAGGAAGGTTATTTTAATAAAAAAATGTTCCAACTAATATTTCAAAGTAATTTTCCATCGATAAAGACATCCTTTAATGTAAATAATTATTTAATGGGTATATAATAAAATTAATCCATCCAAATTATTTATCCTAATGGTTTATGGTCAGTTTGACTCCAGAAGTCCTATTTTTATACAATTCACATTATTACTCTATAGGGTTTATGACTATTTTAGTGTATTAGAGAAATTATTTAAAATTTGTATTCTAGATTTTTAACCTAAATGTTTAAGTTGATTATGATTATCTCATTTTATACTAGGGATGCATTAGATACAGTATGAGATGGTCAGGGCCCACTATAGCCCCTATATGTATTGGTAGCTCTGCTAATACAATTAGTTTTCAAATTTGGCCAAGGCCTTACCCATTATTATTAGATATCAATGATGAGCCATCAATGGTATTATATTCATTATATGAGGTCTTTTAGGTATGTATTAGATATATGAAATTTTTCATTCCATCATTATGAATTTAGATATTGATATTCCAAGTGGTTAATCGATTAGTTATAATATCCATCTTAATTTTTCAAGATAAAGTGAATACTTATATAGAACTATTTGGTCATCATCTATTCATTCCATATTATGTTCATTTTATTTATCAAATGAAAGGTGATTTAGTTATTTACCTTTCCATATTGACATCCCATATTTATTTATATCTTGTATAGTATGCATACCTTTACTGAACATTGGATCTCGCCCTTTCTTATGTCTCTATTCCCCATGATACTAGTATGTATTGTGATTAATATACAAGATTAGGATAAAGGAGATAGTGGTGTTAACAAAGATAATGCATTTTGCTTTTAATGTTTTGAAATATAATATGGTATTTCAATTATTTATCTAGTTTACCAGGAGAACTAAACTATATGGTCTATTGGGGTGTGAACCTTAATATCTAGGAAAATGTAATAAAATAAAAACTAGCTCTCGGATACTGGGTTCATGGTCTTTACAACAAAATAATCAATTAGTTATTTTGTAGGGTACATTATAAAGTAATTAGAATACAATAATCTTCATGTCTAGTTTTCATTTTATGTAACAATGGATTCAACATCCCTCTATTTAAGCTCCATAAATCCCCTTTACATATTTATGTGAAGGGTTAATGAATAGTATTTATTGAAAAATAACATATTAAACTCCTCTGATAAAATTAATCTTATTTCTTCCTCTTGTCTCATGTTCTTGATAAGAGTCTTCCACCAATAATCTTCTACATCCAAGTGATAGACTTATAAGAAAAAATTTTCCAGTTCAGAGTTTTGATGAATAGAAAATATCTTTTCCATTGCATTAATTCATTGTTCAGTAACTAGTGGATTAGAAGACCCATAAAAGGTATAATGGTGTTTTGATATAAAAGGCTCAATGAAATGCTTCTCCCTTAATAGTAAATTTTAAATCTCAACATGGTTGTAGATACCATTCATATCTTGAGAGTGTTGAGTGAGCATTGGGACAAAATTTTTCATATGTACTCCAACAGAATTTGGATTCTCATGAAGAATATAGTTTAAATGACCATCACATTTACTATTTACACTATTTATTCTTGTTTCATCCATTGAATGAAACTAAAAAATCTTTTAAGAATCGAGGTATAATAATTATATTGAGATGTTTTAGAAGCATGAAATATTATCCATACAATGTATAAATCTGACACGTTCCTTTTAATCTCTAGAACCTTAGGTTTACCCTAATTTATCTGGGATCATTACAAAAACAATAGGTTTTTATCCTATATTTATACTTCTTCCTAGGGTTATCACTAATGTTTCCAAACCCATATATCCAATTATTAACTAAACCTACACCCTGATTACAATTTCTGTGACAAGACACATGATATATAAATATTTAATGAAAATAGAAGAATATTTAACACATTTTACAATAATACATTCCTAAGGATAGTTAAGGATTAGTTAAATTGAAGAATAGATAAATAATAATATTATTTATTGAAACATATTCAACAGAACCCTCAAATATTTTCCCAAATAGTACTCTTCTTATGAAAAACCTTCATTGAAGCTTACTTCATAACTTAGGGTAAGGAAATATAAGATAGTGTTACCCTTTATGCTTAATATAGGTAAACATGGGAGAAATAAATAATTATAGGATAAGATAATCATAAGGTTATGATAAAATATTATAATTCATGTTCTTAGCCTAAAATATTCAAACCCCCAAAAAACCATACTCATAATATTTTAAATCAATTAATATATGGAGGTGTGATCGGGATGTTTTTCAAATAAGTAATCAACACTCAAGAGTCAGAATATATATATTTAGAATCATAACCATAAGAAATCATAATATTTTGAGAAATTTTAAATCAAATCAGGTCTATATATAATATTTTTATCATATCCAGAATGTAGGCATACCCACACATCAAAATGGGAACAAATCTATTCACAATCACGTCGATGTATGTTCCCATGAGAATAGTTAGAAAGAAATCATACACATACCCAAATATGATAAAAAATATTCCAATAATTACCACTCTTATTATTATCGTATCATGAGATATCAATATCACTTTACCCAATTTATTGGAGGGATATAATAGAATGAACTATTACAAAATCATAATTCATTCAAATAAATTTCAAAATATCATAAAACATACATCATGTCATCAATGCATTACCTGTGGAAAATAAAAGGGCATTTAAAAAATAACATAATAATAATAATAGACCATGTAGAGAATGAATAAAGATGGTATCAGTACACAGTATCCTCTATAAGACATAAGTAATATGAAATTATTTTATCACATATGAAAATTTCCTTTCAAAGATATGTGGAATATTTCTTGATGAAAATTAAATTTTCATTATTAAATAATATATTGAAATATAAATTTTTACAAATATTAAGGGCCATATTTTCATCGAAAATAATATCAGAAACATTAAATTTAATCATCAAATAATTGAGTAATCCTCAGGATGATAATTTCTATCCATGGAGTATATGTTGAATGAAATCATTTATTTGACACTTTTGTAAAAATTAGAAAAAGTAACCCATTTAGAAAATGACACGGATATTACTTATAAAAAAATTAAAAAAATTCAATAATGTGTAAAAATGAATATAAATATAATATGATAAAATTATAAAATTTTCAAAATATTTAGAGAAAACGTTGATGTGAAAAAGGATTTTATATCAAATTATAAAAAATAGTCAGTTTACCATAAAAATTTAATCTAATCTCTATAGTATATAAATTGAAAAAAATTAAATGAAAAAATTTATTCTACAAAGAAAAAATATATAATCAAATTAAATAGATTTATTATATAATTATCATATAATTTCTTCAACATAAATTCAAGCTTATAAGACCCTCGTTAAAATAGTATTAAAACATAAATTCCTTACCTCAAGTCTAATATTTCATCATTCACAATTTAGAACACTGTAAATAAATATATATTCACAATACATGTATTATAGAACCATACTTATATACATAATACCATATATTATTTTCTTGTAACATATTATCACCTGTTTATTATCAACACTTTATTAAAATTTTTGTTTTGGGTGACAAATACTTCTTTTTTCTAGCATGTCATAGTTAATCAGTCTTAGTATTTATAGTTTAATAATGGTTCGATAATAAAAATAATTATAAAAATGGTATTAACATAATATATTAGTTAAATATATATATATATTTATTTATTCATCCATAAATGGTAAAGATAGATAAATGAATCACAAAATTAATGGAGATGGTATGTTGTATGTACACATGAATGTTGTTCCATATTTCCGATAGATGAATTAAAAGAACGGTAAATAAAATTTTAATTATTTAGAATAATTATTATATATTTTAAATCATATATATACATAAAATCCTTCATTATTAAAATATATGTATATAAAAAAAGAAAAATGATTTACATCGCTTCATGGAGGTGCCACATTTATGCATGAGCTACATTATATTTTTCCAATGAATATATAGATTAGAATGTAGATATGATATTAAAATTATAGAATCATAAATATTTCATAAATATAAAATTTAAACATTGAAACCATTATAGCACCATCTATAAAATATTTTGATGAAAAATAAATTTAATCAATGTGTGGAGATAGTAAGTTGTACGTACGCATGAATGATACTTTTCACTTCCCATTTGATGGGAAAGTGTGAAGATAATGGTTTTTAATTGATCATAATAAAAATTTATTATATTTACAATACATAATCAACTATTTTATAATTGATCATATCAATTAATAAGAGTCATAATAAAAAATAAAATTAAGAACAGTCGGTTAAAAGTTAATTATCTTAATTGAGAACCCCATTTTGGAATATATTTTAAGGAATAAGGGGTGGTGTTATAGAAATTATAGAAGATATATAATGTGTTTAAGGAATATAGGAAGATAATATGATATTTATTAACCAATATATAACAATAAAAATGTGTGAGAACGAGGGAGAATAGGGTCCCTTTTAAAAGTGATGGGAGGGGAATTCATGGGGTTACCTAAAAGATAAAAATATAATGAAAAAATTGACGAATAAAAAGGTTCCAAATGGTTATATAATTAAATATATAAAGTTATTTGGTTTAAATCCAATAAATCAATAAAATTTGGATAGGTTTATGAAATGTTTTCAACCATATATTTTGGTTAAAAAACTAAGTTAAACTATTTTAACCTTAATCACGGTAATGTCTTTGTCACTCTTTAAGGGTTATAGTTATACTTTTAAGGTAAAATTGAGATCTTAAATGTATTAGGGGTAATAATATTTACCATATAACATCCATTTTATACAATTTTAATATTTTTTTAATTTTAACTAATTTAGTATAATAATATTTTCATAAAATTTAATTAATTCCATTTTTAAAACTATTAAATTATTTTAAAATTAAATAAATCTATACAAATATGTAATTTTAATATAGTACCTAAAAATTAATAATATATTAAATTAATGTATAAAATTTGTGGGACACTAAATCAATAAAATTATATTAATTTTGTTATTTTCAAAATCATTTATTTTATTATTCAATTGATTGAAGAAATACTATTTTAGTGTTTCACAATCATTTAAGGGAATTATATAATCCTTAAAATTTATAAATAAATTATCATCATAAAAATAATGTAATTATTCTAAAAATAATCATTATTGTTTTTTCAAAAAACATTTTCCCCTATGTGAACATGTAACTGATATTTAAAAGATTGTGAGTGGAATTTTTTTATAGATATTAAATATCATATAGGTCATTTCAGGAAAAAATATCCCTTAAATTGATAAATTCCAATCCTATCATGATAAGGTTGAATTACCATCATCTTATAAGAATTAATATGAAAATGGTGATAATAATAATTATATTTAACCTTGGATAAACTAATTTACCCGTTATTGGGGTGATAAATTTTACCATGGTTACTATTCATAATTCTTAAAAATAAAAGGGGAATATTTAAAAAATTCAGACCCCATATTTTTCAAATATAAAATCTATTTATTAGAATTCAATTTCAATAAGTGGTATATTTTCATATTCAAATAATTTCTCAAAATTCTAGGAAAATCGTTTTTCTAGAAAATACAATTTAAGTATAAAATTATATATATATATATATATTCATATCTCATTCCAAGAACTTTTTTTGATGAATATTAATATATATAGGTAAAAATATATAATATATTAATTTCTTTAAAATAATTCACAAATAATGATTAAATTTAATTTTTAAGATAAAAAAAATTGTGAACATAAATATAGATTTTCAGGAAAAACGTCTCTATTATTTTTATTTTTTTTAATTTAATGTTAATTGATAAACAATGAATTCATTTTATATCTGTGAATATCATATATTTTTCATAATTTAGTTAATATTATGCATACTTATAAAGACTCAGAATTTCTGTGGAATTGTTTTTAAATTCAAGGGAATTTTATGAGTCTATGAAAATTTACGGCGCTTGACTTCGAGGCCCGGTGTTCCCAGAATCAATTTTTGATGTTTTCTTCTAGTACATTCAGTAAACGTACGAGCAGAGTTTTATAACTTTTGAACCAGGGATCAGAATTGAAATTTGAGGGCACCGTTGAGCTCTTAGCGTCGGTGATTTCTTAGAGAGACCATCACCGCGGTTGCATTCTGACGAGAATGGAATTTAGAATTTGGGGTTTTTAATTAAATTGAATAAAAATAAAGGGATAACGTTTTTTATTTGTGGTGGTTAAAATCTCCAAAAGGAGGTTAGTGGTGGGGGCACCACACCATAACCTCCCATGAGAGGTTACGGAGGTGGGGCCCACCTGCACATAACCTCCCTTGGGAGGATATTCCATGGTGTGTACCACTCGGGGGTTGTAACCCCTTGGAACCCCCAATTAATTGGAGACCTATTCACATTCCTCAACCATTTATTTGAGCAAACCCACATCATTTATTTGGTTTAGTTTCAGCAATTAATTATACTCTACCTTCAAAAATCTTTTGAATTCATGCCAAAAATTAAATAATAGACAAAACTATTATTTTATTTTGGTTGGAAAATTTCATTTGGGTGATACTTTGAGAGAGAACTTGGAAGAATTTGGATAACTTCATCTTCTTAATGAAGAATGCGAAGAACGCCTCTTCATCGTTCACCAAACATCATCGAAATCTTCTTCGATCTTTGACTGAGCCAAAAGAGAAGGAGCCGACCATGAAAAAAGCTGATGATGCTTCTTCCTGGGTCTCTTACTCTAGACGCTTCCCAACGTCAACAAATCGACGTACTCCATTCCTCCCCTTCCACCGTCAACGATCGACTAGCGAGGTAGGGGGTTTTGAGGTAATTTTTATAATCGATTTTCTTCATTCAATTTATGGTTTGAGAACTGAAAGATAACACCATAACGTGGAGGGATCAGACCGCATGAACACAGCCCGAACTATCCCCTTTGGTTGTTCTCATTTGTTGATGATGGAGGAGGCGTTAGGGTGGCCTATGTCTGGTCAGCCACAAGGAAACCGGTGGCATAAGGTCACCGGGTAGCCGGAAGGGCGCGGTGCCATCGCGCTGCGCGGAAGAGGAGAGCTGCGGCCAGGGCAGGCCGCAACAGAGAGGCGTGGAGCCGTCGTGCGGTACTGGAAGTGAAGAACCGTGGTGATAATGGGGCATGGTGGTGGTGGTGCAGCGTCATCATTCCATGCGGTGGAGGTGACCCACAACTAGGGAAGGCCGCGATAGAGGAGAAGGAGCGGCCGGCGTCGGGCCGGCCGGTGGTGGTGCGAAACCAGATAGACACCCCAAGTCCCGTAGGATACTGAACCTGTTCCGAGCACCAGTTCTGTTCAGAATTCAGGGGGTGTGGCACCCCCCCCCCCACTGGCGGCTAGTGCGGGCCCCGCATGGCACTGCCAACCGCTGGAAGGCCAGGTCACGCGGGCCGCCAGCTGGCCACACGTGCTGCCAGCAGGCCATACAGGCTGCCCCCTCAGGCCAGGTCACCCTCAGCCCTAGCCGACCATGGTTCGGGACACCCCCTCTGGCCGGGCCGCCCCCTTGGGCCGAGTCGGACCCGCGGACCGAGTCAGACCCCTATCCAGACCCGTTTTACCCAAAATCACCTTTTTGTCCATAACATGGGCTATGGGTATCCGATCGACGAACCGTCTATAGAGATGGAAATATTAGAGCAAGAAGGATAAATTTTCATACCCCACTTGAGGTTTGGAAACATTTGGGGTATGATCGGGTTGGTTTTAACCTAAAATTTAATCGGGCCCCTGGAAGAGAAATGTCAATAATACACAGATCATGCATCCCATTGACACGTCGTCTGTTGTGTTGAGTCCCCTATGATGAGGCATACCTTTGAGATACTTCTATATGGGACTTTGTGATAGTTGGAGTATCGACCAGTAGCTCGTGGAGAGGATCCTCTCAGAGATGAGTGAGCGGAGTATGAAGACCTAGTAGCTGGCTAAGACCTGATGACTGCTGACCTTTCGACTCTGAGTGTTTTGACTAGACTATTGGGAAGCACCTCTATGTGATGCAGTAGACCCATAGTGGGGATAGCCACTATGTGACGTAGCAGACCCACAATACTCGACAGGAGGAGTACCTCAGCAAGCTAGGAGGGGGAGCACCTCTATGTGACACAACAGACCCATAGTGGGGAGCGCCTCTGTGTGATGCAGCAGACCCATGGTACTCGATAGGAGGTGTACCACAATAGTCCAGGATAGTGGGAAGCACATCTGTGTGACGTGACAGGCCCTCGGTACTCTATAGAGGAGGAGTACACTAGCAGCTGAGGTTTCGACACTTTGACTAGGAGTGTTACATGTTACCACCCCTAGAATAAAATCCTGGTTTTGAGCTGAGTCAATGACTTTTGTGTTTCCTCATCATTGATATGGGTTACTAAATAACTTAGGCATATGTATGGGAATATACTTAAGTTTGGGTTTCTGTTGTTTCTTTACATTGTGATTATCCTTGTTGGATATTGTGAGACCTTGAGGGTCTCAAGGTCCCTACTGAGTATCATTATTCTCATCCCAACATGGGTTATGACCGCACCTCATTGTGTTGGTTGCAGAAGACGAACAACGCTGACTGAGGCAGAGATTAGCTGGACTAGAAGGTACCCGGAGGTGGTCCACTTGGCGTGACAGTGCACAGAGTGGAAGAACAAACATGGAGTGCTGAGGAGGCCATCTATACCTACCCTTCAGGTAGGAACCCCGGAGGATGACCTAGTAGCTGCTTTACATTGTTTTTAGTTGTAATTGTACTTTACAGTTGGACTTGTATTTTAGGCTCATTTTACTTTCTAGTACTTCATTTTTATACAGTTATACTTTGTGTTTTTCATCCAATTGTGTACTCTATTGTATGTGTTTACTTTTTATAAAGTCAATGCCTTCATATCTTAGGGAATTACGCCTTTGGTTCTAGTCGCCAACTCCTAGCCTATGGAAGTTAGGCTTGGGGTAGTCATGACATGGGTCCCGAGGATGGGTTGTGACAATACCCTCAATTCTTACATCTGGTTCAGAACTATAAAATTAAACAATAATTTTAGTAGTAGTGTGTGACACATTTAAAATTGATGTTTTAGGAAAACAAATCTATACTAGAAATAATGTTTATTTTAAAAAAATGTATTTAAATATTATAGTCGTCCATTTTTATCACATGGTAGTATATTGGATCAATGTGTACTTCACATGATTGGGTATAATTTACATGGCATGTGCACCATAATACATGGTGTTTAGTCTATTATGTGGCCCTACATAATAAGAATTTAGGGATTCAATGTATAATCCATGTGAATTTACAGTATATTTATAGTTGGATACATGATGTTATATAATTTATTTCCCATTTCACTAAGCTATAAATCTATTAAATAGAGTGAAATAAATAGAAATTTATTACACACCTTGTATATTGATCATAATATTACCATAGGGATAAACTATGTGAGGTCACAGATCATGTTGACATTACATGTGTCATGTGACCCATGTAAAATTATGATCAATCTAGAACACACGAATCATGGTTCTTCGGAAGTAGATACATTTTGTGTAATTTTTAGTTTCACACCATGTAATCATTTTCTACAGCTAGATTCTCTATCATCATATCATGGTATCTCCATACATTCATCACTTTTTATTATCATGTTATCAGCCATATAAATATGAATGAGAATTTAATATCTAATTAAATTGATTAATGATGAAATCAGAGTCAATAACTAATAATCGACTGGTGATCGAGGATCAATAAAGACCACATAATTATAAATTTAAATTTGACTTCTCTAATACCACACGTAGGTTCTAGGCCCAACTGAAACTGACCAGGCCCATACCCAATGAATTATATTTATTATATTTAATTTATTTTTATCTAAAAATTGAATATTTTCATTCCTTCTAATTATTCCAAAATAAATAAAAATAAATGATCCATAAAATCAAAAATTCTATTTTTTGACATTAAATTTTTTAATAATTTATAATAATAATGATAACATACTATTGGGATTTTTCGTTGGTGTAGATGTTTAACACAAAAACCCATTTGATATAAAACTATCATTATATCAGGAGTACCATAGTATAATACCTCTAGTGATGATACTAATAGATTCCCAAATCTCTCATTGTCACAGCCATGAGAGAAACCCAATTGATGTTCTTCATTATAAGAATTCTCTTTGGAAGAGATGTTGTCAACAGCCCAAAAAAATACTCTAAAATGATACAACATGGTATCTATAGATATTGGGATTAAATATATTAATTTCACAAACACCCTTAATCAATTATGAAATTCAAAATATACCCCATACGAATGGATAAAAACACTATTATTTTATACCAAGGCATGTGCTAACTCAAGCAATAATAAAGAGTATTATATTCATAGCCTTGTGAATAAATATTTATCACCGGGCTATAAAATCATTTCATTCATCCTCCTCACCATTTATCAACCACCAAATAATTAATTGATTTAATATTATTTATTAAAAAAATATTATATTATATTCATATTCTTTTGAATAAATTTTTAATATATATTCACATAACTAAATATATAAATTTATTTATTTATTAACTTATATACAATTAATAAGAGATAAATAAATATTTTATTTGAAAATGTTTAGAATAAATGTTTAATTAATATTAAAATCACACAATGTGACTAAATACATTAATGAAAAAATCTAGAAAAAATATCATTCCTCAATCTTGAGAATGATATTTACTCCCATTGTTGAATTCATATAATCTTAAATATGATCTATGGATTCACATAGTGTGTGTTCCTCAAGGCCACTTTCTTAGTGTAATTAGGAAGGATTTAAAAGATTCTATAACTACTGAATAGCAATGTATAAAGATATCCAAAGAGAAAGGATTTTTTGTCGTTGCGACAATCAACATCATACAAGCACTCACTGTAAAATAGAATCCATTTTTCTTGATATCATTAATCAATCAGGTAGTATAATCATCTCATCATCTTATGGACTAAATATATCTTATTTTGAATCTTATATAAAGGAACAAGTCAATAACCATGTCCATGTATTTTATCTAACAATTCCATTTTATATAATAATATTGACATATCAACATCCATTAAAAAAATAAAAGGGATAAATCCTTTCTTGACTTATTGATTAAGTACATATCACTCAAGAAACAGCCAACATATCCTTCTTCACTTTCAGAATATGATGTCATGGTTTTCAATAATACATCAAATTACATGACTCGTGATATGAATTAATAATAATCTCAATTCTAAGGATCATGATAGACATTCCCAAACAAGAATATACAATGATATAAAAACATATGAAATGTCTATTAGTGGGCATATCTATATAATATCCCATATTAGAGATTACCAAGTTCTCAATTTATTTGAATAAGTATCATACTCTGATAAGTACTGGAACCTAATCCTCAAACATATTATGTATCCCATAAAAGAATAATATCATAATGATATGACTAAGGTTTAAGAATATCAACCCACCACATCAAGGTATACATCATAGTACGGGTCCACTAGAACATTATTAATGTGGAAGATACTCTAAGTCATTATTAAATTATTTTTAATATTAATAATGTACACCATGTAATAAAATATTAATTATTATTCATGGATTTCAATATACATGTAATTAGTGGTACAAATTAATTGGTTCTATGGACCAACTCAAAAAATTTAATGGTGGAAGATGAGGAGGATCAGGTGTTCTTGATGAGTATATAGGTTACGTACTCTCAAAATGACTAGGTTAAAATTAATTAGACCATGTATCCCTACGTTCAATTTATTATAGGAATATTAAATAGTGGGGAGACATCGGGTGATTGGACATAGTCCTCTAATGGAACCATCTGTTTTAGAAAGCAGTTGGTTATTCTTTTGTCCATGAGGTGGGAAGTGATCAATGGTGGGAACCATTATTCATGGTTTTTCACCAAGTGGCTACCAATATGTTTTAGGTTATTATATACCAATATTTGTGTCCTTTAATGAATTGGGAGATCACCGATCTTATCTCATTATACCTTACAAACCTAAGGAATGAGGAGAAGTATAAAAAGTCAATTGGATTATTGAATCATCTTTTTATTATATAATGAAAGGGGTGATATATATATATATGGACTTCATGAAAAGGTGTCCCAAATCACCTTATGGGAATAATGAAATATGGGTAGTTATTGACTATTTGAAGAAATAATACCATTTCCATCACCCAAGGGATTTGATGAAGGTGAAGGAGTTTAGACACCTCTATGATAATGAAATTGTTATGATCAATGGTCACCTTGGGTATTTTTTAATATCAATACCCACTATTCTTGTCTCATTTTTAAATGGTATCCAAGTGTTTATGGTTTCAAATATGAATATTTTTTAGGCTTATCATCCTTAAACATATTTCCATACTTTGTAGTGTATTTTAATCATTGAGGATACACTCCATGTATGTGTTCCCCATTTTTCAATGATCTATTTAAATATGTTTATTGGAAAATATATTGGTGCCCTATTTAATGAGTGGAACTGGGTAAAAATTGATTTCTAAGATTGATAATTGGTTTGAAGATTATGGGTAATGTTCATATTATTTATGAAATATTATTGATGGATTAGAGTCACCAGAAATCATATAATGAATAATGTTGTCATGTGATGGAATTTTTCCTGGGTGTTCAATTTTTCCTAACGGTGATTTTCTCAACTGGGAAACAATATTTTGGAAAGGAAGTAAAGATCAATACATATTTTGTTGAGACTTTTGAGATGCTAAGGTGTCTTGAAAAGGTAGAATACTTGTTAGCCTTACCAGCCCATATAGAAACTATTCATGTTGTATTTCATATCTCTAAGGGAATTTCATACCATTCAGATGGATCCCATGTGTCTCAATGGGAGGGTTTGTATTTTAAACCTGATTCTACATCAGTTGAGTAGTATGTGTATATTGTGGATAATAATATTGGAGAGTTTTGGGTAATATTAGTTCCTTTTTTGGTGTTAAAATAAGTCATAAGATATATCTTGGAAAATTGGTATTTTGAGGCCTTAATGAATTTTGTAGTGACCTCATTTATTAGGATAATATGATTCTTTAGGATAATTTTTGGGATGATAATAGCAATGTGGGTAGAATTGTGTCACTCGATGGGTCATAGTTATATGTTTAAATAATTAATTTTTTTTAAACCTGTTTATTTTAAAAATTATGGGTTTTGAAGATGTTGTCTGATTTTGGGCCATTTATAAAATATTCGTACATATGGTTAGGAAGTTACCATGAATGTCACATCATGACTATTCTTTATGGGAATCTAATGGTTTTCTGGGGGGTTTTACATTGTGAAATATTGAGGTCACATCATGATGGGAATTAAACAGTGAGTTTGTTTTTCTACGGGGATGTGTCTTGTAAGGACCTAGGTAGGCTATTCCATTATAGGATTGAGGTAGTGGGAGTGGTTCTCATGGTAATTTTTTCACTCCATGATGAGTGTATGTCATGTTGTGAATTGTTTTCTTGATCCACTAAAATGATGAATTTATAACATTACCTATGTCATATTTATCAATGTTCTCTCCTCTACCCATCCTATTATCACAACATAAGGTTTACTCAAAGTGTAATATTGATTTTTTCTTCATCCTTTAATTTTAATTGATTTAAGTGGGTTTTCTAATGGTATGACTCGGCTTCTTATGATTCAACCTCCTCTCATATTTTTTTATCATTTCCTCTATTTTCCTTAGTTTTCACCACCCAACAGCACAATGAGAGACAAAACTATCATTAATGATGGGAGATAAATGAAATTTCATTGCTTTTTGGGTTCTTATAAACCTATTATCTTGATTCCTAGTGGTATTTATTAAATTTGATGTGTTCGGATATATTTTAAGGTATATTCCCCTACATTTCTTACTTTTCCTTTAACATACATATGGTTCTTATATAATACTTAGGTTTTATAGGTAATTGTTTTTTGGAAATTATATTTTATTGGATGAAAATTTTGTATTCATAATTGAGCATGGATAAACTAGAAAATGGTAATTTCCTATGAATTTCCTTAATAATGTTTTTATGCATTCTATGTGTTTTGTAAAATGGTCAAAATGGAATAATTGATTATTAATGAGTTTGAAAAGTGGTTATTAAAGATAATTTATGTCAAAATATTATCACTTTGATTATATACTTTCATTGATTATTTTGGATGTTTATTATAATCTAGGATGTGGTTATGAGAAGAAAATGGGTGACCTTAGATGTGTGTTGGTATCTAAAGGTTGTTTCTCTAGCTTAGTTTGTAGACTACATAGCGGTCAATTTTTGTGAGACAATGAGTTCTATAGGGTTATGTTTCATCACCAAGATCAGATAAGTCATCCAATGCTACAAGGGAGAGTCTTAGTGGCCCTTGTAACCTATAGGTCATACCTCTCCATGTTATATATGAAACTATTCCTAAACTATGTTCTTAACACATAGATACTTCATATTGGGATTTATTTAGGTTTTTTATGATAGTTTACCCTCAGTAATTCTTTATGGTTGTTTATATTTATGCTAATTATCATATATGAAATGTTTTATAAAAACCGAAGTATATTATGATTTTTTTTCAAGTAAATAGTTCTCAAAACAATTATTTCAAACAAGATTTGAAAATTGTCAATTTTAAAAGTGTAATATAGATTTATAATGGAATCCAATCAATATTCTTCTCACACCATGACTATTACTTCAAGTACTTGAGGACTTTTTTTCTTTGACATAGATAAAGAAAAAAGTATAATCATCCTATAATAATTCCTTGTGATACTATTCATCCTTACTCTCTTAGTATTAAATGTGATCAGAGGTGACATGGATATGGATTTGGAGGAGCCTGAGAGTGATTTATTTAATTTTAGTTTTGGTTTTTTATTTCATTTCCATATCATTATACTTTTTTGATTCAATTATTTCATATATGTTATAATTTTACATTAATTATACTTTATTTTTGATGTAATGTATGTTGTATGGTAACTTATTTGTTGAGTTGTACTTTATTTAGATTTTGTTTATTAGCCTCCCTGCTTATTCATATTCATGGCTGCCTAACTTATATATACACCATGATATATTTCACGGTGAAATCCATATGAATTTTTATTGGATTCTAGGGGGAAAACCATTCCCACATTTTTAGTTTTTAACACACTAGTGTTTGTTTCTATCCAATGCTGATCAAGAATGGACATCGAGTCTTTAGGTGAGCATGTATGGGTGACATATTGTGTCAACCTAGACTAATTCATTATAATGTATAAGCACGTTTTGATGTTAATGTGTATGTGTATGTATTTTTATGTATATGTATGTATGATTATATTTGTGTATGTTTATATATGTGAATGTTTTCTATGTACATGTGTGCGAGTGTGGTCGAGTGTATGTATACCAATGTCTTTATGTGTGTGTTTCTGGATTGTGTATGTATGTGTATATATGTTTATTGTTATATATTTATATACAAATTATTGGGCGTGTATGTGTTTAGATGTGTAAATATATGTTTGTCGAAGTATGTGTATGCTTGTATGTAAGTGAACGTATGTTTGTATGAGTATATGTATGTGTATTTGTATGTACATTACTATGTGTATATATATATATATATGATAGTTTGTGCATGTATATACATGTATTTAAATAATTTTACAATTATATTTATTCATTTCTAATAAGAAAATTTTCATATATATTCTGCATTTAAATTTAATTTTTAATATTTATTCATATTAATTTTAATATATTTATTCATTTTTAATTTTTTATTGTACATTATATTAATAATATTATTTTTCCATTTTATATAATATTTTTATAATTTATTTTTTTTAATATTTACTCATTTAATATTAAATATTAACTTTTAATATTTATTCATTCCAACCTCTTAATTCAAATTTTGGTTATTTCTGTTAGGGATTATAATATTATACTCAATGTTAACTATGAGAGGAAAAACAAGTTTTCTTCCTACTATAAGGTGACTGGTAATGAGATAATGAATTCTATAAGATCTAAGGAATATTTTTCTTTATTCAAGATCTAGGGGAATGATTTATTTCATTTTTTGAATGAACATAAAATTTTAAAATAAAAATGGGGAAGATTCAAGTATTAGAAAGGGTTGGTGATATCTTCTATAACACCCTAACCATCCTCATTGGTTTGAGTGGAGAAAAAATATAATTGAACTTAAGTGACGTCCCTTGGACACCAAAGGATATAAATAAATTCGAAGGGCTTAAAAACTATTGTGGGGTGATTTTCCCATAAGAACACAAGTTCTATTAATAATGAAGAATACAATAAAACCCAACTACATGATGCATAAATGAACAATAAAATTACTTAGAAAAATACCAATTTGGAAAAATATCAAAGTATATAAAAAATAATATTTAAAGGCTAAGTGTATCACCACAATTCATTATTATATATTGGTTTTTTAATAAATTCAATCTATTTGGTAGCCTGTGATGAATGCAATGACGGGTATAAATGAAACTTGAAAACCTATTAATATTTTATTATAACCAAGCCGTTAATATGTTGGGAATGAATAGTAATAATAAAATTATGAGAATTACATGGTTTACACTTGAATAAAATAAATAAAATGGTTTTATATATATTATGAATAAAATAACAACCATTTAAAATGTAAAGAAATGTATTCTCAAAAATCGAATTTTTCTAAATGGAGGTTTATTCACACTTTTCACACATAACTTAAATTTTAGTTTCACCAAATTTAGAAAATTTACTATAAAAAATAAACATGTTTTTTTATTCTAAATTTCAAAATTATATATATCTACATTTTTTTTCATTTTTATAAAAATATTAAATTTTTTGAGTAGTAATGGAATATACTTATTCTTAGTGAAAACCACATTTTATTTTAAATTATTTAAAAAGATAAGTTATATTTAAATTTTTTTAATAGTATAAACTTTGATCAATTATATTACCTTTTTAATAATTTATTTCATTTTAATCAGGTTTATATTGAACATTGATATCAAAAAAATTATACTTATGTTAATTTTCTATTTGGAAAACCACACTTTCATTACTTTTGTGGTTTAATTTTAAATTAAATTCTACCATATAAACAATTTTAATTTTAAAATATGGTTTCCATATTTGGAATTATAATAATTTATATTATGTTAATATTGAAACTTAAATTTTTACCATAATAAATAGTGAAAATTGTAAAAAATAATTATCGTGGTTAAGGTAAAAATGGGTTTACTAGGGGAGTTAAAGTAAGGATAAAAAGGATAAAATGAAATATAAACATTTCATAACTTAATTTTAGGACCTATTTACACTCATTAATATCTATGTTTCTATAATTACCAATTTTGGAGGATTTTTTCAATAGAAAATCATGGGTTTCACTTTATCTTCTCAAAACATTCATGTGTGTGCTTTCTTACACATATAAAAGGTCACCCCCTATCCGCCCTTATTCACACTTCCAAAACCATTTAGATCAGAAATTACCTTCCAAAATACATTCCTTACTTCCCTACCTATATCAATTATTCCATATTGTGATTACAAATTCTTCCTAATAAGGCTATAATTAGAAACCTAAATAAGCTCTCCGAAGAAGACACAATATTCTTAAACATGTGTATTTGTTTTATTTCTTCCATCATCTATTTAAGACATTTTTTAACTATGAAAATATATTAACATAAGTATATCATACATATTAATATTTTATTAAGATAATTTTATAACCCATATCCATTTACACTTCCATCAAATTGGGAACGAAACCATCGATCATGGGTACGGTGTTCTAGAGCCTCAAAAACCATTGTAATTTTTTTTAAATCACCACAATTAAAGGATATATGTAATGGTAGATTTAAAAATTCTATATGATATTTATTATATTATTATACTTATGGAATTATTCAATCACATATAACTTATTACATTTGATTCTGTGGGGGATATGATAACGTCTCTCATGTGTACGGCAGACTACTGCCTAACGAAGAGATGTGATTAATTTATTACATAGAAATTACAGGAAATGTAGTAAGGATAAAATTAATGTATATATATATGTTATATTTTTTATATAAAAACACTTATGTAAATATGATATCACAAAAAATTATTACCTTCCAATCCAAAGTAAAACAATAAGGTCGCTAGTGCGTACCAGTAGACTATTACCTCAACGTAGCGATGTGAATTTTTATTATTATTTTAAATGAATGATAATAAGGATGTATTAGATTAATATAAATGATATATAAGACATAATAATGGTTTTATAAATTTATTTGAATTTATTTTCCTTTTTCTATCTATTGAACAAAATGGAAACAACGTGCATCCTTAAGTACGTCTCACCGTCTCAATGAATGGTGTCATCCAATTTAAATCTAAAACATTTATAGATTACTATAAATAAATATATAATAAATATGTATTATATTTGTATCATGATTTACATTTGTATCTGATTTTACAATGATGAAATTAAAAGGTGATAAATTTCTGAACTAAAATATACATGAAAAAGGATGCAATTATCACCCAAAAAAGTGATTTTAGTAGTGTTGTCAAGATAAGATAAAAAAAAGACTACAAGTAAATAATATATGGAAAAATATATATGGATATTTTTCTTTAAATTATGTTTAATAAACCTATAATTATTATACACGAGGTTCATACACATATAAAACAATTCAAACTTAACATAAGAGTTTCTTGTCTCACTTTTACATCCATGAGACATATGCCATATTTACAACTTATTTCTATGTGTGGTGTACATAATTCCCTTTTGATATGATATATAATGAATCTATTTATATGTTGGGAATTTAATATTTAATTGATAATTATTTATGTTATGATACTTATGATTCAAAAGTTACCAAAGTAGTAATGAATTATTTTATAATCTCATAAATATTCAATAATATATTTGTTTAAGCCTACCTAGAGGTAATTATTAGATATTTATATCCTAAAAATTGTATTTTTTTTAATATAAAATATTTATTACTTATCTTTTTCTATTAATAGTTCCATTTTCCCACTATTTGGTACATAAAATTAGTGATAAAATGTTTTTATACAAATCAGAATTTATTTCAATCTATTACCAAAATTTATTTTTCATCCATATCGTTATCTTGTAAATATGTTTTCAAAAATAATTTTATCCTTTTCCAAATTATTTATTAAATAAATTTTTTCCCATTTTGACTTTAAAATTTTTTAAGGAATCTTCCTGAGTTTTTCAAAACAACACCCATTTTGATTTTACTAAAAATTTGAATGGAATTCTGGACTTGATGTATACGACATGAATGAAATTTTCAACCATTATAACCAATCAATGTTTCAAAAAATATTTAAAAAAATTAATGGTTATTTTAAATGAAAATTATTTCTATAATATTTTGTTTTCTTTTCTAAAAAAGTTATTTTGGAAGGCAACATTTTATTTGCCTCATAAAAAATTAATGAAATATTAATGGTACTTATATTCATAAACGAAATCAACCCATTATTGTACTTTAGTACACTATGGATTTTTTTACTAACATAATACTTATTCTTCCCTTTTATGTTATATTATCAATTAGAATAAGGATGTATAATTTTATTATCATTCGTCATATTATTCTGGATGGTATATGATTTTGTTTATTAGAATGTGGGTAGTATAAACATTTCTAATGTTAGTTTTTCAAAATAAATCATTATTTATATTATGTTACACACATTTCATATGATTAATGCATTGGAATTAGTAAGTCACTGGTGGGGAATGGTTATTGATACCCATCGATGCATCGACAGGTCTCAGGAGAGAAATTAGTTGGCTATATGAGATAGGTCTTTACCAAATATATATATTATCTTGTGATAGATATTAAAAGTTTCAAATTTAATTTTTTATTATCTCATTATGAGATCATTTATTGATATCCATGTTAATATATATCCAAGTATATATTTCTATCTCATGTGTTTGTTTATATGGTTCTTTTTCATTGTTTATTTTTTCTATATTATGATTAGTTTATTTATTAAATGTAATGTGTTTTAGTATTTTACATTGCCTAGTTGATTGTGATTTTTTTATTAATTATAGATTCTACTTTATGCATACCCATATGGATCATCTGAGCTCTCCCATTCTAATGTTTTATTTTAACAAGGATTCTACGAAGTTTATTGTCAGTTATTTGAAGGGACATACTACATAGAATAATTATTTTATTTGATAAAACACTTTGTGTATTTTATGTTTACAATTTAAATTCTGAATTTAATGTATTTATCTAGTATACCAATACTACAAAACTAGTTGGTCCTTTGGGATGTGCTTATTTATATCTTACTATAATGTAATAAAGAAGACACCGGCTCAAGGTTATTGGGTTTGGGTTCATTACACTATGAATTTAAATAAACATACTTTGGCACCAAGGTGGAACCACCCCAAACCAAGATGAAAACACTACCTGACTTCAGCTTCAGAAAATAAACCATTAGGTTAATAATCACCACTATAAAATTATGACACATGAACCTTCCCTGTATCTCATTAGAGTATATCATCAAAGAATTAAAGTTCCGAATAAAGTGTTGATAATAATACTAGGTAGTATTTCCTGGAAAACAACAAATCATATTACAGTAGGTCAAGAATCGGTTGGCACATTTTATATAAAATAGTGGATAAGAAAATAATAAGTTCATATAAAAACCATAAGAAATTTCTTTGGAAAAATTTATATAAATATTTTAAAAGTATATATTACTATTTTGAATACTAATTCCAAGTATACACCCCTATACACAAATAATTAATTCAATTCTACATCTCCTTATACTCATGAATGGTGATCCATCATATCCCCAAGTCATCACTTTGTCACAAAATTTGATAGTGGTACCTTCAACGATGATTTGTACAAGATTATTATTATTTGATAGTGGTACTTCCAACCATTACCCATATTATTTTTATCATAATTGATACTGGTTATTTCTACAATGACATATCCTATATGAATATAAACACACACCAAACCTTTTTCCAAATTTTCAATAAAACATTTTTTTAGCAAAAATATCTTTCAAAACCAATCAATTTTTAAATCACATAAAAATAGGTTTTCCAAATAATTTTCCTAGGGGATTCCCAACATGGAATAAACATGATTTAGAAAATATCAAGACAAAAATCTCTATAAATCATAGATTTTGAGATGATCTACCTACATTTATATCATTTTCAAAAAGAGTCTTAAATGATTCCACATATCAACACCTTACTTCTGTTCCACCATCAAAACCCTATAAGATCTCATTAAAATAATTAAAACCCATAGATCTGGTCTAAAACACCAATCTAGAGTTCCAAGAGATACAACTCAAGGAGATCTAAGATGAAAAAAATAATTATGATACACTAACCTTTTATTTCACAAAACACCACCCAAATAATCATTTAAAATAGATTCTGTAAGTTAGTGTTCACTATAAATCACCTTGGGTAGACATAGATGTCGAGAGGAGAAAAATTTTAGTGTATTAGAAAAGACATCAACCACTAGGAAATTCAGTTTTTATTAGTCTCGATAAATTTATAGAATAAATCAATAATTTATGTGTTAATTCAATTAAAATTCACTTATACAAAAAAAACATGATGCCATTTTTATTTTTTTCTATTGAAAAATCCAACTTATATCGTAAATATTTATTTCATGATGTGACTACTTTTATGACCTGAAATTTTCATTTGGGATCTATTATAAAAAAATTTATAAGGTAAATCTATAATTTATAGTGTAAATTCCACCTAAATATTTTATACGTTTAGACACCACTTCATTTCCTCTTTTTCTGCACTAGGAACAGAACTAAAAACTCTAAACATAACAAAATCCAAAATTATTTCATACCTAAAAATGTGGGTGAGACATTCTACCCACATTTTATATTTTCATACTCTAGAAACATTAAAAAATCAGCCAATTTCTCCTACATAAATGTTTTTTATTTTCATGTTTCAACATCATCCTGACTATGCTAAAACAGCACCTGCACAAACGAAATATATCTCCCTCCAATAGAATTTCCCTTCTTGTAAAGAACCTATATGAATTCATATATAAAATTTTCATCAAGATCAAGAGTAACATGATCCCATCTAATCACATGTTTGGGTTTAGGGTGATACTTCTTTAGTTTAGAGACATGAAAGATATTATGAACAACTCGGAATCTCATTGGTAACACTAGATAATATAAAATAGTTCTAATTTTCTTATAACCTTGAACAATCCCACATACCAAAGTTTTGACATCCCTTATTTCCCTAAGCAATTATGAATATGTTTTATAGATAGTATAAAGATATCCATGTAACTAAAATCAACACATAATGGTTAGTTATGAATATCTTCAAAGGACTTCATTCTCATTTGAGTAATATAAATTCACTTTTTGATTATTTAAATTTTTTCTATAGTCTCATTAATATGACTAGGGACAATGAAATATGCCCTATCTATTTGGACCAAATATAATGGAAAATGACATGGAATTAGATAAAAGGAATCAAATGGTGGCTTCTATATTGTATCCAAATAACTATTTTCTTTGGAGATATCAACCTATGGCATATGATCTTCTCATGAACAAACAAATTACAGGATGTGTGTTATGATCATTTCATCCATTGTCTAAATAGCTAATTCTGACTGTCCTTCCATATATATATATTTTATGCTGTGATGATATTCAATTTAAATCCAAGAGACACTTATAAAAATTACCAAAAATCATGAAGTGAAATAGGTCTCTCTGTTAGAAACAATAAAATATAGAATTAAATGAAGCCAAACCACTCCTAGGATATACAATTTTTATATGTCTTCTACCATAATATATACTATGATAGGGATAAAATGTGCTAACTTAGTAAGTAAATACACTACTTCACATATAGTATCACATATCTGTATTGTTCTCGGTAGTACTAAGAAAAAAATCTATCACAATTTTCTCTATATCCATTTAGGTACAGGCATAGAGTTCAGATTAGCAGCTGGTCTTCAGTGTTAAGCTTTTACCTTTATACATGTCACAAATTTTATCACATAGTCAAAAATCTTACATTCGATACACTCCCAATATAAATTTAATTTCTTTTCCTTGAACAATTTTTAAACACCTAAATGAATGGAAAATTTTAAAAGTTGATATATGAAAATAATTTTCTCCTAGAAAGAATGAGGAACTAAAATTCGATTCCAAATGAATAAAATGAACATTTCATTTTCCATACATTCATCAAATGTATACTCTCTATTTAGGTTCAAACTAATAATGATACAATCAGGGTCATATATCTAAGCTACATTGAAAAAATTTATCAAGTTTGGAAAACGAATTTCTAGAAATAATAATACATGCTCACCTTGTAGCAAGATCTAAATGAATATCTATAATCATGCTCATTAACTGTCATTGGTTGTGATATTCTTATACCACTTTATTATATGATTTCCAACTCAACACATATACCACATAATTTCATTTATCTGGTATGTATACCTTGTTTATATCAAACATGTGGTGGTACTCCATCCATCTACAATTCCACATGCTCATGTCTAACTACGAAAATATGTATCTCAAACTCTTATGAATAGTGGAAATAAAAACTTTTATCCAAGTAAATGATTCCATGTCTCTATGGAATTAATTTTTTTTTAACTAATTCCATTTACTTATTATGATGGTTTATCTCAGAAACTCACAAATAGCTTATACTATATACCACAACATGATCTCCTTGGATGAGAACACAACCATGATTAGATCCATACACATCAAAATATACCACATAGTTGTTGCCTAATTCTAGAAAAATTTGGATGGGTTATGAGGTGAGATGAGTATTGTGATCCAAAAATAATTTCAGAAATTCATTTTTTAATATTAATGGAACAACATTATATATTAGATAAGTCATGGGAGAAGCATGTGTTGTGAAATCCTGAAAGAAGAGGTGACAATATCCAACTAATCCTAGAAAACTACACAACTCAATAAGATTCATTGGGGTCTTCCATGGGACTATTAAATCTATATTCAAATGTATAATGATTTTATTTCCTTAGAAATGAAATTACTGAGGATATAGACTTCATGGATACAAAATTCACACATAAAAAACACCACATATAAACAATGATCAAATACACATTAAAATTTCCATGTTCTCCTTGCATTCATTCTGACATTTAGAGTATACTATAATAGTATCAACAAACACAATAATCGATGAGTTGAGGTACCTATGCAATATACTATTCCAGAAACCCATAAAATCTTTTGATGAATTCATTTAACCAAATAGAAAGATGACATTCTAAAAATGGATATAGTGACTTAAAAATACTATTTATTGGTTGTCCTCCCTTCTAAATATAAACTAATAATATCCAAAACATAATTAAATCATAGATAACTAATTAGATCCATATAACTGATCATATCGATCATCTATGAAAGGAATAGGGTGCTAATTGTTTATTGAATGTTGATTCATCTTATGATAATCAACACAGAAGAAAAGGATAACATCATCCTTCATTACAAAATATATTGGTGTAGCACAAGTTGATGTACATGGTAAGAAAAATTATTTACTTTAAAACTCTTCTATTTTTTCATTTAACATTAAAAAATCAGTTTGATGCATTCTTTAATATGGTAGTAAAATTTTTCTTGTTCCCAAAATTTTGTTGGTAATAACTTTTATTTCCCTTTTGGTATTAATATAGAGAAATATTTCAGAAAAACTTTAGGGTATCGATCCAATATTTTTCGAAGAGTCTTATTCTATGTTTTATTAGTTGGTCTCAAATTAATTTCTACTAACTAGTTAGATATAGTTACATCAACAATTACTAGAGGCCCTTCTATTCTTACATTTATTTCCCAATCTCCCTTTAATGCATTTACGGATCCATATGGGTATATAAATATCACCTTTCACACATAGAAATTGATAAGGGATTTAAATCCCACCATCCATTCCATAAAAAACATTAAATGAAAAACATATATCAATAGGTTAGTAAACACGTAGATAATCTATACAACACTAATGGTAATGAAGCATGCTATGAATTTGAAACCTCTACACTCTCGTTATCATATGGGTGTATTGATACTCATGACATGGGTAATCATCTCAAAATGTAGTCCTAAATGTATCACCATAGAAGAATAAATGAAAGAGTGTTATGTGACAGAGTTAAACAATACATTTATATGTGTAAAATTTAGAAGAATGTTTTCTATCACAATAGAAGGACTGGGTTACTCTAATGGAATAGTCTTATATGCTCCATGTAACTATAAGTCATCTATCATAGGATTATTCTATCTTCCATGATGATGTTTCAACTAAACAACTGAAGTGTTCTTGGAAACATGCTAGTTCAAATGTGTACATGGATGTGAACTAGTCCTATGGGTGTATTCCATTTTATAATATGAATGATGAGACTGAGTCAATATAATTTCATATGTATATCATAAAATATAATGACAATACATATTTAAATGTCCTTTCTTCCAAATTTATAGAAGTTACTTGGTTTTGCAATACATTCCTTTATCATTTGAATCAATAAAATGCACTAGATATTTCTTGGTTTGGTATCAGATCTTATAGGAAAAATAATCTATTACGTGGTCTATGTCTAAGGTTCACTAAATCCCTGTGAATAGATTTCTCTCATTATATTATTTCTTACACTAGAGTTGAAACACTTTCTTATAGGAACAAAAAAGACTACCTCCCAAATATTTTCTAAAAATGTTTCTTTCTTCCCCAATTTCTCTATTACCCATATATATAAAATTCATAATACAAATGAAAATTATATTGGATTGAAACTTCGGTTGCAATCTGGACTTAAAGATAAGTGGCTACAAGGATGTACTAGCTAATAATTCTTGGAAAAAATGAACTATGTTCATATATTAAACATCATACTCTTTCAACAATAGGTTTTCTTTCCTCAAATGGAATTTTTTTTTTCTGTTTTAATAATGTGCTATTATAATTGTTTATGGAACAATTCCTCAAAATCCTCCCAAATGAGTCCCTAAGTTAACATTATCATGGATAGAAAAATCCAAAAAATTAGCATGAAATATATTACAACATATAGGTTTCCAATTTAATATTAATCTATTATAGTGTACCAATAAAATTTAATATTCAATTCATTCAATGGAGCCACGCCTATACTTTTTTTGGTTCCTACTCCCCAAAAAATAGTGGATGATTATACTTCTGAAAATGTACTGGATGATCTAATTTACTTGGTTTTTCATTTTTATTACTCCATCAATGTATTGAAATACTTTCAGAATACTCTATAAAAGATCTTTATTCAACTATGTCTTAGGTGAAGCCACATTTTCAGTAGCTTCCTCCTACTAATTTATAAGACATATTCTTATTTATTTTTCTATAAGTAGAACAATATATGATCAAGACCATTTCCCACTCTAGTAACAAAAACCTTTAATATATTATAAAACATTATTAACAATTATTATTACTAGAAGTAACGGCCATTAAATCCATTATTTAAAAAATAAACCATCTAAACCATTTTCAAATATCATTTGTACATAAGAAAAACAATGCATTCCTAGTAGGAAGTATCACTAAAATGCATGATATGAAAAACCTATATCCTAAACCCATTATGATGAGATGAAAAAAATCTAGAAGTGTATTAGATCACTTTTGAACATAAATACCTTGGTAACATGAGGTTCAACATAAAAAGATTATCTATGTCTTGTAATGATATAACTATTATGTTATAACAGTCTTATCTCCTTCCTACTGACCCAAATTAAGGACATAAAAAACTAAAACCATTTATAAGAAACCACTCCTCTAAATTATCATGAGAAGTTGAAAAATGATATTGGTGATAGGTGACATCCCAATAATTCTATAATTTGGTAATAAATTCCAAGGTAATAAAAAATCGTTATGGGTGATTTCCATAAATAAAAGATGTATTTAAAATGAAGAATATAATAAAACACAACTACATAATTCATGATTGAATGATCACATAAATCAATGAAATTACAATATAGAATATCCTCAGAGGGAAATGGAAAAAAGAAATAATATAGAAATATTAAGGATCCAAATAAAAATACATTGGCATCAAGTTGGAACCACCACATACCATATGAAAACTTTCCCCATCTCTAGCTTCAACAACCAATCCATGATCTCAATGATCACCAGTAGAGAAGTATGAAACATGACTCTTACCTATATCTCAGTATATGACAAATATAAACACACAAAAGTTCCCAATAAGGTGGTGACTATAACACTCAACCGTATATATTCAAATACTTCTCATCACACTCCACATGGATAGGAACTTGTTAAGAAGGTTTTGTATAAAACATAGGCGAATAAGTTAATTATTTTATATTAAAACAATTATAAATTTAGAAGGAAAAAATTAAATAAATATTTTTAAATTATTATTTATTATTTGGTATATTCATTTTGATTCTAAACCCCCTCACTGACACAATGAATGAAACCTTGGATCTCCCAATACTCATGGGTGGTGATTTATCATATCATCAAGTCATTTATTTTTGAATAAATTTGATGGTGGTACTCCCAAAAATGATCTATCCTAGATTACTTATTATATGATGATGGAAATTCAGACCATTACCCATCCCATGTTTTTCATAACGGATGGTGGCACATTCGGCCATTACTAGTCCCTCATGAAAATGAACACTCACTAAAAATTTTATGTAAAATTTATAATAAAACAATTATTTAAAAAACCATTATTTTAAAACCAAACCTTTTTAAATAACATCAAATAAGGGATTTCCAAATTAATTTCAATGGGGATTTCCATAAAGTCATAAACATGATTTTGAAAAGATCATGTCAGGATGTTCTATAATGGTAGAGTGTGAGAGAAGCCACCAATCTCAATTGTGTTTATACAAAGAATATTAAATGATTTGGTTGATCAACTCCTTCCTTCCATTCCTCCATGAAAACCTGAGATGATGTCATCAAATATACTTAAAACCCATATATCTAGTCATACACACTGATCATGGGTTCCATGATAAATATATCAAAGAGATACTATATGAGGTAGAATGAGGAGAATATAACATTTGATTTCAAAAACTATTGGTCAAATAATCTTTAAAAATTGTATCTGGATATTAAATTCCACCCAAAATCTCCTAGGATATCCAATGAATATGAGAGGAGAAAATTTGCAGTGTGTAAGAAAATAAAATAACCAATGGTCAATGTAATATTCACAGGTCCCAATTGATTTTTTGTGAAAGTCATGAATTTAAATCGTAATTCCATCGAAGGACACTTATGCTGAAAAACCAATTTCCTGGATTATTTTTCTCTTTGGAAAAAACACATATTACATCATAAAAGTTAAATTTATTGTGGAACTATTTTATTCCCTAATATTATCTTCTAAAATTAGGGTTGAACAAATTACATCTTAAAACTATAATTTATAATGTAAATTTATCATGTGGATTATTTGTGGTTATCCTCCATTTCATTTCCCCTTTCAAAAAACCAGGAACTATCCTAATGAGTCTTTACATAAAACAAAAATGTAATATCATAAAATACCTCAAACTAAGGGTTATATATAATATACCTCATAAATGGTTAGTTAGACACATCTATATAGAGAAATGATACAAAACCATAGAAAAAAACTAAATTTATTCACCCATGAGTGTCCAATCCATTTAGACATCATCTTGGAGGACCCTACCACACCTGGAAATGTTGTGAACACATGTGATGACATATAAATTTGAAATGTTTATAATGAAATTTTTGACTTTCAAGAACATGTGATTTTCAATATGGGGGATGATAACCTTCAAGTGGTCGTCCCTAGGGATGATACAGTTTCCAACATGATGGATATCTATAGGGATCCCAATAATGAAATAGAGGTTGATACTATGGTGAGAGAGGATAATGATGTTAATTTTGGGATTTATTAAGTGAAAAAACATTATTATATAACAACTTTGATGTCACTTAAAAGTGTTCCCCAAGATGATCGGCCACTAGGCCTCAACTGCATCCCCTCGTACACTAAAGGTTTCCGACTAGTAGTGAGTGTCTAAAGGTGGTATAGTTGGGAGACTCTTCCCTCTAAATCACACATATATATATATATAAATTTGAATAAATTAATAATTAAATGTGGTTATTGGAATATAATAATAACTTACTTCAAATAATAAAAGTACAGATGATCATGCATGAACATTCTACAAAGCAGGAAACTTGACATAAAATAGGTATACATATATGATAGATATGTAAATAAATAAATAAAAGGAACCATATATATCTCCAATAACACCATGATAAAAATATCTACCCTATTATCTTATACTTCATCCTAGTTCAAAACTATTATAGAAAGAAATCACTAAGCAGGAATATGAACCTACAACCAGATGATATCTATTTAGGTACCCCATTGCAATGGAATCCCAAATAGGGTATGAGATAAAATCATTTGGATTTCACCAATGGTGTATACTAATTAATCCAAACCATGTATACAAAATAAATATGCTTTCATGAATAAAAAAAATTAAGACAATGCAATAATGACTAAACATAAAATAAGTCAGGTTCAAGTTCCTCAGGGACATCTTGCCTGACTATACCTGCTTTTCCCTAAGACGTAGTACCTCTAAATAGTGTTGCGGTATGTATATATATATATGTATGTATGTATGTAAATATACATATTAATTGTATATGTAAGGACATATACAGTCCTATACATAAATATAAAGTGCTAGCAATGACCCATGATATTACACTGACATCTAAACATAGTCAAAGAGCCATGAATTATAATGTCTCCAAGACTGATTATCATGTAAATAAAGAAAAAACGGACATTTCCATAAATAATCATCAATATAGAACATAATGTGGGGTATTATTAGTAATAAATAAGAGGTTTATACCAAACCTACTAATCAATGTAGAATAAAACATCATGCCCAATAACCCAAATGATGTGAACACCATGCTAACATCCTCGACCAATGTAGTATGAAAAATCATGGACAACAAACCCAACTAATGTCCCTTTATAATAATCCTTTATATTTTAATCCAATTTCTCTATAATCCTTTAGCATTACATTCTGTAAAGAGGAAATTGTAATCACTCATGGAATCTTTGATCCTTTTAATGTAATTAATTTTTCAGTTAATACATCTCGTAATAGAATGCAAGGAAAATGTGAGAACCACCTACCATAAAAAATAATCGATTAAAAAATTCATATAATTTGATCAATAATAATAAATTCCATTCAGATACCCATTCCCTAAGATATATCACGACACATCCTCCATTTACCCATATTATACTTTATAAGGCATTGTACCTCAAATTGTGGTTTTATTAGAAAACATGAAATTTCTATCAAATATATAAATTAAGTTCAATAAAACTATATACATTAGGTGGAATGATTTTATACACCCAAAAGGAAATTTAAATCATAAGAGGTCCATTATAACCATATTTTTTAAATTAACACACCCTAAGGGTGGTCTAGTCCCAATGAAATCACGCACAATTCTAAAATTTTAGTCAAAAAATCCTTGTGTCATGGTTTGGGTTGAGGTCTTGACTTCCAACCACGATATGGGTCTAGGGGAAGTCATAGGTGTGGTAAAAAAATTATATAGATACAATTACAAAAAGTATGAGAAACACGAGGGAATATTGGCATGTGGTACAATAGAAATATTATATAAACATTGTGACCATGAGGTAAAATCATATACACCACCAACCTCATACTTAGTATGGTCCACTCACCCATTATCAATCATTTGTTCAAGATAAAATGATAAGAATAAAAATATTAGAAAAAATAAATAAAAATAAAATTAATTAACTCACACCAAGATAACTCCATCTTGATAGAGAGATAGAGACAAATGGAGAAATGAGCTAAAGGATCGATGCTCTTACCAATATCTATCAAAAAAGACCAATGCTGAGAGAAACAGAGAATGGATGAGGAAGAGGATTAAAACCCTTGATAGGGGTGAGAAATGAAATACCCATGTGGATCCCATATCATCCATGAGTTAAAAAAATTGATTGGGAGAGGAGAGAAATAGTGGAATGGGAAAATCGTTATTTCATCCCATTAAATGAGTCGTTTTTTGCTACATTGGTTGGAAGAATTTGTGTTAAATATGCACAGATACTACCCAAAGAAATACATATCCCATGGCCTAATAGAATTTTTTTTCTAATTATTCCCCTAACCATGAAATGATATTGGTAATGTGGTACTGACCATGCAATCGAGGCACACCATTTTGGATACCACATACTTTCTGTGTTCCCACCTATTCAATTTTTTCAGATGATCCATATGACCATGAAACCCAACTTGAATGGTTTAAAAACCTAGGAACACCCACTCATAGGGAAATATAGATTCTTCAAAAAGCCCACACAGTTTAAAAAAACTGTGTTCCATGTCTATTTCTCCTAAAAAATGTGCTTATAGGGAATGGAACACCCAAAACTCTACCTAACTTTAATGGAACTTATTGGACCTTGATCAATGTCCAAAATCCTCTTTCCAAAGATTTAAAAAACACAATTTTTCATTCTCTGGATCAAATAATATTTGGATCCATACTCTAAACAATTTTTTTTGTTCTATTGATAACAAAATTGTTCCAAAATAACAGAAAGTTGCACACCTCATGAGGAAGTGGATCATGACACGGACCTCAATGAGAATGTTGTTAAATCTATTAATGTGTGTATGAATACATCTCATTATTTGGAATCTATGATTATAAAAAACCAAATATTCATAACTAAAATTCGATTTGTTATTAAATTAAATGCCATGTTACACAATGTGGTCATAGAATACACATTGACTTATTTGGTTATATCCTATCAGATTTAAAATAACATTAAGAATCAGAACTATTCATACCAATAAGATCTGGGGTCCAAAAAATGGTGAACCTAATATATATTAAATTAAATGTAAACATAAAATTTATGTGGTAAAAGGATATTTACAAATACGGGAGTGAGATACTCCTCATATATCTACATCAACCATATGTGTTTAGTACACAAGAGCTATATATGAACATATAAGGATCATTTCCATGATCTCTCTATTCTACAATGCATATGAAACTCTTTTTTCATCACTATATACATATGAAATATTCAAGGTGTGGTGATTTTACTGTTTGAGACATAAAATCTATTGAGGTAGTATTATTCAAGGAAAATTACTAGTTCTTATTATGAGGATTTTAACAGCATGTTCTATATATGATTCATCCCATATGGGATTCCAGTTTTGATGGATAACAAGTTTTATGGGAAATATCATGGCCCAAATCTCATTTTCATATGCAATTCCATATCTAATAAAATTGTTTAAGAAACCTTTGAAAAAACCATGATGTGTTTAAATAACACCACTACATCCCAGGGGTCTTGGAATGCCAAAATCTAGAACATCAATATTAACCTTCATCCAGAGAGAGATCGGATGAATCTAGTGAAAATAGGTCAACACCATTGGCTTCTTGGGTATACCCAAAACACCTGTCCTTCTTAAGATGTCTATATCAAAAAAAGTTTTTTTTCATTGTACTCATCTATGACTAAGAAGTAGCTTGTATTCCCATGTGCAAGGATGATATCACATCATGAATTCTATAGAATTTTTTCAAAAAGTGATTCATTATTTACTATCCAAATGGAATTAAGAATGAATGCAGTAGAAGAAATACCAAAAAAATTAAATTTTATCACTATTTCATGATTTATATATGATCATCACGAATTAATTTAATTGTCGTCATGTACTTGTTTCAAGGATTAACAGACTATAGGCATACCTCTAAAGGTCCTGAAAAAAGACACATCCCATAAGGGGTGCTGAATAGTCTCATCATCCCTTAAGAATATATGGCATGTCGAGGCTATTTGTTTCCTATCCCTATACAATTAATCATGAGTAAGAAATCTATTTTTCTAGAACTTTAATAAAAGAATAAATATATAGGGTCATATTAATGGCACCTAGAATTTCAAAATCAATGGTTGTGGTAAACTATATCCATAACATATTAACATGTTATATTACTTAACATTAAAATGTACATTCCAATTAGGACTTCAAATCAGAGTGTCAACATCCTTGAATTTGTAGGACATTATTTCCATGCCATATTGAGTTGCCATAATGACTTCAAGATTGATAATGGATATGGGATTAATAATCGACATTTGAGATATGCTTGAAGAGGCAACCATTGTGTTGGGAGGGATGTACAACCTGAGAGGGATCTAGAAATTATGATTATATTGTTTACTCCACAAAAAGTTTAAATTCTAAATAATTTCATTGAAGGAGTTCTTAGTAGATATCCCAACTGATGATATAATGTAATATTGGTACCCATTTAGTAGTATCATTCTGGACCTTTTGGATAAAAAATTAATGTAAGGGCCATTATAGTTTAGAATATTCCTTGTGAATATATTATTATTTCCATCATTGAAAATCCTATGATTATTGATTCTAAGGCTATGCATTTCAATGGGTTTCATACAATATATCCGTGAAATTGTTATCATATTCCTTTCACACACCGACCCTGTCTATATAAAATTCAAGATCATGCATTGAAGATCACTAATGAGCCTTCTCATCTATCTATAGAGAGAAAAATACTAAAAAAACACATAAGTGATAATCTAATTGAAAATTCACACCCTTACAGATTTTGACATAGACATTCCCTTCTATCTATCCAATTGATTGGTGATTACCTAGAATATTTACCAAAGTTTTTTTCAGTTCACCAAGATCCAAAAGAAAGGGACAATATGATAGTTGAAAGGAAAGGATCCTATATTCCCACCAAGAGTTCTAGTGATCTTTTTTTGTTTCCTAATAGAAATTCCATCACAAAATATAATAAATGAATTGTTCCATTAAATTGTCTAACCAACCAAATCCTCATAGTGTTCAAATAAATTATTTGTAGCACAAGTGGTTTTCCTTTAGGATTATAAAGAAGGATAGTTTCTTCTTGATGAAAAATAGATGATCATGTGAAAGTATCTCTGTCCATTTTTTTTCTTATAAATTCCATTATTAGTAAGTTCATTTATTAATTTACTCATATATTTCTCACCAATGGAAAACAGAATTCCAGAGAGTGGGTCCCCTTTCTTGACACCCCTAGTGACTTAAAATAAACCTCTAGGGGATAAATTTATTTGGATTGATAGCCTGGTAGAATTCAGAGTGGTGAAAATCAATCTAATGAAGAATTTGAGATTCCATATCTACTAAGGAGAGAAAATTGGAAACTCAATTTTAGTGTATCCAAAGTTTTGGAGATGTTAGTTATTAAGGAAAATTTCCCTTTCTACATTTTTATTTACATGAGATTAACACTTTTTGATAAAGTAAATAAGTAACATTGCATGTTACTCCTAATAATAGACCCAAAATTATTTGGGCTAATATAACCTTTTTTTATTCCACCCATCCTTGTAATAATGATTTTAATAAGGATTTTTGGAATATTATTTCCAAGTAAAAGAGGCCCAAAATCCTTAATTTCAATTGCAATGTCCTTCATTGGAATCTGGGAAATAAAGTTAGAGTTTATCACATAAGGTATAGAGTTAGGATTGAAGAATTATCTGTTTTCATTGGTCATTTCATCTTAAAAGGTATCGCTAAAAAACATGAATAATTTTTACTGAAACCTTCGGGTCCAGCTGCACTCACTATGTTAAGAGATAAAAGAGCCTCCTTGACTTCCTCTTTAAAAGGGGTTATTTTGAGTCCTGGATTTTGTGGATCTTAAATGTATAGAAGGATATTATTAACCATTTTTGTGTGTTTTCCAGCCCATAATTAGAGTTAATACCATTAAAATAGTCCAAAACAATATTAGATATTTCACTCTTAGATATGTGAAGGCATAAACTGATTTTTATGGCATTCATCCCTATCATTACCCTTTGTTACTTTTGAATCTTATGAAATAACATCGAGTCCATATCACCATTTTTAAACCATTTAAAATTAAAATGGTTTCATTATGTAATTTTTTAGGACTTAATTGATCATAATTCCTAAAAAGATCTTGAATATTTTCTCTAGAAGGGGTGTTATGATGATGGTTCCAAATTTGGATACTTTCAAGTTGTTTTTAGCATCCCTGATATCAAGATCTAGCCAGGAAAATGATTTTATACTCCATTGAATAAGAAGTATTTTTAAATTATTTAATTTTCCAGTAATTTTATAGAGAGGTTTTCCAAGCTAATCAATATTCCATGCTTCTATAATAATTTCTCTGCATTAAGGAATATCATCAAACCCATTGTTGAATTT